>JAJJWW010000748.1:0-600000 GCA_023531295.1 Papaver armeniacum | reverse complement strand
GCCCTGAAATTCGTAATAGAAATGAAGTTGGAAAATGTAAGAATTACCAGCAACTCGCAACTAGTCATTTGTCAAATAAAAGGAGAATACACTACAAATGAGTCATCCATGAAGAAATACAAAAAACTTGTTGAGGAATTATCAGCGAGAATCCCAAAAATTAAATGGAGACATATATCAAGAAACGATAACAGACTCGCGGATGCCTTTGCTTTTATCTCAAGTATGATGACGGACCCAGCTGCGAGATGCATAAAGATACAAACACTTTTATCACCATTAATCAATAAATAAGAAGAAGAAGAGGTAGATGTAATGATAATAGAAGATGGAGAACAAATACCTAGTATTGAAGATTGGAGAGCAGAACTTCATGCATACCTGAAAAGAGGAGAAACACCAAGAAATAGATTGGAGGCGCACAAATTAAAAAGCCGTGCAACAAATTATGAACTAAGGGATGGGATATTGTACCGGAGATCTTTGAATGGACCTTCACTCAGATGTTTAACACGAAAAGAAGGAGAAGAAGTACTAAAAATGTTACATAGTGGGGATGCTGGCAATCACAGTGGTGGAAGATCTTTGGCATACAAAGTGAAGATGCAAGGTTATTATTGGCCATTTATGCACGAGGATGCGAAGCAAATATCAAGGCGTTGCGAAGATTGTCTAAGGCACGGAATGAAAATACATGCACCAGGAGCACCATTAACATCTTCAACAAGTGTATGGCCTTTTGGAAAATGGGGTTTAGACATTGTGGGACCATTTTTACCAGGAACGGGGCAGAGAAGGTATCTGATTGTCGCTACATACTATTTCACAAAATGGGCTGAAGTAAAGGCAGTACAACATATTCGCGATAAAGATGTTTTTACATTCATATTTGAGAATATCATATGCAGATTTGGAATCCCCGCACAGTTGGTGTCCGACAATGGGAAACAATTCGAGGGACACAATATAGAACTGTTACTTAATGCATTTAAGATAAAATGTGGAAAGTCAACTCCTTTGTACCCTCAGGCCAATGGACAGGCAGAAGCAACAAATAAAACAATCGCAGATATATTGAAGAAGAAATTAGAAGGACATAATAGAGCATGGTGTGAACAAGTGCATAATGCAGTATGGGCTTACAATACAACCAGGCGAGAAGCTACGGGAATGTCACCTTTCTGTTTAACATATGGAGTTGAGGCTGTACTACCAACATAAGTTATTATTCCAACAACAAAGAAAGAAGCTTGGGAGAAAAATCTTAGTGCGGGTAATATTTTAATCAAACTAGATGAATTAGAAGAAAAAAGAGAAAGAGCTCTACAACATATGGAGAATTACCAACGAAGATTAGCCAGAGAATATAATAAACGTGTTAAGACACGCGAATTTCAACTAGGTGATTTGGTACTGAGAGAAACACCAGTATATCAGCGAGAAAGTGGTGGCAAGCTTGCGAAAAAATGGGATGGACCTTATATCATTAAGGAGATAGTTGGAACAAGGGCATATAGATTGATGGATCCTGAGGGCAAAGATGTGGGCCACAAATTGGATAGACCATGGAATAGGTTATACTTGAAGAGATATTACCCGTAAAAGATTGTGGGAAAATATTAGACTGCGAAGTAATGTATGATTGAAGCGAAATGAATTTATATGAAAATTTTGCGAAAGAATCATTGCGAGATTGCACAAAATAAAGAAAGAACATGCGAAAATCTCGCACAGAAAATAACAAGAGATGATCAAAAATCAATGACATATCAGAAAGGAGCAAACCTGCTATGGCGTACACCCTAGTTCGCGAAATCACAATTTCGCAAGAGGAAAATGTAAGACCTAAAGTACGTCATAAAAGGGGGTACCTGTTAACATGGCTCAGGGAAAAGGTTACACCGTCCCTGGAACCTGAGTCATGGAGAATTGGGGTCAATAAAGCCCATCCAGGAGAGGTACCTTGGATTTTCAATCTAAGCTTATGACTTAGGTTGGACGACCGAGGGTCTATTCTAAGGATTCAGCATATGACCAAGGCGCCGAGGTACACGGTTGGGCCAAGAGTGCCTGGGGCATTTGAAGTGTCTCGGCCATTCTTGGCAAGTCTCGGCATATGCTGTACTCGGCTCGAAGAAAACTCCACTTAGGGTGCAGTCTCGTAACCATAAGACCTATAGGAAAAAGGGATAAGAGGCTGCGAAAACAACTGGTTGTTTTTAAGACCGGATGGGGGGAGCTAGCCTTGTATGGCAGAAGTACGCCTCCTTGAAGGGGCAACCAGGGAGATGATAAGGGCGGCACCCTCCATTAGGGAGCTGATAAGTGTCTTAAGACGCAAATGTCATGAGGCTTTATTTTTGCAAGAAAATTTAGGCTTGTCATATTTGTGCGACAATCCTGAAGAGGCAATAATACAAAAAATAAAGATAAGACGAGATCAATGGGTCAGTACATGAAAGTGTAAGGACGTCCTGTGATTTCGTCGCAAGACGGCAATGTCATGGGGCTTTATTTTCGCAAGGATTTTTAGGCTTGTCATATTGTCGCAACAAAACTATCCTGCAGAAATGATAAGGCAAGATCAAGGGGTCATTACATGAAAGTGTAAAGACGTCCTGCGATTTTGTCGCAATGACAAGGGGTGGCACAATAAGACCTTTAATTAGGAAGGCAAAATAAGACCACATGATTCAATAAAAGATTTATAAAAACTAATTATCATTTATGCAGGTCATCCCTCACAAGAAAGATAATGAGAGGCAGTATGTGAATTGTTCAACAATGGACATTATCTTTCTCGCAAATAAACACAATTAATAAATTAAAAAAAAAAAAAAAGTAAGTGCACCTCAGAGAGGACTGAAATACATCATATGCAAGAAGTTGTGCAGGTGAAGAGGTTCAAAGAAATAAAATTACAAAAGAAGTTCAACTCTCAACATCAACTTTTTCGCAAGAAGGGGATAATGGACATCCTTCATTAATTTTTTCACTCTCGCTAGCTTTCTCGATCTCACCATCTTTCCCAGCTTCGCCAGTTCTTCCTTCATTTTGGTTTGTTTCAATTTCTCCTCCATCTGGATTATTATCAACACCTTCATCATTTGGAAGAATTTCTTTTTCATTTGCGAAATCTTCGCCACTTTCATAATAATAATCGTTGTCCGGAGTACCAGGGACTTCATCATCATCTAGTTCCAAAGGCTTGATGGATACAGGGGAAAGAGATCTGGATAATAAAATTTTATTCACAATAACTTCAGCCCTAAGATGAACTTGTCGAAGAAGTGCCTTCTGATGATTCCTACTTTGGATATCTTTGGAGTAAGAGAGATAATCAAGTCTTCTTTCTGCCCGATCGCGAGAACGAGCAAGAGAAGTAGCAAGTAATGCATTTTCTTTACGAATCTTGGCATAGTTAGATTCCAAAGTAAAAAGGGAGGAGCGAAGATCTTTCTCAGATTCTGCAAAAACAAAAAATAAAGAAAATCATATAGGTGAAAGATTCGCAAGGAAGAGGTATCAAAAAGACTTAACAAAGGAAAAATGGTCGAGGCAGTCAAATTTCATGACTACCTTCCTTTTGCGAGATAAGATATTGAGTTAAAGCCAGGCAACTGTTCTCCAAGTGATCCATGGCATTGTCAAACTTATCACCAACCAAGCCTTTCAACCGAGATCGTAAATTTCTTTCATTAGAAATAAGTAAGGTGTTTTGCTTCGCAACAGAGGAATAGGATTCTCCTAACTTGGAATATTGATCCTTGAGTTGACTTGTTTTTATGCTTAAAGCTATTCTACCTTGAATAAGTTTATCTCTCTCCGCAGAAGATGATTCTATTACTTCTTTGAGTTTATTTCTCAATGAGCAGAGATATAGTTCTTGATCATTGCATACTTTTTGGAAAATGCTAAGTTCTTGCGAAGAGATCGCCACCTTATTCAAAAGAACTCGTTTCTCCTGAGATAGGGTTTGATTCTCATCTGATAAAGTTTCCAACTCCAGATTAGCTTTAGTCAAAAAGTAAGAGAGGCGAGACAATTCATTACTTAATAAATTTTGCTTTTGGACTAATTGAGCATTTTCCTTGGTAAGGTTATCTATTTGATCAACAAAATACGTATGCAGATTATCTAATTGGTTATATTGATCCATCCAAGCATCTCTATCCATGCGGGCTTCCTCGGCGACGAATTCAGATTGATATATCTCCATTTTTCGTTTCTGGTTTAGAGCTTAAAAGTGGAGTAGAAATTTCAAAAAAAAAAATAAAAATAAAAAAAAATTCAACTTTTAGTTCCTCATTCTTCCTGCGAAGATTATCACGATCCAACAAAACGTTTTGAAGCTTTTGATTCTCAAGATGAAGAGTATCACATTTCAAGGTCATAGCTTGGAGGTTACTTTTCAAAGCTTCAATTTACTTCTCCAAAGATGTTTGCGAAACCATTCTATCAGAGTCAAAATATTTACTTACAACCTCGCAAACACCAAATTTGATAGTATCAGTGGAAGCTTTCTTGACATCATCGAGAAGAGCGGATAAAACCTTGAAAGCAATATCCATCCCTTCTAAATTTTCTTTAGTAAAAGGGAGAGATTCAGATGATGAAGCGATGATGGCAGAAGATGGGAGAGTTGAATCATCTTTCGCCATGGGTATGTCATCGGAAGACAAGATTTGATGAGGATTAATGACTGGGGTTGAGGCAATGCTAAGAGAAGAGGCATGGACAGTAGAAGAAGAAAAGGTTTCATTCGCAACAGGGTTATCGTCAGGACTTTCATTTATAGAAAGATTAGTTACAGGGGATGAATCTGCAGCGACATTTTCGCAAATAAGAAGAGGGGATTCCGCCTGCGAAGATGTCGCAGGAGGTATTTTTGAAAGTTTAAAAAAGGAAATGAAACAAATTGTTTCAACATTTTTAGGATGGCGAGGTTTTTGGGGGCCTCTCGACATTTGCATCACCCTGCGAATAACAAATTATATAAGAAACAGAGGCAACAATATTGTTATTAAAAGAATAAGTGTTTCTTAATACCTTGTTATTCGCGAGGCTTCCTTTTGTTCTAACGAATTTTTGTTGCGAACTCTTGGGAACATTAGGGTTCGAATTGTAAACTTGGTCTTTGGAAGTGTTTTTGCTTAAAATGAAACAATATGGGAATTATCTAAAGATGAACAACATCAAATAAAATAATTTCAAAGAGAGAAAATCAATTTCAAGAAGATCGGTTTAAACAAAATAAAAAAACCTTGATGGCTCCATGGGAACAAGAGTAGCGAGAAAGATGAAGAGGATTTATGAAAAGATGAACAAGAAAAAGTTGCGAGACGACAAAAAAGGAAGATTTACTGAGATGAAGAAGACGAAGTAAAAGAAAGAAGACATTTTTACGATGGATCTCTTCTTAAATAGACAAAAAATGATGACCGGTTAGCATTTAAAGTGCCGGTGAAAAAGGGAAAATTTAACACGTGTAAACGGTTATGCTTAATTTACGAAATCTTGTCGTCAGAAAGGAATGGACAACTGCGGCATTTTGAAAAGATTAGTTCTCATGACATTCTCTCCTTCGCAGAGAAAGACATGAGAAGAGGCAAGATGTAGGATCGAATATCGCAACACCGACGCCCTTGCGAAATTCATAAACAACACATTGCGAAGACATCGCAGAAGAGTAATACAAATGACGCAACGGATGACGACGAAAAGAACACGAGAAAGATATGAAGACCTAGTGAGATTTAGGATAACTTGCGAGGTTTTATATTTGTACACTTGCGAGAATTTCGCAAGTCAGATCCGAAAATTAAGGACAACTTAGCTGTCATCCATTATGTAATGTCCTATATAAAGAGCTGAATAGGCTTATGAAAGGGGGATCTTTTAGAGAGTGGAGAGAAATTTTAGAGGAGAGAGAAAGTCCAGAGTAGCAATAACATTCTTGATTTCACTTCCTTCTTGTAAAATTTCTAACTCAATTAATAAAGAGATTGGTTATTGATCTTAAATATGTGTTAGATATTATGAATTCTTGTGAGGTGTGTATTGTAGGATTTCCTGCAATTACACTTAGTAAGACAACATAAGGATACCGTTTTCCCACAAATGGGAAGCATGTGGAGTCCAAAAACAAATCGTCTAAAAAAAGTCACAAAAATAAAGCCGCTAGAGAAGTAATAATATGTTATTATTAATAGTTTTTGTGTCTTAGCCTTGCCAACTAAAACCAGTAGTACTTGGAGCTACCAAAACAACCTCAAAGTATCTTTGTATTCAAGTCCTTAAGCTGTTCAGAAAAAACTGTAAACCTCAAATAGGCTTCAATGATACAGTGAGTGAGTAATACTGCCTAAACTATTATGAAAAATCTATAAGATGAAACGCAATCATAATTATTCCAATTTAAATGAAAAATCTATAAGATGAAACGCAATCATAACTATTCCAATTTAAATTCACACAATACAATGGTCTTTGAGGCTAGGGAAATATTTAGTAAAATTACTCAACATTTTTTTTAAGTAATGAAGTAGTTATTGTGATGTAAGTCTGAATAAAAGTATAAAACATTGAGCAGATACTTATCACCAGACTTTTCTCATTCATTCGGTGCTCTCTCTATATATAAAGTTCATTTAAGTGTAATTTCATATGAGATATATACATTTTTTTACCATGTGGAGTCACACAGCTCGTTTGACCATGAGGTCCTTTTAGACTAAGATTAAAATTCCCAGGTTCTGAAAAATCCACTTCGGTGGCATGTTTTTCATTTCAGTGGTATGTTTTGCTCGTTTGCCCATGAGGTCCTCTATATATATGCATGAACAAATTAAAATGTTTTTCCTCTATATACATTTGCAGTGGCATGTTTTTTATTTCTCCAGTAATAAATGATTTACATGTAAAATTCAACAACGCACATAAACTCAACCTCTAACTAAACCATGTGCTGGTATTACTCCTAACAATAGTGTGGACACAAAATGCATTTGAAATAAAATTTAAACTAAAATTTACAATTCCGTGCACATATTTATACACTTGTATTGGAGCTAATATGTATTCCCCATCTTCTCTTGTTTCTCCTCTTCGCACCCATAATCCATAAACGATGTATTCTTACTTCTTCCGTAGTTATTGGCTATCATGGATTAACATGTCCAGTCAATGTACTCGAGGATTTTTGGCTGCATATCCTTTGTATCAACAAAAATGTATTTAAGTTCAAATCTAAACCAAAATCTACAATTCCATTTACATTGAAAGACAATACAAATATATAGACATCTGCATCCGAGCTGAGATGTATTCTTTGTCTTCTCTTGTTTCTCCTTTCCAATATCACACACATTGGATGCAAACGATATTTTCCCGCTTCTTCCAAAGGCATTGGCTATAATGTCCTTAAAATGTTCAGTCAATGTACTTGAGGATTTTCCTATAAATGTATCGTCAAATTAACAAATGATCAGAACTTTTCACCAATGATCTCAAAAAATAAAAGTATGCATTGAATTAGATGACGCCTGAGAGACTATCAAAACGTGCACACCCAATATACCTGGATTATATAAAAGATGTCCCCCATGTTCTACATGATTTCTTCCATCCATCACTACGTCAAATAAACCACACTCAGAGAAATCCCACACCCAGAGAAAGCAAAGTTTTTTTGGGATATCCCACTCTCAGAGATAGCAAAGTCAACTGCACTTAATATGGGAGTGACTAAATATAATCAAGTAGGAAATATTATCAGTATTATGCAACAGTTTCCGATCAGTACACCCGTCCTTGATACCAATTATTGCAAGCCTCGGGGTACATCTAAACTGTATATATACACTGAAACACTGAACCTGTGACCCTGCTGCGAAGGGAATTCTATTCCCAGGAATCCTATTCCCAAAATATGGGGAATCCTAAACCCACCACCCTCCATGGGTTTATGATTCCCTTACTTTTTGGGAATTTTATTCCTAATCGACTTCTAATCATATTTACCATACATGGGATTGGAATTGTATTCTCAGGAAATTATTTCATTCCCTCCAACCAAACATGCCATAAAAAAACACCTTTTCTAGTAATGTCCACATTTTATATATTATGCAGCAGGTTGTAACCGAAAACAGCAAGAAACAGTGCCTGGATAAACTGGCAATGACTCATATATGTACACACAAAAGTTCAAAACTCCTTGAAAGCTGACTATTGATATATCAAACACCATCACATAGTACTTACATCTTAAAAGCTTGACCCAAAGAACCATTTTCTTTGGGGTCTGTAGAACAATGAAGTTAGACAACGCACAACATAGATAAATAATGGTAAAGTATCCACAGATGATAACAGTCTGAAATAAAAAAGTAAACAGAAAGCTAAGAAAATGATTAATAACAAATAAAAGCCAATCTTAAAAAATTAAACACACGTCCAACCAGTTTCTAAAAAAATGCTGTAAAAATATGAAATAAAAAAAAACTGCTAAATGTTTTGCATATAAATTTCAAACCTAAAAAAAGAAAATCATCTTGATGTACCTAACAACTTCCTCTTCCTACCTTCATTCCATGCATGAGCATCAACTTCGTCCTAGCCTGAATTTCTCTTATAGACTTTCAAGACCTTGAAATTATCTGACGGATTTGCTACATTTTGATTAGAGATCAATAATTTAAACACAAAGGTCTTGTTCATCATCCTATCAAACACCTTCATTGCTTTATCTGGTTGATTCATATGTAAAATGAAATGCACTCATTCATTAATATAATTGTACTAATGCCAAATATGGCAAAGCAAATCATGTAAAATAAGTAATTCTTTGTTTACCTCCTGGTAGTATGCTTCGTACTCAACATGATCCCGATCAGTATAATCAATTATCTATTTCAGCATTTTCCCCTATGATGGTCAATGTCACAACTTCTATTTTTATTTTTATCCTTGTCCTTGTCCTTTTTCTGGAGACTGAAGTAGATACCAAGGTACATCTCCCACATAATTGTTGGGACACTTGCTGCAACAATTTTTGCTTCACATAAACACAGATGTATTAATCAATCCATTGTATGTCTACTGGATATAAAGACTGTTGGCACATGCCTTGTTTTTATCATACTGTAGCTTCTCAGTCACTATGTTTTCATAAGGATTATTTTCCTCTTCCAAATAAGGTTTGCCAACCCCCGCAGAGTTTGAATCAATCCTATATGAATAATTAGAAAGTATAACGTGTTAGCCACAATTTAGTTTATTTATCAGGGCACATTACTTACAGCGACTTGAATCTATTCACTTGATCGCATAATAATCTTGACGCAGTTGTAGTACAAAAGTTAATCGTACCTATAATACCACAATAAGTTAGAATACATGGTCGTATTACATTAATTGTACACTCACATAAGCATCACAAAATTACATTAATTTACACTCACATAAGCATCACAAAAGGATTTTTTTTCCACCCAAGTGATCTTTCACGTATGTGCCAGTAATTAATTACCACCATTGAAGGTATATTTACAGAGTTTTCTATGATATAATCATTAATTATGTTCAATAACTCAGCTCATACTGTTATTTCATTGCATTTCCCATGGTACCTGGAATTTCTTTACTGCTACCTTGGCCGGGATGATTTCATGGGTCCCTGAAAATAAAATCCATGTTAAACTAAAATGCTTAAAAAGATGTCACACTATATATTTCTTGTGTCTTTTTTCATTAATTATAATCTCAGTACGTAACGTACTAATGGACGGACATCTCTCGTTGTTCCCTTAGAAACACCACATACTTAGAGATAACCATCCCCTGATATCACGTTCCATACTTCTGCTGCATGCACATAACATGCAACTAAGAGTTACAGTTAATATAAAAAATATTAATCTGGATGCTTAACCTACAGGGTTTTATTTATCAAAAAGAAAAAATGATTACTAAAACAAAATATAATTAAACAAAATCCTAATTAAAGCTTAAGTTGAAGAGTGGTGATTAACCCTCACATGCAAAGTAACCTTGAGTTGTAGAATGATTTACCCTAACCTGCAAAATTAAATTTCATAATAGAATTTTTTGCATAATAGAAACCAAGAAAAGAAAAAACAAAATCAAAACGGAAGTTTGTCAATCGTAATATCCAAAATCAAGTTCAAACAGTCTTAAAAAAATAACACAGAACAGAACTTGGACATACTGGCAATGACTGTACTTCTGTAACAGTTGGCCAATAATACTGGCTCTAAATGGATAGCTTATGTTGTCACATTTCCAGCTCCATTCTGACATTTTTTTCACTGCAGGTTAAGAATATATACATAACAACTTTATGGGTTACAAAGCTGATTACAAAAATCCCATGTTAAGTCAGTATATGATAAATGGCCCAAATGATTTTTATATTTTGTGTCCTCAAGTACCTGGAGCAATCCCGTCTAGCGCACCTTCCCACCCTAGGTAGGTGAACCTTCGTCGACTCTGATACCATTTGTAATGACCCGTCCCTCCACCAATATTGTCCCCACTTAGCCACTGTGGTTATCCATAAGTGTGGGGTTTTCAACGGGCATCGATGCGGTAATCCAGCAGAAACTTCCCGGGAGGTCACCCATCCCAGGATTGCTCCCGCCCGAGCACGCTTAACTGCGGAGTTTTCTGCCAACTCTGGAGCCAATTATGCTGAAAAGGCTTCGATGTTAGGAAAGGACAAACCGTTACTTATATTACGTCCGAACAACCACTGCAGAATATCGGGATATTACACAACTCTAAATAGTGCTTCCCGTCGAAGATGATGTAATCAAAATGAACTACTTCATCTTTCTTTAAAATTCGTATACTCGTGTTAATAATTAAGTGCTAACTCAACTTCTCTTTTAAGATTCAACTTCATGTAATTAAATGAAAAATCAAACCCACAATATATTTGTATTAATATTTGGTATTACAGACACTGAAAAATGTATTAATATAAAACAGATTGCGTACTCTAAATAGTGCAAAGCATATGAAGTGTTTCCTATTGAAGATGATGTAATCAAGGAAATACACTAATATATCTTTCTCTTCAAAAATCATATACATGCTTAGGAATCAAGCGATCAACTCAACTTCTCTTGCATGCTCCAACTTCTTGTATTTTTAAACGATTAATACGATATTAATATAAAATAGATTGCCAAACTTTAAATATATAATGCAAAGCATATGAAATGCTTCCTTTTAAATAAGATGTAATCAAGAAAGTTGACTGATATATCTTTCTTCAGAAATCATATATATGCGTTAAGAATCAAGCGATCAACTCAGCTGCTCTTCAGGCTCCAACTCCTTGTAGTTAAATGAAAAAAATACAATATCAATATAAAATAGATTGTCATCTTTAAATACCACTAAGCATATGAAGTGCTTCATGTCAAAGAAGATATAATCAAGAAAATGCACTGATATATATTTTTTTTCAAGAAATTAAGCATGCATTTTAACTACCAGATTGAGACCTTTCTTGACTTCCTCGCTACCGGAGACACCCGACACTAAAGCGAGTAATATAGTGAAATATACAAAAAGCAAAAAACACAAAACCCTATCCAAATAAACAGAAAAAGGAAAAGAGAATAATCTAATATCAAAGAAATTTAACGAATAAGAAACCAACCAAAGCCTAAATGACCTAAACACGATCTCAGATGATAAAAATTTCTTCTCTTGTACTTGTACTTTCATATTATTACATCTTTTTGTTTAGCAGTTTGTTTAGTAAGGGTATGTGGAGCCATCTAATATCTTTGATAGAGCTTCTTTTACACTCTTTTTTTCCCCTTTGGATAAGCCCGCTTTCAAGTTTCTTGAAAGATCTTCTTACACTTGAGTACAATGTTCAAAAAAAATTAGTATTTGTTTAAATCCCTACCAGTAACAAACCCGTTAGCGACTTCTGCAATAATTTTTTTTTGTGCCGTGGAAGTAAAAAATTAAGTTATATATGTATGCATAAATCTTTTAAGCAATTTAGCAGATAAAATGTTATTAACAATTTAGAAGATATAATTTGTCAATAATACTTGCTGAATGAACAATATGAATGTTCTAAATTAAGAAACATATATTCTTCATCTTTTATCTCCCCTTTTAAGTGCAGGAACACTACATCAAAACTCAACCGGAAGTGGCCGTTAGATCTCCTATTTTTGAAGCACAACTGTTAGATCCTTTGAAATCCCGGATAATATTGGTTTGTGTACTATTATCTTCATCCGTTAGATTTCGACATATTAATTTGTTAGATTGATAAACTATGTAAAGGACTCCAGTTCGACTCACAACCAAGCATTTCTTTTTTCCTTTTATCCACCTATTTCTTTTATTTCTCTCTGATTTAACAAATCTGGTCGACCTATACAGAGACATTTCCAAGAACTAAATTTCAACATTAGTAGATTTTTTTGATGAAGATGATGAAGATGAAAATCCTTGATTCATTGCCACAATGATCGAACTTCGTAGGAGAATTTCATCCTAAAATATTCACAATTAATTTATTATTGGGGAGAACTCACTTAAGTGCATCAACCACCTCTTCATCATTGTGGAGATTCTTCGACACAATACGAACAACCTCCTGTAATGATGAAACAAATACCAATTTAGATTAATAACACAACCTCAATTTAAAGTAGATAGAAAAAAATTACACTTAAATCGTACTTTTATCCCTGAAAGAACTTTTCCTTGCAACATTATACCTCTCTACAAATATTTATCTGCTTATATTAAAAGTTGTTTAACATTAAGATACAAACCGAAAGTTTAATCTTATTGAAGATAACATATTTATATTCCAGTCGCTTAATATCTGTAAGAAGTAAAAATTAACGATCTTGTTGTTTACAGAAATATCGGCATCATTGACACTCAAGCCAACAAAAGTTAGTGGAAAATCCTTTTAATATAGGATGAAATAACTGTTTTATACAGGGACTGTGGTGTATGAAGAACAACATACAATATTGCAAAAATATGTAGGTCATATATATTAAGAAAGGAGATAAAACTTAAAACAAAAAAATCATGAAAGGTTGATGCAAGTACAAAGAAACCTTTTTAAAGCTCCTGAAATATCTTCCTACCAGATTTGTTTTGATACTTATTAGTACATTGTACATTATTCTAATCAAATACTCATGGTAAACACTACCTTATTCCTTAAGTTGTAATATACATTTTTCTTTAAGTATTGCATCATCTCAGTCACAGTAACCAGGGTTACCAAGTTTGCATAAGGATCCACATCTTCTAGCGGAGTAATTTTACCGATCTTTGCAATGTCCAAGTCAGCTTAATGACAATACATTGGAGATGATGTTGCATGTAGACTTTATTCGGCATATGAAATCTAGAAATCATATACTTGCTAAACATTCAGATTGACTAATACCCTTGATGCATGCAGTTCTAGTAGAAAGGCTAATTACAACTGTATGTCATTTCAAGTTTTTTTTCTTCCTTTTTGAAGCGTGCCATAGCAAGTTAAAAACATATATCAAATTTATTTTTAGAATATAAAAAAAAACACGAATAAAATCTATCACCCAAATGATCCTTCACATAGATCCCAATGATTATTATCACAATTGGCATATTCTTAGAGTTGTTCAGCATTTCATCCTTTATTCATTGTAATTCCCTCTAATAGACAAATAATACCCATCGGGATAATCCTTCAGTAAATCCAACAACGATAGGAAAAAAAAAGAAAGAACACATGCACTGTTTTTTACCTTTCCTTTTCAGTGACAATCTCCCCCATTTGAACATCATTTATTTTGTCGTATTCTTGAACTGATTTCTTTACAGTATTTGAAAAAAACTACATTTTCCAATCCTAGATGCAAAAATAACCAAATATATGTGTCATTCATAAAAACACATATACTTCCTCCGTTTCTGGAAAAGTGTTACTTTCACTTTTTCAAATTTGGCCTATTTTTAGGCTAAAATAAAAAATTGAAAGTACCTCTTTTCCAGAAACGGAGGTAGTATTATTTATCAAATTATCGAAGAACAACAAATCGATTTAAAATTCCTATATCAGTATGTATGTATTGTAATCTTTTATAGTAACGATTTAAAATTTGTATGCCGGTATAGTATGCATTCTTTTCTAGTAACTACATTTTCGAGTGTAAAGAAATCAAAATTTTCTAGGAGGGAAGCCGACGGATCAACTTCTAAATCTGTTGAGCCACATGACATATTCGAAGCTTGCAGTTGGTGGTGAAACGGAAAGTCTCTAAATGGATAATACATATCCTTTAAAAAAAAAACTCCTTTCAAACAGATGCACATGATCCACTATTAACAAAGTTCTATGGACAAATAAAAAGAAATGCTGATGTAAACGCTTTACTCACGTCTTGATTTTAATAATTCATGCTCTTGGTGAGAAGGCAAGAGAGTACTATAAAAGTCATCGTTCTTGAACTCGCCGGAGAGCTTTGTCAATCATTAGAAATTTGTTTCCGTTTAAATTGTTGCTGAAGTTTGGTTTGATAAGTTGTGATCGGAGTAAGGTTTAATTTTGGTATTGCACTAACTTCCCTGCAAATGAGGAACGTTATGATTTTTAAGTTTAGTCGTTACATTTATAAAAATTTACTGCCTTAAACATAAACAGCATTCTTAACCTCTATTTAATTTAATTTAAGACTTGAGTTTAGCATAAGCTTGCATTTGAATTTTTAGTTAGTCAGATCATGAATGAGTAGATTGGTGCCATCTCATAAGTCAGAAGACTCAGGACCAACCATCTACAACACTTCAATTGCCTTACCTCACCTCGAAATATACCACGACCATCAAGCTGTATAAATGCACTCGTGCACACAAAACCTGGACATCTTTCATTTGTCATCTCTGTATTTGTAAGTTATTGCGAAGCTTACGGCGGAAATACTAAATTCTCATAGTTCAAATTCTTAGATTTTGAAGCGATAAAATTCGTTAATTGTAAACTATGAACACATGATATAGCTATACCACCTTAGTGGATGAACAGAAGTAAACTCACGTATCGTTTTATAAGCATTATAAAGTACCGGAAAACTGCCGATGATGATGACACTTATGAGCACGAAAGCTGATTGTACAGTGTAAAAAATGAGGTAGATTCATGAGCATATTATCCTAATTTTTTTTTTTAAATTACTATCCAAATAATTAGAAACTCAGACATGTGCCAAGCGATAAGTACCCATGAGCGAAGACTTAACATAAATCAATACTCCGAAACAATTTGTAGAAAAGAACGTTGCAATGTATGTTTGTTTGAGTTTAACAGACTTGCCCATTGTAGTATTAGAACTGGCTTGCAAGGTGGAAGCTTTTCTCAGTAAGCTTTTTAATCTGAAAAAAAAGTAAAAGGGAAGCCAAAACATGAGAAGACTTCAAGGCCGATTGAAGACATACTATCAAAGCTTCCATCAAACGTTAAAAATAAATAAACACAGGGGCATATTCATGAATATGTTTCTCTCCAACAATTGAAAGTGCACAGTTTGATATCCTCTATGCGGAATGTCCTTCCTCTATGCACATGCACAGTTTGATATCCAGTAGTTGGTTTGGCAAAACTAAATCTCCGAATAGACATGTCTTTTCTCAATTTTTCCTTGGATCAACTTTACATGATCCGTTCCCACCATAGCATGCACCTGAGTACCCTGCAGTTGATATGTGCGAAAAACAGCTAGTATAATGGAATCAAGCAGTCTTCAAACTAAACGATTAAATTAGAAAATTGATAATACAGTGAATCTAAATGTATATGTAGGCAGGTAGTTTCTGTCTCTACCCAAATTTTTTCCAAAATTAGGATATATACACCAAACTGACTGTTCAGAGAGTGATATCTCAAACTATCTTAACAACCGGCTCGAGGCAAGTTCAAGACTGTTGAGAGATTGAAATAAGCATATTTTCTGCGTCATGACTAATGCTAAGATAGAAACGGAAGAAAATTGGAGATAGTGCAAGTCACCTAGTTTAGGCCTTTACGGATTTTTCCGAAGCGATTTCCGTGGGATAACCTATGAAATTGGCTAGGGTAACATCCCACTGTCAACCATAATATAAAACATGAAAATCTAAAGCAGTGTACCTCTCATTCTCGATAACAATTTCTTACACTGAGATAACCATCGCCAACCGATTTCTTTACAACATTTGAGATAGACTTATCTTTTCCCATTACGGCTACAAAACAATATCCAATTTAACCTATCCATCCAGAAAACAAAATTTATGAACAACTAATCAATGCACAAAATTTACAAAATCTTCTTGCAAGCAACGCTCTCCAGAGCTAGGAAGTCGAAAACTTCTTTTAGAAACGATGAATAGTCAGCTCTAAACTGGCTGACAGTTCAACCCTATACAAAAAGAAAAAAATAACTAAAACACAAAGAAACGACAATCGATCAATAAACTGGCTGATAGTTTAACCCAAGGAAGAAAGAAAAAAACTAAACCAATAAATTTATATCTAAACTGGCTGATAGTAACCCTAAAAAAAAGTAAAAAAACTAAAACACAAAGTGCTACTAACCTTTTTCATGGTTCTTCATCGTTCCCTGTTCCTTCTCACCCCCTGAGTGCATGATATTAACTGCTTGATTCGTAAAAAAGAAGAAGAAGAAGAGAGATTGACTGCTTCACCCGTCATATAATTTGAAATTAAATATATATCTAGATACACCTAAACAGATTCTCCAGGAAAAAAAAATTACTTTACTAGAATCAACAAATATTTGAAAATCAAATAATAAGAATCGAAACAAATAGAGATGATAAATCACTATGACAAAATAACAGTTCACACGCTGATAACATAAATCGAAGAGAGGTAAAACAAACCAAGTCAGATGAAATAACCATTTTCCGGGTTCGAACCAGTATCTCTTCACCTACAAAATCAAAACAAAATAAATCACCAACAAATACATTACAATCAAACACAGAAAAGGACTGGACAACTCTGTCGTTGTGGTGAGTGAAGATTAGGGTTTTGTGATGTGAGAAAAGAGAAGAAGGAAAACTAAAAATTCAATCATGCAGAATTACAAAAGAAAATATATACCCTCGTAACTTTGGTCACCACGAAATTTTCCAAATCTTTTTTTTGTTGAATAAACAATTTTTTTACGATAAATTTGGCATAAGTTGCCAATGAACGAAGCTAAATTTGGCATAAGAAGTTGTTTCTTTAAGTATATTGAAAAGAAATGGAAAGAAAATAATCTGATTTAATGCTAGATTTGTTTACAAAGATATATACTATCTGACAAAAGATCTATTCTTACCCTTTCGAAATATTATTTCCGTATATACATGTTACAAAAGCATTTATCAATTTTGATTCTAAAAAATCTATTTTTAGCATTTCGCATGTCACAAATTTGACATGTTTACTTAAAGATTCCTTCGCAAATCTAGCATGTAGATTTGACGGTTTATAAATATGGTGTAAGAATTCTAATATGGAAATTTTTAGATTTCCCCTTAAGTTTTTTTTTTTTTCCGCTTTTTTTTTCCAAGGATTTTCGTGGATATTTTAGATTTTTCTATATATGGTATTTTATTTGTGGTTAATTCGAAGGCTTGGATTTTATTAAAATCATGTAAACACGGTGTAAGAATTTGCTAAGTTATCACTCGATTTGGAGCGTCAGATCGAGCCAATTCTAGTGTAACCCGTGCTACGCACTGGGGCGCCGATTGGTGTGGCGGGACCCCGCCCCGTAATTCAAATGCCTTTGGAGCATTTAAAAATTTTCTTGATTAATATATTATTTTTTAATTAATAAAAAAGTTTGATATGCTTGGATATTAAATATATTGTGGAGATATCTAATTTATGTATGTAATATAATATAACAATAAAAATAAATATTCTCATTATAATTACACTTGTGCACTAAGAAATAATAAATCTTCTGATTGATAGTAAAACTTTGAAAGAGCAAAGAAAATCAAAAATGTTAATTTTACCATAAAACCTGAGTCTTAAATCACGGTCACACAAAAATCATTGTAAATATGATTTGTAAAATTACGGTTTTCTAAAGAAAATTATATCTTGTTATGCAATAAAATATGATTTATAAAATTTTACGGTGTTCTACGTCATTTTTCCCACTAACTAATACTATGCAAAAGTGCGTTTGTGCAAGAAAATAACGGATAGATATTTATTGTCAGATGCCCAACTAAAACAATTAAAACATCATATAATCATTAGTTTGTTACGTAACCAACATCAAAGATATTTAACAAATACGTAACCAACCAAAACCCCAATAACCTGAACATGATTTCAAATGATAAAATTAGCAGATGATTGATTTGTCCTTTTATTATTATTTCTTGGGACTTGTTATTATTTCTTGGGACTTGGCATTTTGTTGAACCTCTTTTTCTAGGGGCATGTGGAGCCATTTGTTCAGTATCTCTAAGAAGCATTCCATAGACCTACAATAACTCGAAATTATCCGATTAATTTGTATCTCTAAGAAGCATTCCATTTGTTCACTTCTTTTATACTCCTTTTTGGATAGCCCCACCTTTAAGTTTCTAAGAAGCATTCCATAGACCTACAATAACTCGAAATTATCTGATTAATTTGTAATGTTGCGTTCTAAAATCAATAGCTTAAATACGAATGTCTCCTTCACAAATTAAACACTTTCGTAGCTTTATCCAGGTCATCCATATGTGGAGTAAATTGTGTAATCAATGAACGAACGTAAGTTCCACAACGCTCAAAAATGACAAATCGGTAAATTTCGTTGTTAAATATATGTTTACTCACAAATTATTCCTTGATTTCGTCCATTATCACGCTCAACAGGTCATACTTAAACTTAATTTCATTGAGTTAATTTATGGGCACCATGAATTTTAAAATGAGATCGTGCATATTATAGCCAATCACATATCATATACCCGCATCACTATATTGGACAACATGTGCCACTTATAAAATATCTAAGAGTAAGAGTAAGATGTTCTCTGTTATGTGCAGATCATCACAGAAACTAATTCTCCTTTCAAGGAATCGATGATTTATAGGGTATGGTTTTGTGAGACATTTTAACCAAGAACAATCAATAAAACATTAGATTGAACCCTTTTTTTTTTATAACAAACTTCGCGTCGGTTGAAAAATCATTGAATGTGGGATTCTTCCAATTCTCCAATGTTTGTTGGTTCGGATTTTTGGATAACAGAATCATGTTGTTGTTTTTTTCCGCTTTTTGGCTAGGCTAAAGCCGAACCTAGATCTCTACCCAAATCCATCCGGTAGGACTGGACCTACTGCCAGACCCAACCCCACAAAACTCCTCAACACAACTAATTTAAATACAAACCTTTACAGTCGGGGATTGAACCCATCACTCCTCCTTACTAGAGTTGATGGAATTCCACTGAGTTATGCCTTGGACCCGAATCACGTATATATGTTTAAATGATGTATCGATCCCAACTCCTTCATAGATCCTCCACAAAAAAAAAATGCAGACCTCTCTCGTATTTGTGCATTTTGTTTTAGAAAGTGGTTATTATGAGGGGTATATTTCATGGCTTGAGCAATGGTTTTGGTGCTAATATATTATCAGAACATAGACCCCGCGTTCCAAACTTGGAATTGCAAGGGGCAGGTTTTTGAAACATGCATTTCAGCTTCCAATGTTTTTAACAGTAAATAAGAAATTAATTGAATTTTCTAAAAGAATACAGTCCGGAGGCAATATTATTAATGTTGTCATTTTATTGTTTTCTCTAACAATCCACGTGATATTACTTAAAATCCTTAAAAAACAACTATAAACATAGAGATTTGAAAAGTAAAGAGCAGTATGTTTAAACATAAAATCCATTTACCGCCGCACCAAACAAGAGATTATTAAAATAGCAAAATCGTTCCGCTGCACTTTATATATAAGATCCACAAATGAAATTTATTATATAGAAATCTCTTTATCAAATCAGTGTTTATGTTTTAGTCCTTTCTTATGATGCTTCTTTAAAAAATAAAAATAAAAATGAAAAGTACTCGCAGTTAAAAATGTTAATACCTTAAAAATCGGTTTTCCAGTTTTAGGTGCAGCTAACTGCTAACGTGAGTTGAACACGTAACCTTCTGACATGGAGTCAGATGCATGCGCTACCATTTGCGCCACATATCCATGGTTTAAAATGCTTGTCTAAGTATTTTGTAGAACATACACACGAACAATTAGAGAAGCTGAAAGTTGGCAATATATCTCACCAGTTTGAGCTAATGCGACAGTTCAAGCAAACCAAAAATCAAGAAGATGGATGAGCTAAAAAAAATTAATTTATGAACCCATTTTTTTTGGCTCAGTGACTCAATCAAGCACTTTCTGGTTTAAACCGATAGAGTTGGCAATACTCACAGTATCGTGCTTTCCAATGCAGGATAACTTGGTTTAAAATCTGGAGACAAAATTTCATTTCAGCATTCTCGAACCAAGCATCCTTTCCTCACGAATTACTTGAAATATAATTGTAGACAAAATTTCATTTCAGCATTCTCGAACCAAGCATCCTTTCCTCACGAATTACTTGAAATATAATTGTGTACGAAAGATCGAATACTTAAAAGATATAATGGGAAAACCTGTATAAGCTCTATGGTTAAATATCCATCTTTGTAAAGGTCCGAAATATATCGCACTTCACCTGTAGAAGGAAGAATCCCTAGAAGGAAGAAGCCTGTCACTAACATCAAAACGAAAAATAAACAAATTAAGCAAAACCCACATAGTCCCAAATTTAAAATATCAATTTCAAAGTAATGTGACCATTAAAGCACTAATTGACAGAACTAAAACATCTAACTCAATGAATAGCATATGACTGATCCAAATAAAGTGAAAGAATTTATGTTGATACTCCCTGCGAATTGGATGTACATTTTGTTGATACTCCATTATACTCAATTAGAACACTTAATTTGTCATAATTTGAAGACATTTAACTATACATATAACTACGCACTGGATTGTTGTTATTATTTCACTACACAGTAAACATAAAACCTTATGAAATCTCTTACCAAGATTATCTTTAGATGGGTTTCTTGTTCAGTGCAAGTTTTGAGCAATATTATCGAACTCCAGTAAACAACAAATTCATTCCATCCAGAGAATCCCTGTTTCAGAACAACAACATTCTGGGGTCGTACCTGAAAGGTCTATAACCAGATTATGAAGATTGGAAAGTTTTCCAACTTCATCCTCCGTTTAAAAAATATACACCTCGTAAATCCTGCCTGAGAAAACAATCCTACCTCAAAAATATACTGTAAAAAAAATCCAACTTACTGTCGAACTTACTGCAATAGCTAAAGAATACACTTAATCCCAACAAAAATTCAAAATCAAATCCAGTACTGTACAGTTTTGAAATTCTTTTCACCGCAAACAACATTCCATGCCTGGCTTTGGCTCTCCCAAGCATTATTGGAAGGGTTGAAAACTTAAGACAATATTAGGAAAAGCAGAAAATTCCCAAAAAAATATTTTTTAAACAAAATACAAAAAGCCTTTTTAACTGCAACATCCATATAACTAACAAAAGCAATCAATCTTTCGTTCCCCATCATTTTTAATAGTAAGTACCTTAATTCTGTCCGAAAAGCTTTTGGCCTTCTCTAGCATCCTTGATAAAAAGATGGTTTAGATGTTCCGTACTTATTGACTGGATCTCTTGGTATCAATGTTCTACGCATGCACGTTTTTTTTTTAATTATTATGCTGATGATGATTTTGGTTCGTCGTTGGTTTTCCTTTTCTCAACTTTGCAATGCACATCACATCTGTCTCGCAAAAGCACTCTTCAATGGTAGTTCTTTTCTTTTACGCGGCAAAAGTTAAAATACAAAAAGCTTAAAAATTAATAAATGTTATATGCATCCAATAATAAATTTCATAGTTACCGGCCTGAGCAAAAATATCCAGTAATAAATTTCTTAATTACCAGGCGGAGCAAAAGAAGTAGCAGCAGTAAAAAAACGGTGTGTCAATCAACTATAATTTTGAGGGTACCTGTAAAACAACTGTAAAACAAACAATAGATAGGGATTAGACAACAAAACCCCAAATCGCAAGAAAAGAAAAAACCAACAGAATCAATAAAATCAATACACATGAGAGAAGCTTCCGAAAAACTATAGGGTTTGGCATCTGCTCGAGTGATATATATTACGGTCGCTAAATTTGGCATCATCATCCGCACTGTTTAAATAGGAATCTACTTCAAATAGGGATGGTAAGTATCCACCGTAGTTTAGTGGTCCTAGATTTTTTTTCTGGAATTAAATCTTACAGGATCTTTTTTTTTTTTTTTAATAAGAAAGAGATTTTATAAATAGAACTTAAACCAGTACATCAAATTCCTCTCTAATGAGAGATTTTAACCAGATTGGGAGATCTGATGACCAAGACTCACTTAAGTTTGTTGTTATAGCTCTCTTTGATAAACAGTTAGCAACCTCATTGGACTCTCTGTGCACAAAAGTGCATTTCCATGACTGAAAACTTGATAAAAGTACCCTACAATCATTTATAATATTGTTATTTGTCCATCTGACGGACCCAATTCTCCCATTTATTGCATCGACTACATTCTGACAATCTCCTTCAATGTGCAGGCTTTGAATTGCAGCAGTTTTTCCCATTTTGATCGCCTCCAAAGCTGCTAAGGCTTCATCCTGCTCTTCATCTTGCGCTAATATAGCTTTTGAGACTGCCCCCCCCCCATGCTCCTATATGAGAAAATCAAATTAGTCCAACACCCATAGTATTATTTCCTTTCAAAAAAGAGGCGTCAAAGTTAATTTCTGGTATCCAGTATCTGGTAGACTCCAAGAAGCATGAGTCCTAATAATTATATTTCTTTCTGCTAGACTATGTTGTTTGTCCAAATTGTTTTCCCATTCAGCTACTTCTTTAGTCACTAGTCTAGTAAAATTCATGACATTAACAACAACATTGTCAAAAACAATTGCACATCTAAGCTTCCATATGTGCCAAAGGGCAAAACTAGCTAGTCTTATAAACTTCAGTCGACTTGGGAGAAAGTTACTATTGCTAGTAAACCAGCTAGCAATCCAGTCCTTAACCTGGTTTCCGTCATTTATACCTGCAAAATTTGAGTTTAAAGCAGTCAGTAAACTCTTAGATATATGGCATTCAGAGAATAAGTGATTCACAGTTTCATTAGCACTTCGACACAGAGGACATGACCCATCAATTTCTGTAACAAATATAGATAATTTATGCCTAACAGCTAGACAATCATGTAAACACTTCCACAAAAAGTGCTTAATTTTTTGTGGGAGATCCACTTTCCAGAAATGCTTCCAAGGGAAACTAACAACCTTATGACCATAAAGTTCATCCATGATGCATCTATAAGCTGATTTAACACTGAATGAACCATTATACGATGGTTTCCATCTCGGAATATCTTTTCCACTATGTGGGATTCTAATGGAACAAATATCCCTCACAGTGTCATTATCAAAGAGATTGTTCAGCATCTCAACATTCCAAACTTTCTCACCCTGCAGCATAAGTTGGTTAACAGTTTTCATGTTATTAGAAGCGAAAGTAGAGTCAAGAAGAGCATCTCTATTAGGTACCCACCTATCTTTCCAAATTTCTATGCTACTTCCATCCCCAACCTCCCAATAATAATGTTTTTTGATCATTTCTAAACCTCTACAAACTCCCTTCCAAACCCAAGACACATTCTCTTGGTTCACAGCATGTAAGGGATTACTATTTGGGAAATATTTGTGGGTCAGAATCTGCACCCAAAGCGCATCAGGCTCAGTTAAGAGTATCCAGGCAATCTTAGCAAGTAAAGCATTGTTTAAGTGTTCAGTTTTCTTTATATTTAGACCTCCAAGTGCTATAGGCTTGGTGACATTATCCAATTTCCTAAAATACCCACCCTTACGATTACCTTTTTTATTCCACCAAAATCTCCTTTGAGTGGCATCTAGTCTATCTGTTATCCTTTTAGGCATAGGAAACACTGCAAGGTGATGTGAAGCTAGAGTAGCCAAAGTAGATTGGATTAGAACAGTTCTTCCTGGCTGGTTAAGATGTTTCCCTTTCCAAGAAGCTAATCTTTTCTCACAATTATCATTTAAGTGGCTGAAAGTTTCCACCTTATTTTTATGGATTAACAAAGGTACTCCTAGGTATCTATCTTGAAGTCCTAATTTCTTAATATTCAAAATGTTCCCAATCTGCAACTTACTTCTAGGATCAGTTTTTGGACTAAAAGATATTCCTGATTTCTCAAAGTTAATAGTCTGGCCAGAGTACTTGCTAAACAGGCTTAACATGTTATCAAGATTCCTAACACTCTTTACACTAGCCTTCATAAAGACTAACAAGTCATCTGCAAAAAACAGGTGACTCACAGATGGGGCATCCTTAGTTACCTTAATTCCCTGAATCTCATTCTTACTCTCAACATCTAAAAGCATTTTAGACAACACATCCATACAAATTATAAAAAGATAGGGCGACAAGGGGTCTCCCTGTCTAAGACCACTTGTAGGATAATAAACTTCACCTAGAGATCCATTGAGGAGGATGGATGTGGAAACCGTAGTTATCCATTGTTCAATCAATCTGCACCAATGACATGAAAGCCTAACTATTTCAAAATATCAAGCAAAAACTGCCACTCGATTCTGTCAAAAGCCTTTGACATGTCTAACTTAATGGCCATAAGACCAGCTTGAGATCTATTTTTCTTCATGGTATCAACCATCTCATGGGCTATCACTAAATTATCAGTTATCTGCCTAGACGACAAGAACGCAGCTTGATAAGGACTAATGAATTTGTCCATAACGGTCTTAAGTCTGCTGGCTAGGAGTTTAGATATTATCTTATAACTCATGTTGCTCAGGCTTATAGGTCTATAATCTGCAGCATTTTTATGGCAATCATTTTTAGGAATTAAAGACACAAAGTTATGATTCAATTGCTTCAGAAGATACCCTGAGTTAAAGAAGCTCTTAACCATAGCTATTGTATCAGCCCCCACTATATCCCACATCTGCTGGTAGAAACCAGGTGGGTATCCATCCGGACCGGGAGAGGTCCAAGGCTGCATTTGCCAGAGGATATTTTTAATTTCCTCGTCAGTAGGAATACTGATAAGGAAATCATTCTCCTCTTCAGAGATACAAGGTGTTAAGACTTTAAGAAAGTCATTGCTTCTAGGAGGATTAGTGGTTCTACTTATTTTTCCGAAATGGTCTCTAAGTTCTGTAGCAATCATGTTTCTATCTGTCAACCAAATACCCATACTATTTTGCAAGCACTCAATTTGAGTTCTTTTTTTCCTAAACTTTACTTTATCATGAAAGTATTTTGTGTTATTATCATCAAAAGTCAGGATATTTTCTTTAGCCCTTTGCATGTAGTAGTCTTGTTTGACAGAATACCAGTGTTTTAGAGACTCCTCTAGTCTAACAAGTTGATCAGTAGCACTATCCACATTCAAATTCATTTTAAGAACATTAATTTGGTGATGAATATCATTAATATGACTTTGAAAATTACCAAAAACATTTAAGTTCCATTGCTTCAAAGCTACATTCACATTGTATAAACATTTTGCATGTTTGAAAGCCTTAGAACCGTTTTCATCGGTCCTCCAATTTCTAGAAATGACCTCTTTACAAGAGCTATTACTCAACCAACACTTGTTAAACCTATGCGACTTTCTAGTGGGATTATCCTCCCTAGAACTAACAAGGAGGATGGGGACATGATCACTGCCCACATTGTTCAAGTGATAGACTACAGCAGTTGGGAAATAATCAAGCCAAGGAATATTTACCAAAGCTCTGTCCAATATTTCTAAGATTAAAGCATCACCACTTCTACGATTACTCCAAGTATAGGGATTGCCTATAAAATTAAGATCAAAGAGTCCTAGCTGATCAATATGAGCTCTTACTTCATCTAATTGACTTTGGGAGATTAAGTTACCACCAACCTTCTCCTCTTGCCTAATAATAAAATTTAGGTCCCCTAAGACAACCCAAGGACATTGATACCTATAGGATAAATTCTCTAAATAGGCCCACTGATCATCCCAACCCTCATCAGATAAGGCTCCATACATGCGGTTTAACAAGGTAAGACCACTTCTAGAGTCCATATTGACTAGAACCGATATGAAGTTGACATTCCTATCAACTAAATATAAGTGAATGCCATCCTTCCAAAGAAGAAGAAAAGGCCACCAGAAGCACCTACAGGGTTAACATACAGAAAATTCATATAGTTATAATTATAAATATACCTGCACATTTTTTTATCCATTGTTTTGGTTTCACTTAAAAAGATAATATCAGGATCATTAGATCTAATAATCTCTCATAAGTGTTGTCTAGTGTACTTATTTACAAACCCTTGCACGTTCCATGCAAGTACCTTCATATTGCAATTCTCGACAGAAAGGCAAGGATAATTTCCACTTAAAGTGAAAGTTCTCACAATATTAGGAGGTGGAACGAAGCAGTATCTTAAGCAATTGTATCTAGAAATCAAATCAATTAACCTAGGTTTACTATAAAAATGAGAATTTAAATTCCTAAAAATACAATCAAATTTCAAGAAGTAAACCCTAAAAAAACAATCACAATCCAAACTGAAATCAACACTGTAATTTATAGAATTAAAACACTCAGGAGAAATGGGATACTCAAAATTTGGTTGAAAACTGACCTGATTTGCAGCAATCCGCAAAACTCCAGAAGCTGAGTAGCAAACCGACGATCCACCATCCTTTTCCTCTTCCTACACACCTTCCATGATTATATCACGACCTATCTGAGAATCATTGTTATCCGTAGTATGATAAGCTTTACCCTTCAAATTGGTTTGAGAAACTATTTGGTTGGGAGGCTGGGATTGATAAAGAGGGTTTTCATAAGCAGTTGGGATTTTATGAGCAAAAGAAGAATTTTCTATCAGTTTCAAGAGTTGAGTATTTGACTCATCCGGTCTGGATCATTTAAATCTTCTTGGGTCCTCTCCAATATCTTCAGAACCATTAGGCCCAACACCAAAAGTAAGCCCAATACCATTTCTCTCCTCCATTCCAGTTATTTGCTCTCCGAGAGTTTCCTCCATTCCTTCCATCAGATGTTTATGCTCTTCATAATGTCGATTCCATTCTTCCGTCGTCATTCTCACCGTTCTATGTTGTTCCGCATATTCTTCACAAAACGCATCATTTTGCTGAATAACAAAACATTTGGGACAGGCCCTTCTTGGTTGTTTCTCATAGTGATAAATCACCCAACACTCTTCTAATGATGCCGTAAGAAGCCAGGTACCCCTTTTCAGTGGTTGAGTAATATCAACCTCTACATTAGCTTTCCGCAACTTACCCACTTTAGGTTTAGCATTTTCTGGATCTCCCTCCATTCTCTTTCCAATTTCACCACACATTTTATCGATCATTGCATCTTCAAGATGCTCTAGTTTCATATCTCGAAATTGCACACAGAAAACTTGATGAGTGAAATCATACTTAGTAATATCCTTTGTAGAATCATACTCTCGGAGAATCATTAGATAGCCCAAAACATTCCAAGGTGCTTCTTTCAAAACCTCAGCTGCATCGCCCTCCTTAGAAAACTTAAAGACAAATATGTTTGTTTCCATTGATTTTATTTCCCACTTTTTATACATTCTCTAGGACACACTAAGCTCTTTTTTGATTTTTTTGAGGTCCAATGGATCCTTTTCAATTATTTTCCCAATAAGGCTGTTACTCCAGTTAGTTGCTGCTACTTTGATTTCTTCCACCGTGTTGAGAGTTCTCTTCGTGGCATGGAAAACTTTTTACCGATTGTTGCTCCTTGCATTTTTTTGGTAATGGTAGCTAGTTGCGATTGGGAACTTGAAGCCATGACGATATGAGAATGCTTGTACACTGCTTTCTGACAGTGCTTTATATCAGATATCTTGATGGGTATTGGGGCTTCAAAGATATAGACAAATAAATAGCCAGAAATATTCTTAACTAAAAAAACATTGACATATCTTTTACGAGTTATTGTGTTTAACATTTTTGTAGAAACTTCCCCTAAAAAGAATTTACCCCTTCTTTGAAACAGTTCACAAAATCTCGGCCAAAAATAAGGCTGTGATTTTTGAGAAAGAAATTCAAACTTTTTGGATTGCACTAATTGCGCCTTCTTAGATATGAAAATTCCAAAATTACCCTCTTCTTCTTGCAAGCGTTTTAGATCCATGGAGATTCTTCTTGCAGAAGATTCATTAGACTGAAAACATAAACTAAAAGAGTTTGGCGTAGATAAGGTAAAGTTTATCATACTGTTTAAGATAGTTGCTAAAAGCACGACTGCTGCGACTACAATGATTCTCTCCATCTTACCCATTTTATTCATGGAGTTTGTTGGAGAAGACACGACTGTCTGAAGAGGAAAAAGATAATGAACAATTGCTACAAAACCACGACTGATTAAGCTTCCCATGGAGATCACAGATGCTACAAATCAAAAACAAAGTTAGCTATCCATAAACATAATAACTGAAAATTTAAAAAGAAGAATATTCAGAATAACTAAAAGAAAGAAAAAAAAACCGAGAAATTAAGAAGAATCGAAGTTTTCAAATCGAGCAGTATAACCAGCTAGGAACGAACATCATGAAGTTTTCCTTCCTTCTGATTCACTATTTTGTCAAATGGTAAAATCTCACGGTTACGATCCGTAATGAGTCGTAATTCCTTATCTTACAGGATCTAAATGCAGTAGATATGGCCTATATATTCCCTTTTATGCTATATATTCCCTTTTATTTTCTTTCCACAACGCGGCACTAAAATCAAACTGTTTTGGTATATAAGAATCGAAATATAAATTAATAAGACCAAGTATTTTTGGCTTTTTTTGTTATTTATTTCCGTCTTTTTTTATTAAGATTTGCCAAAAAAAAAAAAAAATCGGAAATAATTAGATTTTCCAAAGATTTTCTGCACATTCTTTCTTTTATTGTAATCAATAAGATTTTCCGAATATTTATTTATTTATTCGATTTGGAGCATTGGATCGTGCCAATCCCAACTAAAATTAACGGCCATGAAATGTAGGGGGTATAAGTTGCTTTTAAGCCAATCAGGAGCGAGGGTTTTGTTCACCAGCCAATGAGAGGGGAGGTTACCGCAACTCTCGATGTGGAGTGAGAGATGGCGTATCGAAATATAAATTAATAAGACCAAGTATTTTTGGTTTTTTTTGTTATTTATTTCCGTCATTTTTTATTAAGATTTGCCAAAAAAAAAAAAACCCGGAAATAATTAGATTTTCCAAAGATTTTCTGCACATTCTTTCTTTTATTGTAATCAATAAGATTTTTCGAATATTTATTTATTCGATTTGGAGCATTGGATCGTGCCAATTGATAGGTGTCTAAAACACCTAATTTAATATCTAGTATTTATGCTTTCTTTGCGAATTTTCGTGTGAATTATGTATCTTATGTGTGCTTTTGAGTTTATTAGGTGCAATGGAGTCATTTGGAGCGAAAAGACCAATTGGAACTCGTTCAAATACAAGATTTCTACTTTTCATTGTGTAGAGGACGAAAAGACGAAGGCAATGGCGAAAGAACGAGTCATTCGTAGCTCGTATGAAGAAGTTATGGGCGAAAGAACTCTAAGACTAAAAGGGCTCATTGGTCATTTAAAGGGCAGTGCTATTGACATCCCCTCGTTTGTTAAGGGGCATCCAGCTTGTTAAGGGACTGCCATTTTCAAAGGAACTCGCTAAGGGGAGTCGGGAATTCTACTTAGGAGAAACCATAATTCAAATATTACTAAAGGCACCAGCAGCTTTCTCTAGGGGCACCACCATCTTCACCCCAAAGTTGCCATCGATGTGTTCAGCATTTCTTCACGACGATTTTCGTGGTTGTTTTGCAGAATTTGTGGAGCATCGAACATAGCTCATTGGGTCGTTAATATTGTCATAAGATGTGAGCCATAGTCGAGATGGAGTTCTCAAGAACATGGAGAGAATTGGAAGGAGGGGATACGCCGCCATTATCGGCCATTGATGAGGAGTCATTGGCATGAAGGAGTTGCCTTCGCTGCTGCCATTGACAAAGATGTGATGGCGTTGATGATTCAAATGGAGTCTTGGTGATTGAGTTTGGTTGCTGTTGGTGTTGGTGATTATCTCAGGGAGAAGAACAATGCCGAGTTTGGTTTTGGAGTCCCGGCACGCCATTGATGGCACAGGCAGTGATGATGCTGGTCGCTGCTGAGAATGAAGGCAGTGATGAAGCTTAACAGAGAATGATATAATGGTGGAGGTTGAGCGACAAGGCATAGAGCAACGGCGTTGGCAGTGAATGCCGGAAACGATCACGGTAGTGCCGTTGTGGCGATGATGTTCTCTGCCATTGGCAACGAACGACGATGGATTGGCAGTTGAGCTTGTGTTTGATTGAGCTGTTGGCAGTAAAGATGAGAAGGGCTCGAGCAAGTTTAAGGGACTGTTGCCGATTAATGGCATGGGAGTGATGGAGTCATGGTGGCTGTTGATGAATAATGGTGGTGACTGATGATTGGCAGTGATCGCAAGAAGGAGGAGAACGGCTCGACTTTGTGCTGTCAGTAACGGAGAAGCTCGGTGATGGGAAAGAGTTGGTTGCTGTCGTGATCCATGGAAGTTTATGGTGGTTCATGGAGTCGAGTTTCGATTGAGTATGTGATGGATAAGATTACAGTAAAGACGAGGGTAGTTCCATGGTGATGACGAGCTCGACATGAAGAAGAGAACTGATTGATGGCAGTTAACGGAGTTATGCAGCGATGGTTTGCTTTGAGGTACGAAAATGGTTGAGGCCAGCTGTGGTTATTATCGATGATGTGAAGATGGAGTTACTGACTTGGATATGAGACCGAAATATCTCGAGTTACAGATACCGAAGCTTGTGTTATCTTTGTGTGAGGATCTTGACCAACAATTCAGTCGAGCAAGATAAGAGTTATCTCTTGGAGAAGTTCTCTCATGCGCAGAAGGTGAACAATGGGGATTGCTATACCGAAGTATGCAAAGTTAGACGCCTGGCCAATCATAAAAGAAGATATACTAATCCATTTGGGTCCCACCGAACTGTCTCCCAAATTCAACACTGCTAGCCGATTATGAATCCTTATCAAATAAGGAATTCTCGGTGAGAGAGGGTCGGTGGAAAAGCTATTTAAGGTCAAGAGCACGAGCAGGGAGGGGGATCTCTCTTTTTCGGATATCTTTTGAATTATTCTTTTTCCTCTACTTTATTCTAGGGTTTAGAACCATGAAGTCTTTTCTCTTTCTTCTTGTTATGAACTCCTTGAATATGAGTACCTAAGTTTATTATTGGTTATGGAATAGTTGGATTTCACATAATATGATTCTTTGATTCAATATATTAGTTTTGTCTCATAATTATCGTTTGCAATTCTCTGAAAATATTGTTTTATGATTGATTGATTGTTTTGTCAAGTTGCAAATTGGTAGAACTTCTAATCACATCTATTGCTAGTTTAGGGTTTATTATACGCAAAAGTGATATTCCTTGGATACAAGTAGCATAATATGATTATAGTTTGTAGTGATATATTCTTATGATCATATGTGAATCGTAACCTTTGTTAAATTGAATTAGTGCGCTTTCCACGTTCAATTGCTTTGATTGGCCTGATTTCATAGAACTTAATGCATATAGGGAATTAAACTTGATTAGTGCTTTTACACGTTAGGTTGTTCCTTTAGGTAGAATTCATATTCGCATCTTTTAATGTGTTTGTTGATGACAAGAGGAGATTTGCGGGATATTCTTGCGATCAAGGTATTCTAGGGTCTTTGATAAAAGTTGAGATTAAATATCAATTCTAATTATTGTGAAACCATGTTTGTGAATGAAGACGAAATCCTTAACCAATACTTTCTCACCCTTGATTACTTGTTTGCTTATTTCTTTATTTGCTTTTATTTAGTTTATTATAATCACAAAACCCCGGTGTTATTTATAGGGAACCGAAACAATTTGACAACCTAGACCTCTCTGTGGGATCGATCCTTTCTTGCCCTTGCTATATTTATATTTTGAGTAGTAAGAAAGTGTAATTATATTTGTGTCGGCTGACAACCGGTCACCAATCCCAACTAAAATTAACGGCCACGAAATGTAGGGGGTATAACTTGCTTTTAAGCCAATCAGGAGCGAGGGTTTTGTTCACCAGCCAATGAGAGGGGAGGTTACCGCAACTCTCGACGTGGAGTGAGAGATGGCGTGGGGTTTTTAGGTTGTTGATGTCGAATATTGTAACCATCAAGGTTGAAACACCATTGACCTTGACGACACTGGGTAACAAAAAGTCCATCATTTGACGAATTCAACCTGCAAAATCACATTTTTCACCATATCAGATGTATACCTGATTATTTGTAGCTCAGAATTCTTCATTTGGGTCATTTTCTTCTGCATTTTACATAGTCACTTTGAGTGTAGGGAAAATATGTGTGAGGATCGTTCAAATAATCCATTTGTGCGGATTGTTTCTAAGATTAGAATATATAGATTCATCTATATGAGTTGAAGAAGATCCCCCACTCCAGAATTATGATTAGAATCACTCATCTTACCAAATTCTCAAAAAGCTTTCCCTCTCCCAAAAAATTTTCTACCGATTCACTGTGTCAATTATTTCTAACCCATATATATAAATCAACTAATTGAGCTAAGGGGAACTATGCAGTTATCCTGCTTAGCTAATTGAATTTGCAGTTATCCTTACTCCATCCAACAATTATAAATTTCCCATAAAGTTTTTCTTCCATTTTTTTTAACTTGGTGTTCGTGCAAATCGCACACACTGACTATCCTTAGAGAAAGTTTTATGGGGAAGAGTTCCATCTTCCATCTTCCACGCCACCTCAGCATTTGGAATTGTGGATGGAAGTGCAAGTGTAGTGGTGGAACAACAAAAACACTAATCTTAATAGCGTTGAGTGCTAATCTTAATAGCGCTAGGTAGTGTTATTCTTAATAGCACTACCTAGTGCTATAAAGATTAGCTTTTTTTTCTCGGCCATTAGATTTTCAGTGGCTCGTATTAAATCTACGGATTAAAAAAAAAACGTTATTCTGAATAGCGTTTTGTGCTATTCTGACTGGCGTTTTTCGTCTTTTAGTACGCTATTCTGAATAGCGTTTAGCGCTATTCTGATTAGCGTTTCCATGGATTCCACGGACCCTTCCATCAACTCATGGAACCCTGCTTGGATTTTCTGTGGAATACCCCAACTTGGAAGGCACTAGACTTGACAATCCATGGTTTTTCCACACTTGGAATAGGTTGGATTCCACCATAAGACTTGCTCTTAGAAACTTTTTCTAAGCTAACATTTTTTACCTTTACATGAGAAAACACGTTTTCAATCTTGGGATCCAACTTCCAAATAGTTGATCATTTCAAATGGTAATAGTTTTCCTCCGATGATCTTCATTAATAACCCTTTTATGCATTAACATCTATATATAAACCATGGCATAACAAGACCCTTTGAGTAGTCGACTGTCAAGTGACCCACTTGATGCATTAGCTATATCTTAATCAAGAGAAAAATCTTGACAAAAAACCCTCTCTAAATTTCTATCTCCCCTCTGGCTCCTTCTCAAAATCTAAAATAAAGCCTCACCACCATTAAAGCTTACTCCCCAGATCTAGTCCATTTTGGGCTTGATCTGAGAAGGTTCCTTTCCTTTTTCTTGTTTTCTTAGATAGCTAGTACTTTAGGTTAGATTTTTTAAAGTTTTTGTTTCAATCTCCATTTTTTAAAAGATTTTTATGGTGTTCTTGTAGGTGTTTTCCTCTTTTTGTTTATGTCTTCTCCTTTATGAAGATTCTCCATGCGCTCTTATGGCGTTCCTTTGTGATTTCAATGGAGATTTTCGGTGGAAGTTCAAGTGTGGTGATCAAGATTCAAGACTTTGGACATATTTTTATGAGAAGATCTCTTTTTCAAGAAGAAAAAACCCTATCAAAATGGTTGGATTATAATCCCAAACCATTCTTTCAATCTTTGGGTTGCTTGGTACTCTTGTTGGTAGTTCATTACTTCTCTTCACGAATCACTCTTTGTTAGTATACTTTGATTGTATTTCGATCTTTGATCTTGATGTTAGTGAAGTCCATGTCATCTCTATTTTATCATGAATGAAATTTTATGAGACTTATTAAAAAAAAAATCACTGAGAAAATTCATGAGTGGTTTTTGACGTGGTGTGATCAACAGTTCCAAGTATAAGCTAAATTAGGATTTTGATCAACTAAAGAAGATTTTTCAATGGTGATTATATATACCTCCTGATATTAAGATCGAATAACACCAAAAAATATTAAGACCACGATGAAAATCTTAATCAATCAAAATACTTCTTAGTTTCATGTTAAGAAAAGAAAATAAGAGTTCAACTTACGGTAATTGTTTACGGTTTCATTCATTGGAAAATTTTGAGTCATGGATCCATTCATCGTATGATTTGTATCGTTTCAAAGAATAAAGAGATTGTGTATTTAGGTTACCATTTAGAGCAGTAACTCTTTTATCTTATGTGGTTTTAATCATATCTACATGGACTAAAATAGACATGCGTTAGCTAAGATTGAAAATGTGTTTTCTAACACAAGTGGCAAAACGTCAATTGAGAAATTTTTTAAGGCTAATCAATCTATGCGATTCACAAAAGCACCAACTTAACAAATACTCCCTCCGTCTCTAAAAGATAGGCAGGTTTGTGTGTAAATTTACACACAAACCTATCTATATTTTAGAGAACGAGGGATTATTTGGGTAGAAAATTGGAAGTAGGGGGATGCCATTGACTTATAAACTACGCAATTAAGCCCCACTAAGCAATGTGGAACTAAGGTCTCAACATCCCACCACGCTTCCATACCCAACATCCTCGTTGGCCTACTCTATCGACACTGGCTTGACAGTAGCCCTTTGCTTATGGCGGCTCCACTCGACTACCAATGTGGTGAAAACTATGCCCATACATAGGTGCACCCACACCTTAATCTAGCCTATAGGTCACCCCTTATGTGGTAGGGGAAATGGTCGTGGTGGTTGGCTCTGATACCAAATGTTAAGGTACCGACTCCAACTTGTCATAAGCCCATGGATAGAGCTCAACTCTAAAACCGGTCTATAAGTTGAGGGATCCCATTGACTTATAAACTACCCCAATTGAGCCCCATTTAATCAATGTGGGACTAAGGTCCCAACAAGGTAACTGCAAATTCAATTATCCAGGTAGGGGTAACTGCATAATTCTCATTAATTTAACTAACTAATCTTATACGTCAAATTAGTTATGATTAAGTAAGGGAAGTTTAGCCATTAGTAAAGATATGTGGCCAAGGGGTTTTAGATTTTACTTCATAATAACTCTATTTTGTTTTATTATCTGCTCCTAATCAACCTACTTATACCTCAATCCGGCGAGTTTAAAGAAACCACGATTCCAATTATTCACCACATGGCTCCACTACTATCCATGTTTCTGGAATGGTTCAAAATAAAACCAGAAAAAATGAAAAATGTGCTCGAGTGTATAAACTAGTTAAAATATTATTTTTTGTCCATTAAAAAAGTATTTTACTTGATACAGTTACCCAACATGTTTACATTTTCTTGTTTTTTGTTATTCTGAAAGTTGAAGGAAAACACTTAAAACTCCGAACTTCGAAGTATAACATCTAGTACAATAATACACCTTTGGTCTAATGTGCAAGTAGTGAATAAATATATGCTCATGAAGTTGCGGTGGAAGTTAGGTACATGGAAGTAAAGTTCTTGAAGATTAATGGTGAAGTTATTGATTACAAGACCAACTATTCCATCTTGTCTAGTCTTAGGTGGATTCATCATATGGCCGTTGAAAATACATGATGCATTGTGAGAAATGGGAATGAAATTATCTGGATTTATAATCGTAATGGTGATAATTATCTAGCCATTTAGACTTGGTGTCCCAAATTCCGAAAGACCGATTGAAAATGGAAGATGAACCTTTCCTCTAGCTATTAGGTTAGTTCTGTCAAGGTCTGGTATTGATTAAACTTGTCTGGATGAACCTTCTAGATGCCAAACTGTTTAGGTGAGTTTTCAGTTAAGATTGCAGCTGAAACAATAAGAAATCACCATGTTTTTTTAGATGGTATTGAGATTCTTTGGAGAAAAGTTGCTCAACCTTTGTTGGATGCTCAAAATTGTAAAACCCTGAGACCTCGGTATGTTATGGCGCAGGACATGCTTAGAAACAATGTAATAAACGGAGGCAGTGTAGTCAAAGGGTATATCCAAAAGATACATTCAATATTTGGCATGAGCCCATTTACACAACACAACAACTACATGTATTTTACTACCACTAAAGGGATACATTGAATGATTACCTTTTGCGGTGTGCATTGAACGTGGTACTATAATCTATGTATATCAAATAGGGACGTAGGTTATCTCGGTGTTCAAAGACTTTAAGTGTCCCGCCCAGGCCCAGCGAAGCTCATGGCTCGCTATGGGTTGGCCTAACCTTGCCCATTAAAATAAGAGAGAAAATTAGGCTAAGGCCCAACCCATGGATAACCCATAATATGAGGCCCTTAGTTAAAAGAGTTTTATTACTAGGCCCTGAATTAAAAATAAATTTAAATTCGGTTTGAAATGACAAGAATAACCTTCACTATATAAGTATCTAACCTAGGTTTTCTATCAAACCGACTCATTCATTTTCATTTCAAGAGAGAGAAACTGAATCTCACCTGAGAAAACTGCCGGTCGAAAACCTTCAAAGAAGTGCAGAGAAATTTGTTTCAGAGATTTTTTTTTTGCAGATCGAATAAACGAATAACTAAAACAGGTAGATTTCGATCAAATCTCTTCTTCATGTTTAATCTTTTCTTCTTCTTCGTTTTTGGAACTGTTTTCGATATGTTTTTGGAACTGTTTTCGATCTGTATTTGATCTGTTTTTTATATGTTAAATCTCAGTGTATTCGATCTATTTTTTGCTTCATTCGTTGTTTGATTCAGTCCTTTGTTGATCAAAGAAGAAGACGAAGAAATAAGAAGAAGACGAACAGAGGTTTGAATCTGTTTTCGATCTTCTACTTTTTCTCTCTGGTTTTAGGGATTAGGTTTAGTTGATGATTTCTGTTGATGTATCATCTGAATCTCATGTTTAGGAGTTTAGGACTACTGCAAATTGATGTTTTCTTACTGTTTAAACTGCAGATTCAGATTCAATTTACATTTTGTGAACTAAAATGGCGCAAGGAAGAAGGAATCCCCCTGAAGCAGATGCTTTAAGAGGTACTTAGATGTGAAATTATTTGAGTATATGTGTGTTTATGATATCATGCTAGTGAAAATTCCTTTGAATGTTTAACTATACAAACAAGGCCTTGTGTAACTTTAAGTTACACATTCAAAATCTAACCACTGATTGTATTGTGGTATGTATATTGAGTGTGTAACTTGAAGTTACACATACAAATGAGCCTATATAACTGTGAGTTACACATTCAAGATGTCGCCACTGAGTTTCCAAGGAGCTGTGTAACTATAATTTACACATTTGGAATCTCGTGTTTTGATCATATGTAATGCCTATGTATGTGTAACTATAATTTACACATTGAAAATCTCAACACTAACTTTCCAATTGACTGTGTAACTATAAGTTACACATGGAAAATCTCATCACGAACTAAATTTGATTCTGAATTTTGCTTGTGATGATGTCATGAACTAAATTTGATCTCATGATATGCTTGTAAATTTTCATAGAAATAGAGAGTGTGTAAATAAGAGTTACACATTCAAAATCTTATAGAAATAGAGCATGGTTTGTATATTGATTGTGTAACTTATAGTTACACATTAAAAATCTTATAGAAAATGAGCCTAGATTTGTAACTATAAGTTACACATAAAAAATCTCACCACTGACTTGCTAAGGGCATGTGTAACTATAAGTTACACTCTAAACAATCTCACCAATGACTTTCTAAGGGCATGTGTAACTATAAGTTACACTTAAAAAAATCTCACCAATGACTCTACAATGGTTTATATATTGATTGACTGTGTAACTACAAGCTACACATTCAAAATCTCACCACTGACTTGCCTTGTGGTCTGATTAACTTATAGTTACACAGCAAATACAGATTCTTATGCATGTGTAAATTGAGGTTACACAACACATAATAGAATGATTCAGTTTGTGTACTTGGAAAATACACATAATTTGTGACATGATTTTGATTTTGCAGTTATAAAGGAGTGTATTTGATAAGTACACAAAATACTGACTCATGCTATTTTTGTGTGTGATGTGTACAGGAAAATTAAGGCAATCCTTGAATGCCATTAAGGATTTGGTAAAGGTGATAAAACCTATAGGATTGACTGACAGGGCTCAGAGATATCTTTTAAGAGTTGCTTACGGTAAGCTCGTAATGATGTATTACGATGAGTATGATGCAGCTGTACCAAGTACAACAAAACAAATCACTACCAACAAAAGCGGCGTATTGAAGCTTTTGAACTGCTTTGATATGGATTGTGACACACCTTGTTCTTTCAAGTTTGGTGATGATAAGTTTATAGAGTCTACACCGGCAAAGCTGGCTGGTTTATTTTACATGCAAAGGATTGGAAGTAGAAAGGGTCAAAAGCTATTAAAGAACTTTTCTCATAAGGATTTGACTGACAATGTTTTGTACAACAAGTTCTTCACCGATATTAAGTCTACAGCACATCAGACAACAGTGACTAAGACATAAATTTTAGAGAAGATAAAACAACTTATGACCAAAAGGAGAAAAAGTGGGCGAAGAAAGAAAATTGATGATAAGGATCTAGTTTGTTTGATAGGTTTTTATCTTTGCTGTGTATTATTTTTTGGAGACATAAATGCTAATGGAGTGAATGTGAAATATCTTAGTGTCGTTGAAACATATGAGACGGTGCTCAAGGTGTCTTGGCCTGACTTAATACACGAGCACTTGTTTGAAGAAATTCATGATAATATTAATTGCTTGGCAAATGTGAAGGCTTGTGTGCAGTACTTACTGGTAAAGCTTGTGTGTAATTTCTATTCCAGCACTTTTAGTGTTATGTTCAGGATATTTTATTTTAATATTATTTGCTCGACTAATTAAAATTTATATATGTTGCAGATATTGTTTGCTGAACATGCACCAGAAGGCTCAATCCCGAAAGTTGCAAACCACGAAGAAGATATCCCGCGGGTTGGAAGGTGGGATCTATACCAGATTTCGGATTACATTTCTATAACAGACATGACAGAGTTTTCGGTAAGTGTTAGTTGGTTTATGTTTTGTAAATTTATGGTAATATCAATATAATTTAGATAAAACTTTGATGTAATCAGAATTGTCATGTGTAGCTATAACTTACACATTTAAATGTGCTTGTGTAACCTATAGTTATATGTGTAACTTACACATGCAAACATAACACCAGTGAATTCAATTTATATGTGTAACTATAGGTTACACATATAAAAATGTGTTTGTGTAACTTTAAGTTACACATACAACTGAAAATTTGTACATTTAGAATGTTCAACTGTTTTTGCTATCTCTTTTTAACCTCTCCATCTGTTAATTGCAGCCAACTCCTAGCTTTGTGGCTGAGTTTTCACAGCTTGAGAAGCAGCTAGGTATATCAACCGTGGTACCCAGCAAGGACGACCTGCAAAGCTGGCTGAAAGCGCAAACCATTGAGAATGGACAACTGAAAGAGCAACTGCAAGCAAACCAAGCAATGTTTAAAGCAGTGTATGCAATTGCAAGAGAAGGAATATCAGAAGCGGACCTTTCAGGAACAGCAGAATTCAAGATTCACAATTTTAGTTGCCAAATTATGCAAGCAATGGGTATTGATCCTTACAAAGTGACCCAGGAAGAGTTTATGCAACATGAAGATTTCGGACATGGAGGTACTGATCGTGGAGCTGCTGAGCATGAAGAAGTAGAGTTGCTGCATGGAGCAACTGATCAACAAGGAGATGGAACTACTGAGCATGGAAGTAGTGAACATGAAAAAGAAGAGTCCGAGAAAGAGACTGAGCAAGAGAAAGAGAAAGATGACACGGAAAAATCCTTCCATGAAGAATGTAAGTAGTTGTTCATTTTTAATATGCTTCTTTAACTTGATAGAGGTACCCAATTAGTTGACACTAAGGTCTTTGAACATTTTTAGGTTCATATTTTAGTTGTTCAGTTTTAATATGCTTGTTTAACTTGATTACACTTGATTATTGTTGAGTAAACTAATCATATGGATGTGTAATCCCTAGTTACACATGCTAGTTAGATGCATGTGTAACTGCATGTTACACTAGGTATCCATGCCATACTCATGTGTAACATGAAGTTACACATGCTAGTTATCGAAGCTACCAATCACACATGATATATTCTTCTTGAAATTTTATTAAAAAAATTTAACATCATAATCATCATCCTAATTCTCATTTCAATGCTTGTGCAGTTCCATGTATGAGCCTCGGCACTGGAAATACGCCAAAAATTCCGCAAGCTCAAACTTCTGCAGAGGGCGCAAGGCTCATCAAAAGAAGAAGCCCGCTAGTAAGAAAAAAGCGCACTACTGCAGTGTTGTTGATGAGGCGCAGAAGAAAGCTGATGAAGAGACGCATGCCGTCGATGAGGCACAAAAGAAAGATGCAGAAGGTGGTGTTGTGGTTGAGCCGCGTGAGAAAGCCATAGGTGATGATGCAAATGTCATTGAAGAGACACCTGCAACTGTTGGTGACGGTTTGGTTCTGACTGCTCCAACTCAGCCCACATCAGAAACTATCGACGATAGTTTTGCTTCAACACAGTTTGAGGACTCCATGGTGATAACTGCTACAACACCGCAAACACAGCCTGACCATGCTCAGACCTACATGTTGGTGCAACTAGAAGCTAACCCTACTGATATGACGGATGCTGAAGTGAGTAAAATGCTTGATGAGATTGTCGGTGACATTAACAAAAGTGAACCTGGACCTGGCAGGTGATGGAGAATGCGTAACCTAGCTCAAGTGGTAACCACTCTTCCGTTTTATTTTTCCTTTATGTTTTGTTTGTAATGGAAGTGTAACTTCAAGTTACACATTGCAAAAGGCATGTGTAGCTTGTGGTTACATCCATTACATTATTATTTTGGCTTGTTTTGTTTGTAATGGAAGTGTAACTTCAAGTTACACATTGTAAAAAGCATGTGCATCTTGAGGTTACACACAGTACATTATTATTTTGGCTTGTGTAACTTTAAGTTACATACATGTGCTAATTTACTGAGATTTTGCCTTTTTTTTTTTTGCGCAGCTACAACACAAGGGAACTTTTTTAGCCTTGGAATAGATAAAACTCCACTACCTGCAGGAGAGTTGCTGAAGGAAGTTGCGAATACAATAAGAGAAAACCAACCAGCATTCATACAACAACGTGTGCTGAGGAATAGAAAAATTCCAACACAAGATCTGAAGCAGTATGAAAAGAGGACGAAGAAGATTAAGAAGAGTGTTAATGAAGAAATAATGCTCATTGTTCCGTAGTGGAAAAAGAAAGAATGGACGCAGCCAAGAGCAAAGAAGAAAGAATGTATGAGGTTGTCAAGAAGATGACGGAACAATGAGAAAGGATGTGAAAGGTTCTGGAAGTTATCGAAAGGTCGAAGGCGAGAAAAAAAGGAGAAAGTGGTTGAATATTTCCATACTCATCCGAAAACGTAAGTAGCTCGACTCCAAGTAGGCTTGATTCTGTTATTGATTGTTTGTTGTATATTACTACTTGATTCTGTTATGTTGATTAATAATAGTTTACTTCTTTGTAATGCAGAGACATTACTTGGATTGAACGCGACGAAAATGGTACCCAGCTGTTTAATATATCTGGAGAACTAATGCTACAGCTTACCAAGAAAGAATCCTTCTTGGAGTCGACCATCGACTTCTACATCAATAGATTGAGGACAAAGATGAACTCTAACAGCAAGTATGACAAAGCGATATTCCTCGCCACAAGCATACGTAAGTACTTCGATACATTTGAAATATTATTGCATTTATAATGTGTAGTGTGTGTTGTAAAATTATGATTTTTTTATGTCGAAAAAAGTTTATAATGTGTAATCTGAAGTTACAAATGCAGTTATAATGTGTAATCAAGTTACACAAACAATTATAATGTGTAACTGGGGTTACACATTCTTATTTTTCTAGTGAAAAACCCAAGCCCCTATGTGTAACTTCTGTTTACATAATCACTTGTTCATTTGTAAAACTTTTGATTAAAAATGTGAGTTTGACATTCCAAATGGTTTTTGCAGATCACGTACTTGAGCGATTACGCAGAAATTCAAGAAATTTTGGATTCCAAAGCTTGAGAAGGAGTATGTCAAGTACAAGAACGATGCGGTCGTACTTTTTCGCCCCAATGTGCAACAACAACACACACTACACACTGCTGGAGTATGAGTTAAAAAGCTCTAATGCTTGGTCCTACATGAACTCATCAAACATTAAGCAACTCAGGAGTGAACACCTTATTCAAGCCAAGAAATATGCATTTGCAATTACTACAGAACTGAGACTCTTGTGTCCTTATGCTCTTGGGATGAATGAAAACGCCAAGTATATGGCTTCGCCCGCACAAGGTACAATTCTAATTTGTCTTCCATGTGTATGCAATTACATGAAGATCAGGATGAAGAATAAACCACTTGACAAAAAAATTAAGCTCAAGTATGATGCTATGGTGGACTGACAAGCTCAACCGCATGAGAGGAAGCATGCTATACAAGATTCTTTCGGATCCATTCAGAGATGCGTAAAAAGCGAGTCATTAGGATTAGAAAAAATCTATACTAGCAAATATGTTGTTAGCCACAAAGCGGATGTTAGACTTGGAAAATATGTTGTTAGAAACTTTTAAATTTCATCAGTTAGTAGATTTTAGCAGTTCTTGGTTTTGAAAATATTTTTGGATTGAAATTCTTTGAATTAAAAACTTTTATCTTGTTAGAACTTTTACAGCTGTGTGTACAGGTTTCATAAAGTATGCAATAGGGTAAGTAACTACACATCTTAAAATGATGCTTTAGGTGTAACCTGAGGTTACATATGCATTTATCATGTGTAACCTAATATTACACATGCATTCACAGCAGTGTAACTTCTGGTTACACATCCATATATTTGAGTGTAAACTGAAGTTACACATTCACGGCTAAGTATCGTCTTCGCACTTTATATCCCAGGATGTGTAACTAGCAGTTACACATCCTGCTAGTTCAGATCACCGTTTGGATTATTTACATTTTCGCTCATCCATATATTTGAGTGTAAACTGAAGTTACACAATGTTACACATGCATTAACAATGTTGTAACTTACGGTTACACATCCGATCGAAAGTTACACAAGCATTTGACCACCGATCGACATACACAAATAAATCAAAAAAATAGAATAAACCGCATTTCAACCGTTAACCGACAAAATATAAAATCTCAATGAATAGATCCTTGCACATAATCAACGTTGCGGAAAAAAATAAAAACGTTTGGTCCATGCGAACCGAAATGAAGAAAACTAAAAAGAAACAATCCAAGACAAAAAAAGAATCCACACATAAAATCATTACTTGCAGAAATGAACTTTGGTAGGCTCAATCTAGTGAGGTGTGAACTTCCGAGGATTCCTAACCCGCCTTGTTGTGACTGTTTCCTTGCGATTCTTTGCAACGAACTTTTCTCTTCACCTTTTTCTCACGTTTACTTATAATCCTCTTTCCTGGGGGTCTACCTGGTGGCTTCTTCACGGTAGGCGGGATGACGGTGTTATCCGGATGATATTCAACAGGCCTGTTGTAGTTGGGGATCGGCTGGATGGCATGCATATAAGTCTTCCTAAAATAGTCACTTGTAAAATACGGTGAAATGAAATCAATAGCCTCACGTTTAATCTTCCGTATGGCTGCAAGAGCATGAGCACAAGGAAAACCATATACGCGCCACCTTGAAAAAAGAAAAACAAACAAAAAATCAGTTAGTTGCACATACAAAACATAAAACACTCAAAATTAGATAGTTACAGGTGCATATACAGGATGTGTATCTTTAAGTTACACTTGCAAAATATATGTGTAACTAGTATTTACACATGCATATATCTAATCTTAAAAGGAGAAAAAGAACATACAGAGAGAAGAAAAAGCATAAGAAATCAAACCTTTGACAGTAAGTCTCATGTTCGAGGTCCACCATGTGAGACCTTTCGCTAATAACTTCAAACACGGTAGGACTAGCAACCAATACTTCCCAAGCCAAACCTTCATCTTGAAGAGCCACAAGCTTTTCTTCATACTCAGGGGTTAATGGAGTCATCATATTAGCACCAATTTCGCGACGCTCTGCCATCAAACACATTATTTTCCTCCTAATCTGAAAAGGAAAAAAAAATGATGAATACATAAAGTGACAAAACATGAAATAAAAAGACAGCAAACAACAAAACACACACACACACACTTAATTAACCTGATCAAGAAGAGCGGATGCGGCATCTTCTTGTGAACCGAACCCGCTATTGATTAATTCTCGCTAGAGTACTAGATGTTCGTCCATAACGACAACCTTTGAAATAGGCATTCGCATATGATTCAGGTGGGATGGTCTCGATGTAATCAGCCACCCAATTGCAGTTCAAGTCTCTAATCTTCTGTATGGCTTTCGCATGGTTTTCAGGTGAGAGTGAGTATGTCGCCTCTCGGAAATGGTCCATCACAAGCGAATACCTAGGATCTGTTGCAGTGATGGGTATATTTTTCGTCAAATGATAGTAGCGAAGGTTGTGGAACCCATCTGGATAGACAAGTGGAACACCCTGCAAGAGTCCTTCATGGCGATCCGAAAGGAAGGTGATTGGCCTCCCATCACCAACAACTTCAGTCAAATTCCTCAAAAACCACTCCCAGGTTGTCGATAGTCTCGAGAATCGACTAGTGCAAAAGCAAGGGGAAAAATCCTACAAAAAAAATTGTGCATAATCGAAGAATAATAAGTTTCACACAAAAAACAATGTGTAAATACAAGTTACACATGCTAAAACAAATGTGTAACTTAAGGGCTACAGATGATATTTTCTTAGTTACACACTGGGTAAAGTAATGTATAACTGAGAGTTACACATGTGTAACTCTCAGTTATTTGTCAACAAGTTGTTAAAAAAGAAAAAAAAAACATACCTTTACCACCATTGATCCCAGTAGCTGCCATCAAGCAACCTTTGAATGTACCAATGAAGGAAAGTAGTATCCAAGTATACCATTGCACGACAAAACCGGTACCCTTTGATGCATGCAAAAGAAATGCGATGAAAATCCGTTGAACTGTTTATTTTCACGTTCAAACTTTATCACGCTACGGGGTTGGTTTCCCTTATAGCATTAATATACCATACCAAATGCGAGTAGGACTTGACATCGTCGCCATAAATCGTCTCATAAACCTTTTCCCTAGCATTATATGCCCGATAGTACTCCATGTTAATCCCATAATTGGTCCGGAAATCGCAGACAATTTGGTTAGGCTTCTTGTGAGGATTTTTGCGAACTTCTTCCTCAATCAAACTAGACGAGAAGCTGGTGGAGTATGTTTGGTTCAAGTTCTTACCAAGACTACAAATGTGCTCGGGGTTATAAGACCCGACTTTGGAGATGTTAATACAAAATATAAAAATTCAAACCAAAAAACAATATGGTGCAAAAAACATCATGTGTAAACCAAAGTTACACATCTTTGTAACAACACATAACATGTGCTAAGCATTAGATGACGAGCAAATGAAAACCTACCTGAAACATTTCGTTCCTCTCATCAATAGAAGCCGCATGGAATTTCCACCGCATTTTCATCTCGCACACTTAGCCGTGAACCTAGAACGCTCATTGTGAGTTACAATCATTTTGAAACCAGTGCGAAGACGATACTTGGTGTAAGCAACCCTGACTTGCTTAACTCCTTCAACAAACACATGACCAATCTCACCAAGAACATTGGGCCAACCATCCGATAACAAAGGTTTCGTGAGGCTTGCTTTTATCTTCCAAATACATTCCAACAGTAAGATTGTTTCTAGACGAACACATACTACTAGACCCGCTAGAAATAGAAGAATCTGCCCTAGAGCTGGAAGAAGATGCCACACGAGGAACATTTTGCAAGAAAATATCAACACTGGTCTTTTGTTTACTATTTGTGATGGATATAAGAGCTTGCAACGAAAAATCACAAACAAGCGGGAAATCTTTCCCACTTTCTCGAAAGAAGAAAGTAATACCAAGAGGAGTAAACTGCTTCCATTCCCGACAAACTTGTTCCTTAAACTCTTCAAGTCTGATATCAGTATTAACACGCAGGGTAATAAAATCTGAAAAGTAGCGAACAACGAAGAATGCAACTAACAAGCAGCTGCAACTAACTAATCCATGAAAACCTAAAAATATCAATACACACAATAACAATATCAAAATTTTAAAACGAACCGCAATTCACTCGGGGGCGTTGCCCTCGTGAGAAGTATATTCTATGCGGCAAGCTAAATATGAGTAAAAGATACAGATGATACACCTATTTACACATAAACATGTTACAGGACATATATGTGTAACTTCAACTTACACATGCTTAAAATACGACAGGATACATATGTGTAAACTAAAATTACACATGCTACATCTAAAAACATGTGCATCTTCCTCACACATGCTTAAAATACAAAACAGGATATATGTGTGTAAACTAAAATTACACATGCCGCAACTAAATAACATCTCGCATCTTCCTTACACATGCTTAAAAATACAACAGATATATATGTGTAACCTAAAGTTACACATCCCGTAACAAAAAAACAAAGATGTCCAACAAATCAAACTGAACTTGTTCTAATTGAAACAAAATTGTTTCTTCATACTACTCTCGCATCAACAAAAATTAACAGATCGGACATGCAAGAAGAATAAATAATTCAAAAAAAATTGAAAAACAGATCTGAAATCAAAACAAAATAAAATTCTTACCTAGATTTGTTGTTTTCTTACTTCTGAAACAATGTTCTTACTATTCCTCTTCTCGGTATCAACCAAACCTGTGTAAGCATCAACAAAAACATACTCAGTATCAAAACCAAATAAAAAAAGTGAAAAAACTAGATCGCAATTGTAACAATAAAAAATCAGTTGAATTGTAACAATAATGAATCAAACCTATTCGATACAAACAGAAGACAAAATTGATACGAACCTATTTGTTGTTCTTCAATGATAGTCTCAAACTCATAAATCTGAAATCCAATAAATAACATCAATAAATTGAGAAAAATCAACAATGAATCCTTGTTCTTCGTGTCTTCAACACATCAATAGACTAACGAACTGTTTGTTCTTCAATGCAACAATTTGTGTAGAAGAAATCAACCTAATTACAACTGTCAAGAAAAATAATCGAGAGAAGAGAATAGAGAGCTAAAACCTCAATTGATTTACATTTCTTTACGTTATAAAACAACTATAAATACTTGGAGGTTATTTTGGGTATTTTCACTTTTATTAAAGAAAGTCTTGACGTCGCAATCCGGATAATTCAAAAACCAGGCCCCAAAATAAAAGTTAAAGGCCTAGAAATATCAAAAATAGAAAGTGTGGAGTTGATAGTGGAGGATCCACTTTGAGGGGCTTGTATATGTTGAACCCATATAGTAGGGGGATTCAAGTATTTTTCACTTATATATGAATCATTTTTTGGGGACCAACCCTTTTTTGAGGGGACCCTTCCCCAATTTTGGCCAAGGTCATTATGAAGTAAACTTTAATGCCCCTTATCTAAGTAGTTTTGTTAATGGCCAAAGTACCCTCTATTAATTAATTAAGTTAGTTTACTTTAATTAATTAAGCTAGATTAGTTAGTGAGTGATATAAATGATTTGAGTTAGTGTTAGTTTTAAAATCAGAATTATCGAGAGAAGAAGAAGGATGAGAAGAAGACTTTTGGAAAATTAACTTTTTAGATTTCTAAATCCAAAATGAGTGACCCGAGTGACAGTTCTGAATTGTTTGGAACTCAAGTATACAAGTTAATTTCATTTTGTTGCCTATATATGCAAAAATTTGGTGAAAATGAAAACTTTTGAAGCTTAGGTTTTGAAAGTTCAGCTACAAAAATTAAGAACATATAGCCAAATTTAAATCTGCTGGTGCTTTCGTCTGAATTCGGTTACCAATTTTGAAAAATCCCTAGCCGAACTTGAAATCTTGGATTACACAGGAATGTTCGGCTAGTTCGAGCGCAACATTTTCCTAGCCGAATTTTTCTTTGAAATAGATCGGTTAGCAAATAAAAAGTTCGGTGATGTATCTCAATCACTTTATATGCTTTTTGTCAGAACAGCTACCCATTAACGGTAGTCAGTGGATGATATTAATGGCAGTATAAGTGGGTGATATAGGACATATGTCACAACCAGGTCTATAAGCGCAATAAACAGTAAGCAAAATGAGTGTTTTTATTACTTTCATATCCACCTCCATTTTCCTTTCATGTAATTCATACTTACAAGTGTAGATGCATGGATGGGAGAACACATGATCACCACGTGTGCCTATAAGTGGCATCAAGATGAGAAGTTTATCTGCTAAGTTCCATATTAATCCAAAATGTGGGTTCGGTTACGAACTACGGAATTTCGAGATAACCGAACAAGCTTCTGTGTTATTACAACCTAAAAATTCGGATAGGGTTCTGTCAACCGAACTGTTCTTGGGGTTTCATAACGTAGATAGTTCGGTTATCTCGAAATGATTTCTTTTCTAATTTTTCAAACCGAACTTTTAACTGCAACTACCATTTGAAGACATAATTTGACCATTATTACCCTATTTATCAATCAAAAATGTATAAAACCTTAAGGGTTCCTCAAAAAATATCTTCAAATATTTATATGAGAAAAACCAAGATTTAAATAGCGAGTTATAGGTTTGATTCCCGGCACAACTTCAACTTTTGCCGATGTTTCTTACGAGTTCTTCTTCTTCTTTTTGACACTATTCGGATAAGAGAGTGTTCTGATTTTAGTTTTGTTCTTAGGTTTAAATTTAAGTGAAGGGGTAATTTTGTCATTCACTTGGAGTTAGGACACCCCTTAAAACATAAAGATAGATGGTCTTATAACTTAAGGGTCCCCTCAAAAATGGGATGGTCCCCGAAAAATAGTTCTTAAAATAATAGAGCGGACACACAATGAGTCAAATTCTCTTATTCGGTACAGTACCCGGCCTAATAGTATGTTAATAGTACCCGATTCAGTAGCCCATTAATAATATCCAATCACCTTTCTCATAGCTAAGTTGCAACATAATAATACTCCCTCCGTCCCACTATTAGATGACCTAGTTGAAGTTTGCACAATTCTTAAGGCAATGAATGAAATGAGTGTTTTTAAGTATTTTTTACAACTATACCCTTATGGATAATAATTTGTAAAATTTAGAAATCATTTATCTCTCAAACTATACCATAGATTTTCGTAAATTTTGTACCGTTGAAAATCATTTTAAAACACCTATGTAACGAGTTTAAACATGAATATCAGATTATACATATTTCTTATGATACCGATAATCAATCAAAAGGGTAGTTTTAGAGATATCCCCTTGATTAGTGAAATAGGTCAACTAATGATGGGACAAGATCTTAGACCAAGTAGGTCATCTAATGGTGGGACGGAGGGAGTAATATGTTAGGCGAGAAAAAATGAAAAAATTTAGATACATTTCACAATTAGTCAATAAGATGATCCAATTTTGGAAAAATAAATAATTGTCAACTTTGAAGATGTTAAATTAAGCATGTACCAAAACATGCAAACACGTTAGCAGATAAGTTACATCAATTTGTTATTTATGAAAATGTATCAGGATCGTGGATTGTCAATTCCCCTCTTTCTTGTATTTCACAAATAAGTCTGTACGAAGTAATCTAGTTAATAAAATGCTTTTCCAAACCTTTTTTTTTTTTTTTTTTTTTTTTTTTTTTTAAAAAATAATTATTACTGAGTGAATAAAACTTTAGTTTTTCTTAGGTTAAAAAATAATATAATATGATTGTATATTCAAGGCCCACTTGGCCGAGCCTGCCCTAGCCCAAATCACATAACAGGCTATTGGACAGGCCATGTGTATGACCGTCCCTCCTGACCCATTTTATTAAATGAGAACTAGTGACCAGATCCACCGTAGCCTTGTTCGACCCTATATAAACCTCCAAGTTCAAATGTTTGCCATTGCTATTAGTGTAATAGGTAATATTTTGCATTGCTAATATTGGTGCTCCAAACTGACCCTTACCCAGATAGGTATTCCAATAATTTCTTGTCGTTATATTTGTACGAATGAATCTGAATCTCTTAACATATTTTGAGGGATTGTGATTTTACGAAAACTTTTTTGGATTGGTTAGCTGGTATTTTCATGAAAGAGTTAAAGGAACAAGCATTATATTTAAGGATCTATAGCTTGTGGTGAATTTGACTAGAGGTCAGAATTGTGGAGGTTAAGAAACTCTGTGATGTGCGAAGGTTGTCGAGTTGAAAACTTTGAATCAATACCAATTTGATGATTCATAATACCGCAGTTAGATTGAAAGGGTACATGCATAACCCATGTGATAATCTTGCACTTTTAATTTTTTTAGAGTTACAATAAAATAGTCCAAAATCTTCAGCCTATTAAGTGCAGTTAGGAACCTCTGGATATATATCAAGAGGATTAAAGGTCCGATTTTCATTGAATATCTTAAGGTTGGACCGATCCTAACCTATATAGTAAATCAAGGTGGAACCGATCCTCACTTATGTTGGGATTCAAGGTACAACCGATCCTAACCTATGTTGGGAGTCAAGGTAGGACCGATCCCAATAGGCAAAACCGATTTCTCTAAGTCACGTACACTTTAGGGTCTGTGTTGGATTTGCAAAATAAGAAAGTTAAAGATGTCGACATAATGAGTAATTTGAACATGAGCTGAAATCTTATTTATTAATTGTTCAAAGATATTCCTTGATATTCAAGGTGAGATCCCAAACTGAAATAATAGAGAATCTTTTTAAGATTTTTGAATTAATATGTTTTGTTTTACCAACAAGCAAAACATATCTCTGGAAAGATATATTAGTTAAGTGCTAGCTAATATCGAGTCGTCCAAGAAATATTTCGGTTATACAGTTGGACATTGGTTGGAATTAGACAAAACCGAATTTAGGTGCTTTATTGCATATCTTAAGAATGTTTTCGGTTATGGAAATTCCTTGGTATCCAAACTACATTGGTCTATCAATAATAAAGTTTGTTCTTCCTATAAACTTATCCCGATGCAGGCACTTCGTTTCATAGTCACTGTTGTAGCTGACTGATATTATTACTTGTAATATTATCTTGGAGAGGAGAGTAATCTAATTAGGGGAAATCTCTTACGTCCGCTAGTTTAAAGACTTCTTTGGGATCAAGAAGAGTCTACTAGTACTGTTGGTGGGAAACTAGAATTGCATTATTATTTTAGTTTTCGATTATTGATTTGATTGACTAACAGTTGTAAACTCTTGATTGCACCTAGTTTGATTATTCTTGAGAGCCTTCTCTTCTAACATAAGGTCACTCAAACTAGGTAAAGAGATTACCGGTAGTTCTGATCTGATTTTAGATCTGACGTTGACTTGTTGTCATCCATTGTTAACAGACTCCGTTCTGTGCGTGACCGATCATAAGTTGGAATCAAGTTTGTTATTGTGCAGGTACAGAAGACTATTGAAGATTTGAAGACAAGAAGATTTTTCTTATTGGTTTCGTATCTTTGTGATATGCTTCGTGCACAAACTGGATCGGCTGGGATCCGATTAGATATATTTTATCTTTTTATAGGCTTGTTATTACTAGTCGTATTTAGATCGACAATCTATTATTTGGTGGTACTCTTCAGTATCCGAAATCGTTAGTTCTGTTTGACTTGATTTGGTTAACTTGTTAATCCAGATCTTGGAAGATCTAAACCCGACAAAAGAGTTTAATTGATTTAAATAGAAAATCCTTTGTCACGCTCAACAACATATCTCTGATTAGCTTCCTGATATAGGAGAGTGGTTACCAAACATGTTAGTCTTTTACTGTTTGGAAGATGATCGAAAGGGTTGAGTGCTTAAAGTGTTACGAGAGGCTGATGAAACTTAAGATAGTGGACTCTATCTTAGTATTCACATGCGTTGGCCAGATTGGTTGTAGGCGCAGGGATACTGAAGAAACTAGGTAACTATGGGTAGTTTACTTGGTTTCAACTATACGAAGTTGGTAGTGTCTTTGTATAACGACTTAATTATGAGAGTATTCAAAACTGGACTAGGTCCTGGGGTTTTTCTGCATTTACGGTTTCCACGTTAACAAAATCTTGTTGTGTCTTTACTTTTACTTCCGCAATTATATTTATTATTTTGGTTATAATTAAAAGTAAATACACTGTACATTAATCCCAAACACTTGGGTTGATCCCTATAGTTAAGGTTTTAGTAACTATATACCAAGTTTGTACCTTGTGGTTGTTATCTTCTTGACAGTCTCTGTCTATATTAGTTCACGCAAGGTATAGGACTTATAGGTTGATATCGAAAAGATTGCGGTGTACTTGGTACCCTCGTCATTTCATATTTAATTAATAGATTGATAATAGAAAGATTAGTCTTAAAACAATGGTAGCTCTCGGTTATATAGGAACTCTCGACTCTCTAAACTCTCATACATTTACACGTGCACTTGGCATATAGACTTACTGACATTTCACACACTCACAAGCATACACTGCACACTCTTATGCTATTAGTGGTATCCCATACCCTTAGCGTGTGTCTATAAGGTGAACAAAACTTAGACGATCATTGTTTTCAAACATATTTTAAGAGATGTGAATTTTGCTGCAGATACTTTGCGAATTATGCAACTAATTTACGAAATAGAGAGGTTCAGAATTTTATTGGCAATTCAGTTCTTCCCAATCGCATTGACATCCATGAAATCTCGTATTTTAGATTCATTTGATGTTGCGAGTTTTCTCATCAGGGTCATGTTAACTTTTTTTTATAGTATTCTTTTATAAATATCCTTTGTTTCCAATAAATTTTTTGACTTAGTAAAATAAAAAAATCCCATTGTGTTAATAACGGTAATGTCAAGATAATCCAGCGGATTCAACATATTTTATTTCAGGAAGCATTCTCTCTACTCTCTTATAGTCCTTCTACAGGACAGGAAAAAAAGAAAACCGGCTGGAAACCCATCTTTCTCAGATCTGGTCCCTTTTGGGCCGGATCTGAGCGGGATATTCACTCAATTTACTTGCTTTCGTCTTGTTCATTGCTTTTAGCTAGGTTTTTCATTTCTTTCTCTTACCGTTTGGTGAGATTTGTCCACTCTTTTGGTGGTTTTATCTCGTCTTTTCAAGAGGTTTATCTCGATTTTAATGACCGTCTAAATTACTTGGTTGGGTTTTTAAATCACTAGTGGTGCTTTCGGTTGACGAAATCTTCGTTCTTTTGTCTCCGACGACAATTTTTTTACTTGAATCTTCATCTTTGAATTATCCGACGACGAGATATTCAACGAAATCTTCATTAAAGTTGATTTTGACGAGGAAATCTTCATCATTAGGTATAAGAGATTTGAGCAAATCACTCCTGATGTAGAAGCATATCTTTCAAAAGAAGAAAAACAAACAAAATAGTTGGAATTGAACTCCGAGAAAAACCATTACTTCTCCAATCTACTCGGATCTTATTCATACTTGTATTTGTTCTATTTCAGTAACCCTTCTTTTCTACTTGTCGGATTTCGGTATTCTAATTGTACTGTATGTTCTTTTATATTATCTTATTTTAGATCTTAAACTTATTATAACCTTGAATTATCATTAATGACACCGCCAAGGTAGAAAATAAAGGTAAAAGAAAGAATCATATTATTGGGGATTAAAAAGGCTTGGCTTTTTGGGGGCTATATGGGGTCATGAAATAGTGATAGTGAACACCCCCTATCCAAATATTTACATAATGACTAATATGACCCCATATGATTTTAGATAATAAACTTGATTAATGTCACTAATGATGATTAGCTAATTAATGAACACCAATTCATTTCTTTAAGTTAAGTGTTGAAGATGAAAATCAAAACAAAAAATTTCCGAGGGAAGAGAAGAAGAAGAAGAAGTGAACAAAAAAATTGGGGAAAAAAAATGAAAATGAGTGATTCAAGCAAAACTTTTGATGTAGGTGAACCCTCATCTTCAAAATACGATAACACATTAATACCCATCAACAATGATCAGTTCTTTGCTGATTTTTCAGAAAATCATGAATTTTTTTGTCAAACTCAAAATAACCCTTATGAACCTTACTATGATTTCGAAGGACCAACCCAAGAAGAAGAAGAAATCGAAGAAACAAATGCTCGAGATTACCAGGTATACCTCTATTCTAACTCCTATTTCAGTTTTTAAGCTCAAAGTTGCAAGAAGTTTCAATTTTTTCCTTCCGAAAACCCTAGGTTTCCAGCTGCCAGGTCCAATAACGGCTCGGAAACCATGAACTCCTAGACGTTATTCAGTATTACGGCTCACGATTGATGAACTCCCAGCCGTTATAAAATTGTTACGGATGGAACGATGAATACTCCTGGCCGTAACTAAAAAATTATGGCCATATTTTTTTTACGTGCATGGGAAGCATTTAGTACTGTCGGCGGTGGTTAGGTTTACTGGCCGAAAAATATTAAATGCTATTTAATGATGTCGGCTACGGTTGGGTTACCCAACCGTAACTTGTTTTATGGCTCGTTTTTTAGGCCGTAAGCTGACTCATCCAAATACAGAACAATTTACGGCTCGGAATTCTTGGACGTAACTCATTTACGGCCCGAAATATCATTTTTCGACCCAACCGTATATGTCTTGACGACTGGAATATCCCTGGTAGACCCAACCGTGTAGGTTATTATGACTGAATATTTTCTTTTCGACCCTGTCGTTTCTGTGTTTTGAAAAAATATTTTTTGACATATATCATTCTATTGTAGATTGTATCGTACATTCCGGTGGAAGACCAAGAGGTGGTTATGGAAGATCAAGAGGTGGTTATTGAAGAGCAAGAGGTGGTTATGGAAGATCAACCCCCACCTGTGCAAGTTTCCGAGGACACAAGTGCTCACTATGCAAACAACTATGAGTGGGAACATAAGGAAGATGCAAAGAAGTGGGCTCGATCACAAGGGTTGAAAAAGATGTGCATCATAGTCCAGAATAAACAAGTTACAGACACCACCTTTCAAATGGTTTGCGAGTGTAGTGGAAAGTATGAGATCCATTGGAAAAAGGGTAGTGAGTATAAACGAAAAACCACAAGGAAGAAGGGACGTTATAATATGAAGAAATGCGGATGCCCTTTTAAGCTTCAATTTAAATATAAGATGATAAGAAAGTGTGGTTTATGGTGAAAGTCATCTCGGGTTATCATAATCACCCTATTCCGGAGAGTTTGATCAACTATCCTTATTCGGAAAGGCTCAACCCATTAGAAAAGGAGTTAGTACACGTGTTGAGTAAAAGACGCACAAGACTTATTGATATTCTTAGTGGCATGAAGGTGTTAAACCCCCAAAACTCATCCTCATTGGCAACTATATATAACGAAAGATAAAAATTTAGAAAAGAGACATGGCAAGAGAGAGTGCTTATGCAACAATTATTGTTTTTGTTTGAGGAGGCAAAGTACTCTACCGCCTATGATACGAATGAAGAAAAGGAAGTGGAATATCTTTTCATCGCAAATCCGGAATGTGTACAATTGGCAAGATGCTTTCATCAAATTCTCTTTATGGATTGCACGTATAGAACTAACAAGTACAACATGCCGATATTGATATTTGTTGGGCAAACATTTACCAAGTCGACATTTACCGTTGCGTTTTGTTTCTTGAAAGACGAGACGAAGGAAAGTTATTTGTGGGCATTACAAAAGGTGAAGTTATTGTATCAAGAAGGTTATACTCCACAAGTGTTGATTACGGATAAGGAGCAAGAATTGATGTGGGCCATACCACGTGTTTTCCCCCACACGCGTCATCATCTTTGCATGTTTCATCTATGAAACAATGTTCAAACTAATTGCAAGAGGGTTATATGGCCTGCAAAGAAGACCGAGATGGAGAGGATTAAAAATCTACCGTTGGTGAAACAACAAGAAGAGAAAGATAAGTTTGAGATCAATGACAAAATAGCCGAGGTGATTTGGGTGGATTTTCAAGGTGATTGGGAACAACTAATATGGTCGCTCACGGAACCATTATATTTCCTAAGGGAGCGTTTTGTAATGGAAAAATGGTCAACCTACCCGGATGTTATAACATATTTGAAGAACGAGTTATTGGATCCCCACAAAGAAAAGTTTGTTAGTGCATGGGTAAACCGTTATGTACATTATGAAAATCAAGCCACAAGCACGGTGGAGCCGGCTCACTATCGGTTTAAGAGTAAGTTAAATGGTTGTGATGGTGGATTCGTTGTTGTTTTTGAAGCTATGGTCGAGTATTTCAAGCGTGATCTCGATAGAATTAAAGGGGATTTTGAAAAGAGACGATCTAGAAAGTTTGTCGACTACCGGGATAGCCTTTGTCTCTGGGGAATAAGTTTATATGTTTCTCAATGGGCAATCCTAAAAATTATAACGGAAGTGGAGGCTTGGGAGGAACACAATTTTCCACCGGGAATGAGATGTAATTGTCCCATCAAGTCGGCTTTGGGGCTCCCATGTAGGCATGCGGTAACAAATTATCCCACAAGGATGATTCCGATTGAAGATATAGATCCATTTTGGAAACAACTAACATTTAGCGATCCATTACTAAATCAAGGTCTTGGGGACGTGTTTTGCGACACGGAGGCACACAAGGAACTTTTTGAGAAGTATGCTTCTTTACTACCGGCGCAAAGACAACTTTGGTTGTATGAATTGCGGAAATTCAACCATCCATTCACTAGAGAATATATTTTAGAACCTAACAAGGGGCAGGGCAAGGGTAGGCCTTCGACCAAAATAACAAAGAAACATGAAAGGGCAGAAGCTAAGAGAAAGGTTCAAGAGGGTCCACAATTGACTCCTTCAATGCGAAGAGATCCTTCGGGTTTTGAGAAGTTGAACGAGTTGTACAAACTTAAACGAAAGGAAATGGAAAAAGGCGGACCAAGCCGAGCTAGTGAAATGAAGGTAAAGGGCCCCACGAAAAAGGTGGTTGTTGCATCCCAAGAAAGTTCAAAAAGAAAAGTTGATAGTGGAGTCAAAATTAAAGACCCGGTTGTTCCATCCCAACAAGGTTCAACAACAAAAGAAACTAGTAGTGTCCAAAGAAAAGTTGGTGGTGCGGTTGGTATTAAGCAATTAGCGAGAAGCCGAGGTAATGATGTTAAAGGAAAATCACCGATGGTCGAACCATCGCAAATCACCCCACAAAGAGTTGTTAGTGGTGAGAAAGAGACGGTTTTTTTGGATGTAGGTCCGATGAAATCACCCCATATATATGATGAAGGTAATTATATCCGACCTACTTACACGATATACAAAAATTACATGCATTTTTTACCACATTTTATTCATGAGTACGTCAAGTCCACCGACGATGTTGAGGGCAACGAAAATTGTGGTTACCATGTGTTCGTAGATCAACTTGGACCTTTTGAGGAGGCAAAAGAATGGGGTGCTGACCAAATTACTTATGTAAGGAAAAAGTGTTTGCTTGAACTACGCTGTTTCCCCGATTTCTACAAGCCAATGATGAGATTCGAAAGAAATGACACGGAGGTGGTGCTAAATGAGGAGTTCAAAGCATCTGAACGTCGTTTAATGGGCAACACTACATTGACAAGTGAATATTGGATGAGAATGCCAATATGTGGCTATCTACTCGCCAACTCATTCCATTGCGTTATTCATTCCATCTCCTATTCACATGGTGTTACATACGCACCAACAAGACGTATTTTTACCAAAGAAGAATCATCGAAGATAGTCATCATGGGGTTTGTGAACATGAACCATCATATCGGCCTCCAATTGAAAGATGGATGCCCATTACCTCCATTAAGGAAGGGAGACGATGGTGACGGCGAAATACCATTTGGTTGGTGTCATAGGTTTGAGGAAAGATTTTAATTGTGGGATGCATTACAGATTTCTAGGGATGGCCCTTGTCTACTAATGAGTTCCGATGAGGATGTCTATGAGTAAATGTGGTGTGAACCTATGTATTTTGAAGGTTAGTGATAATATGATAACAATGTTTTTTGTAGGTTGATGATTAAAATGATAATATGATAACAATGAGGTGTGAGCCTATGTATTTTGAATCACTCATTATGAATGAACAATCTAATTTTACTCTTATTATGTGTTTACAATGATAATATGATAAAAATGTGGTTAATTAGAGGTGCTTACGGCTAGGTTATACGTTGACACGACCTAGCCGTATGACCCACGTGAGATTTTCGCAGAATTACAGCTGAAACACCAAGTCGTGAACAGGTTTACGACCAAGTTATACGCTGACGCGACCTATCCGTAATGACCCAAGTGAATTTTTCGCATAATTACGGCTGAAACACCGAGCCGTGAACATGTTTACGGCTAGGAATACTACCCGTATTTCTGGGCACTGACAGAATTACGGCTAGTAATTCTAGCCGTACATCTAATTTACTACTGGTAATCCTGGTCTTAACTCACCCTGGAATGTCAGTATCAGATTTTACTCCGTTACGGCTGAAACACCTAACCGTTAGATCCATTACGGCTATAAATCTTAGCCGTAACTCTCCATGGATTGTTAGTATCAAATTTCACTTCGTTATACATAAACAAGAATCTGATAAATTAATAATCAAAACACTAGTATCCATTCATTCAAGGTAAATTAATATCTCATTACTTAAAACAAACGAAATCACCCAAATCCATAACCTAAAACATGCTAAAAGTAAGTCTGCATAATGAAAAGCTGGAATGACTTAAACAAGTACATAAAACAATCATCCACTACGACCAACAATCGAAGGAACATCCTCAGAAGATGATGAAGAACTGTTGGGAGTTTGGAAACCACTAATCCAATCATCCTCGTCATTAGTATAAAGATCATCCTTCACTGGATTATGTAACTCCTGAAGCCTGAGAAGCAGTGTTTGTGCGTCGCAATCCAAATATAAAACCTCCTCAATGTTACGGATTAGTCCCCTGGCAATCCACTTAGCTCTCTTGACCTATTTCCACATTATTCAATTAATAGTGGTACATAATTTGAGAAACGTATACAAAAAAAGAATCATATACTTAGCCTACGTACCATCATCGTAGCAATATCACACATTGGTAGTTCCTGGGGTTCTTTCTCTTTTTCAGGGTTCCTAAAAATGATGAAAAAAATATCACAAGATAGGACCAGTTCACACAGAGTGATTCAATTACGGTTAGAAACAACAGAGGACCCATCCGTTTTACAAAATATCGGCTGGGAAAAGTGAGACTTCCTAACCGTAAACATAGTCTCGGCTAAGAAACATGCAGACGACCCATCCGTTTGACACAATTGCGTCCGGGAAGTGTGACACAACCTTACCGTAAACGGAGTATCGGCTGGAAAAAATAAATAACGGTTAGGAAAATTTAATTACGGTGAGGAAACTCCCAGCCGAAACACTCATCACCCAATTTCACTCTGCAAACACATGAATACTTACGACTGGGAAAGTCCTTTCCGTAAGGGTATTTCACGGTTGGGATCTCAAATTTTCCTAACCGTATAAGACAATAACGGCTGGGAGTCCTTGATGTCCCAATCGTTAGGTATACATTACTGCCAGGACGATATGATATCCCAGCCGTAAACGCTTCGAAAAACAATTTTTGAAAGCCCAAAACCATCAATCGAACCTATTTTTTCAATCTAATGGTAAAATAACTGGTGGGTTTTTCGAGTCTTACCTAGTAGGAGTCATTTGTGGAAGATTCACAGGTGTTTGAACAGATTGGTTCACCACATCTCCATTACAAGGAACATCAATAACTTGCCCAGTTTCAGAATTAGGGTTCAATCGGCCGAATCTTGTCACTCTTGATCTTGCTGTCATCTTGAGAATCAACTTTAGAATCGAATCACGTTGAGCTGCTTCAGAAATCAATGGAGAAGAGGGGGAGATATTGTTAGGTTTTGGAGAGTGTTTTTGAGAAGAAGAAGAGAGAAAATGGAAGGGTTTTGATTTTTGGGGCTTGAAATAGGAATAGGTTTTGATTATATAAGATTTGATTTTAAAATTGATTTATTAGGGAAGGGTAAATCTGACTTTTAAATCACTTGAGATCTCCCCCTATCCATATTTTGGCTAGCCAAGCCCCAATATTTTGAGTAGATAGACCGATACATTTGTACTAGCTCTACCTCTCTCTCCTTCTACCTCTTTTCTCTCTCACTAAAAACCTTTTCTCCGGCGGCCTCGTTACTGCTCAGATCGGCTCCAAATGGAGTGGATCCGGGCAGTCCTCTTTCCCTTTTCATTTGCTTAGCTTGTCTTATACCTACTGGTGTACTTTGTAGTTTAGTTTGTGTAATTTTAGTTTCACGTCTCTCGGTTTTAAGTCTGGATCTGGTGTTCTCTTTAAGGATTGGCTCTTTGGTCCTTTCTTTTGGGGTTCTCTATAGATCATATTCATCAGGTGTTTGTCTTAAAAGGGTTGAAGTATATGTGTTTTGCAGCGGTCGTTCTCCCAACAACGATTTTCTCCGGCAGGTACAAGTGTTTAAAGTTTTTCAAGATCTGTTTGTATCTACCTGGGAAGCACTTTGCTTTGTATTGGGTGTTCCTTATCTCTGTGCAGGGTTGGGTTGTGATCTTTGGAGGCTAGATCAAAGCATATCACTGTTTTCAGCGCCGGTTTACGAGCAAAGAGTTTCAACAACATATGTGTTTTCTTTGGCATCATCTACACCTAACTGTTGCAGTTTGGGAGTTTTCAGATTTGATGGTGCTGACCGGATTTTTTTTTTTTGGAATGTTTTATATTTTTGGGATCTTAGTGTTCTGGGTCGGTTTACTGATATACTGTCGCTCAGGTTACCAATGTTATTTTCGGCTGTTAGATTTAGTTTTAGGACTTTCTGGTTATTACTTAAATTTTCTTATATGGGTCTTGTAATCTCCTGTGTAATGGTGTTCTTATGTTCGGGTCACAATCTGCTTGATGTTTGCCCTAAATCTGGTGACGAGTTCTTCCGGCAGGTACAACAGCAACTTCGACGATTATTCTGGCGAGTTCTAAGTTTTCCGATCGGCAAATATTCTGATAAACTGGTTTTGGAAGGTCACACTCTTCAGGAAAAAATTAAAACTTATTCCAGGGTTGTGGATCATGCCTCAACGATCCAAGCTCTCCCGTATGTAAGCGGGTGTTACTGGTACCTCCCGTATATCGGGTGCTACTACTGTTACTGGTTACTTATGATTCTGGTACACGTGATTCTGTTAACTGAGATTAGCTACTTGGTCTTGTTTGAGCGTTTGCAATCAGTCCTGTTATTTTCTTTTATGATGTCTTGTAACTTTCAGGTTTAGTACCTGCTTTATCTATTAAAAAAAAAAGGAAAAAAAAATAAGAAAAGGAAAGAAAACCTGGCGAGATTGGGGTATCCCCAATAAGACAAAACATGGTCATTTTGAAGTAAAAGAGGTCACCCCTTAATCATATATTTTCTAAATGGCTAATATACCCTTGTTTAATTAACACTAAAAAATCTGATTAGCTTAATTAATTGAGTTTAGATTGATTAATTGAGTAGATTAAAACTTATGAAATGAAATATTGTTTTTGATTGAACTTATTTGGGAAGATTTTTGAGGAAAAAAAATTTGTTTTGAGAAAATCTTTTGCAACGGAAATGAAAGCACACTACCCAAACACTTCTAAAAATGGGATTGCAAAGTTGTTGTATGAAATCATACTCAAAATTAGATCGAAATCAACACTTTCGGCTTCAAAGTATGAAAAGTCGGCAGATGGTCGACGGATGAAGAACATGCCGATTATATCCGGCCTAAGCAAGGTCTCATGGATGAAGAACATGCCGACAACTTATGGCCTAAACAAGGTCGGTGAATGAAGAAGATGCCGACTTTATTATTTTTGACACACGGGAGACTGTTGTAAATGCTTCACTAGTCGGCATCTTATTGATTTCTTACCTTGCCGGCTACCTTATAGTCTGCAAGGTCGATAAAAAAAATACCCTGCCGACTATAGGATTTTTGACATACCGAGAGGTGTTACAGATGCATGATTAGTCGGCAAGGTATTAATTTCATAATCTGCCGACTAAATTATAGTCGGCAAGGTATAAGGATGAATATCGTGCCGACTAAAATATAGTCGGCAAGGTATAAGGTTGAATACCGTGCCGACCCTGTAACTACTGATTTCAGAGAAGAAAAGTCGGCACAATATTCAACCTTATACCCTGCCGACTATATTTTAGTCGGCAAGGTCGATAAAAAAAACCTTGCCGACTTTCGATCCGTTTTGATTATTTGTTTTTTTTTTTTTTTTGTTGATCTCATCATGTATGGTTAGAGTTTTGAAGAAAGATTTTGAAATTTTTTTGAATATGTTTTAGTCGGCATGGTTTTTTAGTATGGGCAATTTGGTCTTTTAATACCTTTTAGACACCCCTTAGCACACTAGTTTGGATGGGAATAAAATGGGTATACCCCAATTAATCTGGGTATACCCCAATCTCGGCAGAAAAGAAAATATTTCAAGTAGAAAATATTTCAACCAGTATTATTTGTTTATAACGCTTTAGGGAATATTTCAAGTAGAGTTAGGTTTTTGTTTGTTTCTCAAGAGAACTACAAACACAAAACCCCTCCCACAGAATAACAAAACCTGAGGTTTCTTATACTAGCGATTCAGTCATCAAGTCACAAAACCCTTCCATGGGCATCCATTAGTCTTCTTAAAAGCAAATGGTTTTTGTTCAAAATTGATTTTGAAGCAGTAATTTTGTCTCTCGAGAATTCTACTTGGAAATTTGGTTTTCCTGAAAAATGTCAGTATCAATTGGGTCTCCTTCTATATCTCGACTTGCCACTTCTTCTTTCTCTTCTGCCAATCATCTCAGGAGAAGCTCAAAGGTATGTGTATGTTTGTATTCATGAGCAACTTCTTATCGCTTTTAACATGTTTGATATTTTGTATGATTGAATAATTCGTTCAATAAGTCATTGGGTTTTTAGTATGAGTTCAAGATTTTTTCCTTTTAGATGTTCTATATAAGCACCTAACCTGAGTATTGTATTTGGTAATTGTTTATTCCAGTCAAGTTTGTAACCTTTTGTTCAATCTTCAGCTTACTTTGTCGTCGCGGTTATTTGATAGACAACGAGTGACTAGCCTCAAAGGTATGCTTCATTTTGTATTGGATAGTACTTGTCAGTTGTAAGTTATAAACACAAGTGTAGCATGGTTTTGTGTTTAGTCAGTTTGTTTATACCATAGGTTTATGTTAAACTTTGGCAATCCTAACTATGTTGTACGATTAGCCATATGAGTAGTATGCTCAAATTTTGTTGGTTTGTATGTTATTGTACTACAAGGAGGTGAGCCAATTAAGTTTACTCATGGAAGGCACAGGGCAAAGGGATACCTACAAAAGCAATTCATTGTGCTTGCTAGTTCTGAAGATCTTGCATTAAATAGTGAGCTCAGGACACATGCTTCAGATGAGCAAAATCTACAATTAAATGCTGAGGAAAATATTCCTGGGAGCAGTTCGGTACTCAATGTTGAAGGATCTGAAGGAAAACCAGGTTTTATTTCATTTTCTGGTCGTCCCCGTCTTAATAAGGAAGTCGAGATAATTGTGGAGCCTCCTCCCATCAAGCGCCGGTCGAACTTGCTTTCTTTTATCGGTCCCACTGTCCTTGTTGCTTCCTTCATTGTTCCATCATTGTACTTGAGGAGAATTCTTTCTAGTATATTCGAGGACTCCCTTTTGACAGGTAACCATTCCTCTGTAATATTTCTCCTTAATTTTTTTTCCAGAAAGTTTAAAGCACCAAGGATCTTTGATAGTGGATGTATTTTTATTCTCATCCATTTTTCTGCTCTTTATTCGCAGATTTCCTCATACTGTTTTTCACAGAAGCTCTCTTCTACTGTGGAGTTGCTGTATTTCTTCTGCTAATTCATCATTCACATAGACCTCTCGGACTAAAATCCTCTCTTAAAAGCAATAATCGGACTCAGTTAGTGCATCGCATTTCTTCTGTTACTGCATTGGCACTCAGCCTGATAATCTCAATGGTGACAATGGGCTTGGTCTGGCCATGGACTGGTCCTGCAGCTTCGGCCACTCTTGCCCCGTTTCTAGTTGGGATTGTTGTGCAGTTTGCTTTTGAGCAGTACGCCAGATATCTCAAATCACCCTCCTGGCCTGTCATTCCCTTTATCTTTCAGGTAAAATTCCAAGTCAAGGGATACACTTTTTACCAATAAATTCATAGGTACTTTCACACAAGGAAAAGAAAAGAAATTCTTGTTTTCAATTAATTATACACTGATTAGTCGTGTATCAACAATTGGCATATGGTTATCTTCTGTTTCTTTCCAATGCATAGATTTCATGCCATGCATTACTCACGGCATTTTTGTTTCATTTGAACTTCCTATAACTTTTCTTCGTAATAAATGCAGTTCCTTAACATAGATTTGGCTCTGTCTAGAATATAGACTGTAGAAAAAATGTTCTGCTACCCTGGGTGCATACCAAACACTACATAGTCCTTCTATAGTAAGGTCAGACGCACGCTCTTAATTGAATTGGATGAGTGGTCGTATTGCTTACCCTAGAGCTCAATGCCACATGCTATACACTGACCAAGAAAACATAAAACAAAAGATATGGTCATTTTAATGTGCTTGATTGTTCTAGTGCCTCCCCACACTTCATGTCATTGTCAGTGCCTTCCTCCAACCATGTATGTTGAAAAATAGCAACCGCTAATGTACTCTATCATATTTGTCAACTTTGCAGGTATATAGACTCCACCAACTTAATAGAGCAGCACAACTGGTGACAGCCCTTTCTTTCACTGTTAGAGGGGCTGAAGCAACCTCACATAACTTGGCCATAAACAGTTCTCTGGCAACGCTTCTAAATGTCCTTCAGTTCCTTGGAATTATCTGCATATGGTCACTCGCAAGCTTCCTTATGAGGTTCTTCCCTTCCTCAACTGCCATTCCTGATTCGTAAGGCTGCAGAAATACATGTGTGGCCTAGATTTATTCCACGAGGGATCCTTGGATGAGTAACCTGGCTTGGGAGGAACCAACTTACCGTGACTCTATTCACCAAGGGGGGGTATGTATGTAAAACTAACAGGATCCGTCTAGTAAATACGTTAATGCAAGAGCAATCAAGTACACTTAAATCTGGAGTGTAGTGTTCAACTGTCAATTCTGTTATATTCCGTTTTTAGTAGAAATTGTGGTCAAAATGGGTGCCCTAACTGGTCATGGTTCAGAACTTGATGGGACTGCCCTGCTTTTTTAAATTTTACAGAACATTTGCTCATCAAGGATTTTATAAGATGCATTTGTTATTGTGTTACCTTTCTTACTCTTTCCAAGTTTTGCTTAGTCTTCTCAATGCTGAATGCCCGGAAATAAACTGAGTTATAGGCACGGAAATGCTTAAAGTAGACTAAGTACCTCGGAGTTAAGGTGCGCTTGATTTTTTTATTCGACCTCCTTAGGGTGCCCTTCTCCAAACCAGAAGTATTTTAACAATATCAAGAATCAAGAATCGTACTTGATCTTGACAACACAAGGATAAATACACAGATGAACAGGGAAGACACAGTACGTTTAGTCACTTCTACACTCAATGAGCGCAGCCTTAGATCTATTTTTCTCATTCAGTGCCTCTCTTACAAATCGTTACAGAATTTAAAGCAACTAAAATCCTAAAATCTAAGACCTAGCGGCTAACAGTCCCACACGTGGTTACATCTTCCACGTCCAAAAGCAGATAATTTAAATTTAAATTTCTTGTAAATAGAGAAGGAGACAGAAAATAGGGAGAAGAAGTGAGAAATTCTTATTAGTTGTACGTATAGAATACAATGTTTAAGCCTCTATTTATATAGATAGAAGACTTGGTGTCCAAGATATGTAAACCCTATACTTAGACACGAAGGGCATCTTAGTAAATAAACTTAGTTTATAACACTCCCCCTGATGACCACTGTGGCTAAGTCATTACAAATATACCAGGAAAACTCAAATGAGAAAAACCTGAAATTGCATAAGCAAGTAAAAACTCGAAACAGTGTTGGACACGCAAATGTTGCCTCATTAAAACCTCGACAAGGAAAACCCAGTGGGACAAAACCTTGACGAAGGAAAAAGAGTACAACGCGATAAAGTCCAGTGAATGCACCTTAATTTGATGATGGTGCTCCCCCTGATAGATACTTCAGTCAAATCTTGGCGTGCAAATCTTTGAATCGAGACTTTCCAATTTTGAAGAACGAATTTCTTGAATGCAGAAGAGGACCGTGCTTTCATGAAGATGTCGGATAGTTGATGAAGTATTCATTTGTGTTTCACAAGCAGTAATGCCTTCGATTAATACTTTTGCAGAGTCTACATTCTTCTTCAACACATTGAGAACTTGTGTCATGGATTGCTAGCTTCCCGAGATGATTTGCAGAAGTTGTTGATGCAGTTTGTTCAACATAGAGCCTAGATGTAGATAAATTACCATAAGTGAACAAAACTAAATTTGTGGCCATACCTTATGTGGATCTGAATGACATCCAAATTACTAAGGGCTTGTTATGTTGATTTGGCCTAAAAAAATGACCCAGTTAATGGTGGGAATCCACCAAATAACAGAAATTATACAACTCCCCCTTGGATGACCACTATGTTGAATTAAATTGTCTCAGTAAAACCTTTCCAGTAAAAACCCAATGGGAAAAAAAAAATATGGACGAAGGAAAAAGAGCACAATATCAACATTTTGAATAAAAATTCATCGTCGCCGAGATGTTGCCTCGTTAAAACCTTGTCAGGAAAACCACATGGGACAAAACCTGAAACGAAGGGAAAAGAGTACAACTTTCGACGTATTTAAGGATGCTAACTAAACTATATGAGTACTTCATAAAACAAGCATCAAAATCATAACTCTAGTCCATATCAAAGACGAGTTTATGCTAGCATAATTCTAACTGCAGATTTTAGAAAGAAAGGAAAAAAAAAATAGAACTTATGCCACCAAAGCGTGGATTTTAGTATTTTTAAGGGATCCTCAAGAGACTTATAACGTTGAAATCATCAACTAATTAATCCGGATTTTTGGTTGTGTACCAAATTTCTAAAAACACATAAAGGATTGTTAAACCTTATGTAAGCAAATAAGGTGGCTGCCTGAATAAAATTCAAATCCTCAAAAGATTACAAATTCAATATGTTCTTCGATCACATTTCTTGTGTCAATGCAATATGATTCCTTCAAAGACTACCACGCCAAGTGCATTGTATAAAGAGAACAATTAATGAATTAATCCTAGGGTCTGAGCAAAAACGAAACCCTTAAATTGTATTTACAACGAAAAATTTCTCGTATAACGCATTATGACTACACTAGCCTGTAATTAATAGGCTTGGCGTTTTTAAGTTTTGGATCCAAAAATTGCGTTAATTGAGAAACTAATCCAACTTAATTTGGATTGTATGCCAACCAATCACATATGTCGATATTCCTATGCAGAGGGGTTAACAACCACTATCTTTATTATTTTAGTAGCTAGAGTAATATTCGACAACAAAATTAGCTTACCACGATCCCACACAATTCTCAAGTGTATGCATATCATGAAGAATTCACAAAATTACTGCTACCAGCGCCCTCGGGCATTATAATCACCCCATCTTCCATTGAGGAGATATGATCTATGAGAATGTGGATATTGTTTTGATAAACTCTATTGAAGTATTATCTGTAGCTTATTCTAAAATGCTACTTTTTGCTATATGTGATTGGATATTCCTTTCAAGAGGCAAAAACTTATATAAAAGAAATCTGAGACATTTCACACCTACTATTAGTGACATCCTTTCGATTTGATCATGTGGGAAGAGAAACTGATATAACTTTTAAGTTAATTAACACAAGCTTCTGATAGTGTATGTCTCTCTCTGATCATGGTGGAAATTTCTTTCATCTCATAAAAGAAACTTTAAATTTCTTTAAGTATTATCTGATTAATTCGAGACATATACTCATTATGAAATATGTCTTTCGACATAAAAAAAAAATGTAGTCTTAATAGACATACATATATACCATCAACCATGGACTACTTTTGGAAAATGAATAAAATAAAATAAAGATGATATGTCAAAACCAAAAGCATTGAAAATAAGCAAACAAATCTCCAATAATTTCGTGACCTAAAGGACCAACGATATAATGGTTTAGATCGAAGTTACAAACACTTTCTTTTATCAAAAATTAAACTAAGATAAATATAGTCACTACAAGGACTAATAATATTGGCTAACAAGCTGGGTGCGCACCCATTGATCTTTTGTGTGTCCTACAGTTTATCAACATCAAGTTGAACTGTCATAATTGAGGAGATTAGTATTAGGAAGAAGAAAATTTGCACAACATCCCTCAGGAATTCAACAATTGGTGTTAGCAATTGACTTATACCGTAATAACAGTATCAAATCCTTGTATGATCGATGGATCAAACAAAATCCAATTATTTTAAATGATTCTTTTGTGAAAAATAAAGAAATCCTTATTGTTAGAGCATTGCTAGGTCGAACTCGCATGCGTTGCTATCTCAAGCATGTTTGTCAATGTTAGTGATCAAAACTATAAGTCTTGATTTCTAGCCTATGTAGCTAAAGGTCTCGGACAAGGATAAAAAGTTTAGTTGAGCTCAAGAACTCCATGGCAATCATCATACAAGACGAAGGACTACTCGAGGAACCGGTGGAACTTCATCGACTAAAAGGTATGTGGAGACTTGAACTTATCTGTCACTCAAAAGTCTATTTACTCTATCTCATACTCTTGAGACAAAAGTCGTTTAGACGTACAGACTTTCATTATACACGTTTGCTATTTCGAGCCGAGTTTAACTCGCCTATCTATTTCTCGAAATATGTGTTGGTAAGCTTTCGCTTTAACCGAATTCATCTTTACCTAGTGACGAAAGTCATGATATGTTTCAATCACTTTGGAAATTGCTCTGACGAAAAATGGTCTGTGAATAACGGCTATATAACGTTCTCTGATAATGTTTCAATGATTGAAATGAGAGTTTAGATTACATAACCATTGGTAAGATATAAGCATTGTTGTGGAAACACATATATGTATAAGTCCTTATTCCTTGAACCAAAGTTTGCGAACTTTGTTGATCAAGAGAAATGGAAGTGGCGCAAGCCAAGTCCGCGAACTGGCGGAAGTTTTCACCCGAGAATTTCTGCTGGAGTTTGTGTACTCCTTCCATGAGCTTAAGTCCGCGAACTTGAGTAGGTTATATCTAAAACCGGTTGTTCTTGAACTAATGTTTATATAAACTAAGGAATGCTTTTGCAAACTGTGGTTATAAAGTTCATGAACCGATTCGAGTGAATCAAACTGTTTTTGCTTCGATTGTGTCTTGCGTAGTTACATAAGATCTAAGCAATTGAACAACTCTCTAACTAGTTCATTTGAGTCATTTGAACTAGTTATGGTGAAGAAGAATATGGTTGATATGAGAGTGATCATATGGCTAACTATTTGGTTGACTATTGTTGAACCAACAAATTTTAATGCTTGTGTACGGTTCATAAACCCAAAATTGAACATTTCATTTGTGTGTAACAAGCTAAGTTTTCGATCCAACGGTTGAGAAATATTAGCTTGAATCTAATCAGGTTTTAATCTAACGGTGAATATTGAATGCTTTGTTACTAAGCTAACATTGATTGCAAACCCTGATTTGAAAGACTATATAAGGGAGAACTCTAGCAACTGGGAAACCTAATCCCCACACTTTACGTGTGATACTAGTTTGCTAAGCTAGAGTCGATTCTCCTTTAACCTTTGGTTTTCTTCTTCTAAAACCATGTTAACGACTTAAATACTTCATTGGGATTGTGAAGCCAGACCGATGCTACTTTTCTTGTAGTTATGTGATCTGATCTTGTTGTTTCTATCGTATGAGTACAATTGAAATAATTGGATTGAGATTTATATCTCTGATAGGCAAGATAGAAAAGAAATCACAAACACTTCGTCTCATCGTTTGTGATTCCGCAATATATTTTTTCGCTGCGTCGATTAATATTATTGTGAGGTGATCAATAATACTAAGTTGTTCTTCGGGAATATAAGTCTGGGTTATTGATTGGTTCCTTTTCACTTTGATTTATCAAAAGACAGAACAAAACTCATAGGTTTATTCGTGGGAGACACATTTATCTATTCTGTAGACTTTTCTGTGTGATACAGATTTGTTTATTAAAGTCTTCGACTTTGGGTCGTAGCAACTCTTAGTTGTGGGTGAGATCATCTAAGGGAATCAAGTACGTAGCATCCTGTTGGGATCAGAGGCGTATGAGCATAACTGTACCTTGGATCAGTGTGAGATTGATTTGGGTTCAACTACAGTCCAGACCGAAGTTAATTTGAAGTAGGCTAGAGTCTGTAACAGCTTAATACAGTGTGTGTTCAATCTGGACTACGTCCCGGGGTTTTTCTGCATTTGCGGTTTCCTCGTTAACAAAATTCTGGTGTCTGTGTTATTTCTATTCCGCATTATATTTGTTTATATAATTAAAATATCAGGTTGTGCGTTGTTCAATCAATTAGAATATTCGACCTTTTGGGTTGTTGATTTAAATTGATTGATACTTGGATATTGGTCTTTGGTACCATCCAAGTTATCTCTCTTTGATAAAGAATCGCAGATTTCTATTTGCTTGAGTAAAGATCAAATCGAGAGATTGAGATATAAACTCTTTGATATACTTTTTATCTAGATTGAGTCTGACTGTCTAGTTGATTCTCAATAAAGTATATTGGAGTTTTTCCATATAGATTGCTAAGCGAAATATTGGGTGTGGTTGTTAGACCCCCACTTTTTCAATTGGTATCAGAGCAGGCAAACATGTTTAAGACCTTATAAGTCTATGTTTGTAGCGATCTGACTCTATGGACAGAGGTGCTATCTCTATTAACGTACCACCAGTCTTCGATGGCTCTAATTACTTATGGTGGAAAATTGTTATGCGAGCTTTTCTTCAAGCACGTGATTTTCAATCATGGGTATATGTTGTTAATGGCTATGATCCTCCCGTCATGGCAGTTGGTGATGTAAACGTTCCCAAGAATATAGGTGAATACACCCCTGCTGAGGTACTTGCTGCAAAGCAAAATTTCGACAGTTTGAATGCCATCATACATGCCATTACCCCAAATCTTCAGCACCATGTGACAAACTGCACTAAGTCGCAAGAAGCTTGGGATATCTTAGAAACCGTTTTTGAAGGTAATACCAGTGAAAAGGAAGCTAGGCTTCAAAACCTTAATTCCGATTGGGAAAACCTTCGTATGGTAGATGAAGAAACATTTGATGAGTTTAATCACAAAGTGTCTGAAATTGTTAATGCATCTTTTACATTGGGTAAGACTATTCCTGAAAAGGACATTGTGATGAAAATTCTCAGATCGCTGCCATCCATATACGATTCTAAGAAGCATGCTATCGTTGAGGGAAATAACCTTGATAATCTCTCCAGAAATACGCTGGTTGGGAAGCTTAAGATCTTTGATCATGAACATTCATCCAAGACTAAGGATGTTGCGTTCAAAGCACTAAAGGACACTAAATTACTTTATAAAAGTAAAAAAGTGTATATCTCTGAAGATGATCACTCTGAAACAGATTCATCAGATGAAGATCTTGACAAATCAGTCTCGATGATCACAAGACAGTTTAGGGATCTTCTGATGAAGAGAAGTAAACGGTTCTCCAGAGATAAGCCTAAGGCATCAGTCAAACCTCATAATCGTGTTCCTCCTAAAAATAGGGATATTGATGAAACTTATGACGAGGATATGCCTCAGTGCTTTAAGTGTAAAGGATTTGGTCATTTTGCAAATGAGTGCCCAAATCGTAGAAAATACACTGGGAACAAAGGTCTTGCTGCAACTCTTGATGAAATGTCTGACAACTATGATTCTAATGAAGACGAGAAATCAAGTGTTGCACTTCTTGGTGAAAGTATTGATTTTGATAATTGTAGCAATACATACATCAATCTTGATATTCTTTCAGAAGATAATCCAACTATTCTGGAAGATAACGTTGATCCATTCTTTGGAAACTATGTTTATAATGTTTCAGGTTCCACTATGTGCCTAGCTGCATGCACATCTCAAAAGCCTGATTTTTATCCTAGATTGACGTGTTCGTATTGTTCTCAAAGGGGTCATAAACTTTCAAGGTGTTACAAGTACAAACACCAACTAAGGCACGTCAACAAACTTCAACGAAGAGCAAATCATTTAACAAGGAAGCTTAAACTTGCTCAGAAGACCGCTGAGGTATGTAGGATTTTATCTTCATCTAAGAAGTTAGTTTACATGGACAAACCAAGACCATTAGAGAAGAAAGTATGGTCGAGTCGGTTTGATAGACAGAAGTCTGAGGATTCCTCTCATGAAGATAATGATGGACAAATTGTTGTTCGCCGCAATGCAATTTAATTGTGTTGTTTGATGAAAATCTTGTCTCATGTGCCTTATCAAAGAGACAATGATTTTGTACCTCACAAGCTTTAGGAAAAGTTTTTTTTCTCTTTTCTTTTTCTTAGTTTTGATTTTGTGTCTGTCAAACAAAAAGAAAGGTTCTACTCTTCATAGGGTTGAGAGTGGTCGCGTACAAACCTGTTAAAGGTTTCAAAACCTTACATTCCTTTTCCTTTTTTGAAACTCCTTTTTATCCCAAGACTACTTGTTGAGTCTGTGATTTCCTCTCACAAACCTATACGTCTATGGATGCTCCAAGTGCTCTGTCCTCTGATGGAAAGGATGTTAATATGATTGTCAAGCCATCAATCATGAAGGAAAATGAAAAATCTCCGTTAGCTCCAACATTGAAAAGAAAAAGAAGGAATGTGAGGAAGCCAAGAGCCGTTCCTTCAAACTTTCAGAAGTTTTCTGATGTTCTTGAAGTGTTGAAAGAGATGCGAAAGGAGATTCAAAAAATAAAGGCTTTTGTGTTTAAGACTCATGAGATTCAGAAGGCCCTGGTTCGATATCATCAGCCAAGAAGGTTTATTGATATAAACTCATATCTTAATGAACCTTATGTCCCAATGGCTGTTGACGACAAGGAGTTCGGGGACGATAAAGAATTCTTCAAAGGTCTTAACATCTAGTAAATCTTCTATTTTTCTGTTTTTGTTAGAAGAATAACTAGAGTTTGGAATAACCATTATTGTGATTACACATAGCTATGTCCAATGTTCTCATCTTCATGTTTTTAGATTTATTGGTTTAAATTCTAAACTTGTTTGGAAGATGATTTTTGCAGTATTAATCTTTATGGTTTTATATATTGCAATTGTTTATGGGATATGTGTGTTTGCGTCCATGAACTATGATTGTACCATATCTTGTCAAAAGTAAAGTCTTTCGTAAGTCGATATTCTTATATTGATAAAGGAATGAATGGACTTTTGACAAATACAAAAGTTAAGCTTATATTGTCAATTATTGATGGAAGATAGGTTAAAATCTTTTGTTTTCAAGGATTATGTTTATTGTATGTCATGGTGCAAATTGTGATGGAAAATAGAATGAATCCTTGTGTATTCCACAGTAATTGATCTTCCCTGATCTATATTATTTGTGTATTACTGTGAGGCTCCATAATGTGTCTTATGTTGAGCACTAAAACAATCAAAGTTGATTATTTTCATGATTAGCTTTGTTGTTGTTCCATAAGGTACTTTATGTCGAGCATATTGGACTAAATTAATCATCTTGTTTGGTTATTTAGTTATGGCTCCATAAGTTTTCTTATGTTTGAGCACTTTTGATTAGGTTGATTATTTTCATGATTAACTTAGTCATTGCTCCATAGATTCTCTTATGTGAGTATGGCCAATTAAATGATTACTTTTGTGATTAGTTTGGTTGTGTATTTTGATTAGATTAATTATGGGTTCTCTTGTAATTAATCTAATTGAGTATTTTTGAGTCTCCATAAGTTCACTTATGTTGAGCATTATTGGTTAAATTAATCATGAATTTCTTGTGGTTAATTTAATATTTTGGATTCAAATTCATACTTGTATGTGATTTGTTATGTCCAAAGAAATCCTTCTTTTCTTTCGAAATTAAGGTCGCTCTTGTTGTTCTTTCGGGAATGACATATTATGGGGGAGAGTTCTTTTTGAAATTGCGCTTAATTGCCATATCTTTGTGGGGAGTGCGCCTGTGGAATATTATAGGGGTTATCTTGTATCTTTAAACTCCTTGATGATTGCATTTAACTTCGGCTTTATGATTGCATCTAAATAAGATGATGTGTGTTTCTTTCTTTTGGTCATGAAATGTCTCTTTCGGAAATTTCATTAGGATCCCGTTCTTGTACCTTTGCCAATTTTATTGACAAAAATGGGGAGAATTAATATGTAGTTCACACTACAAATACATATGGTTTTCGGATCATTATGTAAGGGGGAGTGGTTTCCATGTGAGATGCAGTATTGACTAAGGGGGAGTGATACATATCACCATAGTATTGTTGTTGAAGTTGTGATACGATTGGACTTTGACGCTGTGTAATGATACTATGACACTGTATAACAATGATTGAGAACTCTTGTTTTCTTATTGTTATAGCTACGGATTTTCAACAACGATGATACTAAACTTACAACCTTTGGGATCATTGGAGTACTTGGAAGTGACGAAGATTTCGAGTAATGTTTAAGATTAGACATGTGGAATAAGAGCTTCAAAAGTTAATTTATTTATTTTTTGTATTCCATAAGTATTAATAGTTTTGCCACTAAAATTGACAAAGGGGGAGATTGTTAGAGCATTGCTCGGTCGAACTCGCATGCGTTGCTATCTCAAACATGTTTGTCAATGTTAGTGATCAAAACTATAAGTCTTGATTTCTAGCCTATGTAGCTAAAGGTCTCGGACTAGGATAGAAAGTGTAGTTGAGCTTAAGAACTCCATGGCAATCATCATACAAGACGAAGGACTACTCGAGGAACCAGTGGAACTTCATCGACTAAAAGGTATGTGGAGACTTGAACTTATCTGTCACTCAAAAGACTATTTACTCTATCTCCTACTTTTGAGACAAAGGTCGTTTAGACGTATAGACTTTCATTATACACATTTGCTATTTCGAGCCGAGTTTAACTCTCCTATCTATTTCTCGAAATATGTGTTGGTAAGCTTTCGCTTAACCGAATTCATCTTTACCTAATGACGAAAGTCATGATATATTTCAATCACTTTGGAAATTGCTCTGACGAAAAATGGTCTGTGAATAACGGCTATATAACGTTCTCTGAGAATGTTTCAATGATTGAAATGAGAGTTTAGATTACATAACCATTGGTAGGATATAAGCATTGTCGTGGAAACACATATATGTATAAGTCCTTATTCCTTGAACCAAAGTTTGCGAACTTTGTTGATCAAGAGAAATGAAGTGGCGCAAGCCAAGTCCGCGACCCGGTCCCGCGAATCGGGCGGAAGTTCTCACCCGAGAATTTCTGCTGGAGTTTGTGTACTCCTTCCATGAGCTTAAGTCCGCGAACCCAGTCCGCGAACTTGAGTAGGTTATATCTAAAACCGGTTGTTCTTGAACTAATGTTTATATAAACTAAGGAATGCTTTTGCAAACCGTGGCTATAAAGTTCATGAACCGATTCGAGTGAATCAAACCATTTTTGCTTTGATTGTGTCTAGTGTAGTTACATAAGATCTAAGCAATTGAACAACTCTCTAACTAGTTCATTTGAGTCATTTGAACTAGTTATGGTGAAGAAGAATATGGTTGATATGAGAGTGATCATATGGCTAACCATTTGGTTGACTATTATTGAACCAACAAATGTTAATGTTTGTGTACGGTTCATAAACCCAAAATTGAACATTTCATTTGTGTGTAACAAGCTAAGTTTTCGATCCAACGGTTGAGAAATATTAGCTTGAATCTAATCAGGTTTTCATCTAACGATGAATATTGAATGCTTTGTTACTAAGCTAACATTGATTGCAAACCCTGATTTGAAAGACTATATAAGGGAGAACTCTAGCAACTGGGAAACCTAATCCCCACACTTTACGTGTGATACTAGTTTGCTAAGCTAGAGTCGATTCTCCTTTAACCTTTGGTTTTATTCTTCTAAAACCAGGTTAACGACTTGAAGACTTCATTGGGATTGTGAAGCCATACCGATACTACTTTTCTTGTAGTTATGTGATCTGATCTTGCTGTTTCCATCGTACGAGTACAATTGAAATAATTGGCTTGAGATTTATATTTCCGATAGGCAAGATAGAAAACAAATCACAAACACTTCGTCTCATCGTTTGTGATTCCACAATATATTTTTTCGCTACGTCGATTAAGATTATTGTGAGGTGATCAATAATACTAGGCTGTTCTTCGGGAATATAAGTCCTGGTTATTGGTTGGTTCCTGTTCACCTTGATTTATCAAAAGACGGAACAAAACTAATAGGTTTATTTAGTGGGAGACAGATTTATCTATTCTGTAGACTTTTCTGTGTGATACAGATTTGTTTATTAAAGTCTTCGACTTTGGGTCGTAGCAACTCTTAGTTGTGGGTGAGATCAGCTAAGGGAATCAAGTACGTAGCATCCTGCTGGGATCGAGGCGTAGGAGCATAACCGTACCTTGGATCGTGTGAGATTGATTGGGGTTCAACTACAGTCCAGACCGAAGTTAATTTGAAGTAGGCTAGAGTCTGTAGCAGCTTAATACAGTGTGTGTTCAATCTGGACTAGGTCCCGGGGTTTTTCTGCATTTACAGTTTCCTCGTTAACAAAATTCTGGTGTCTGTGTTATTTCTATTCCGCATTATATTTGTTTATATAATTGAAATATCACAGGTTGTGCGTTGTTCAATCAATTAGAATATCCGACCTTTTGGGTTGTTGATTTAAATTGATTGACACTTGGATATTGGTCTTTGGTACCATCCAAGTTATCTCTCTTTGATAAAGAATCGCAGATTTCTCTTTGCTTGAGTGAAGATCAAATCGAGAGATTGAGATATAAACTCTTTGATATACTTTTTATCTAGATTGAGTCTGACTGTCTAGTTGATTCTCTAGAAAGTATATTGGAGTTTGTCCATACAGATTGCTAAGAGAAATATTGGGTGTGGTTGTTAGACCTCCACTTTTTCAATTATTGTTATTCTTTGTAGAGTAAATTTACTTTTTGGTTGATAAAAATTTCTTTGAAGGAATAGAAATCAACAACGAAAACTGGCTAAAATTTCTTAGAATGCCAATTTTAACATCTTGTTAAAGAGAAATTACGGGAAAACCCAATAACAATTGGTTTGTATAATTAACAAAATTGTATCGACAATTAGAGGATATTGTCGTTTCCATTACCGCATATGGAAAAAACCATCTTATGTCTGACGGATGGTTTCTTGTAAATAAATGGAAATCGAAGATAAAATCACATGATCTAAATCCAACAGATAAAGATACCAAATTTAATGGCCGTAGGTTTTTCAACCATGCACGTGATTCATTAGTGTAAAAGCGATCAAGTTCGAATCCACACCAAATTTTGGTGACTACAGTTTCACTACAGGAATAGAAACTGTAGATTATTTTCAGATGTATTTTCTTTTTTCTTTCTCTATAGTAAAAATATATTTAGAGAAGAAAAGCAATCAAAAAAAAAAATATTTGATTGATCACCGATATCCTTTTATTAGGAACATCTAATTGATTGCAATTGCACCAAGAAAAATAAATTTGAGGACAACCATATCTCGTAGTAGGTGTTATTAAAATATGAAATCTACAACGGTGTTATTAAAGAACGAATTTGTATAGGGAAAGTGCTTTTGGAACTTCATATGTCAGGACAAAAGTTAATAAAATAATAATATAAATCAATTAACAAACAAACAAAAGCTTGTTAAACCTTCCCTGTTTCTATTTGTGGGATACTTGGGCGCCGCTGCATTTTTTCCAAAATTATAGACATATTATTAACTCGTGAAGGATTAAAAGAAAACGACATCAGCTTCTTGATCGCTGATACCGTATAGTTTATGGTACAAACCTATCATAGCCGAGAAAACCCTAGTTAGGATCGATACATAAATCAAAGAAACATAAATAAATATAATTAAACCGAAAGAAAAAGTTAGATAGAGATGTAGAGAATCTTCTCCGTTTCCATGAATCAGTTGGTAAGAGCAACGTGCGTGATAACGTCTTGTAAATAGAGAAGGAGACAGAAAATAGGGAGAAGAAGTGAGAGAAATTCTTATTAGTTGTACGTATAGAATACAATATTTAAGCCTCTATTTATTTAGATAGAAGACTTGGTGTCCAAGATATGTAAACCCTAAACTTAGACACGAAGGGCATCTTAGTAAATAAACTTAGTTTATAACAAAATTATAATTATTACTGTTGTACGGATACATTCTTGCTACAGCCGCAAGTTACTCAGGGCTGTCATGGCTGCGATATGACAAATACCCTCCCCTTCACACAATCTTTTTCCTCAAAAATTAAACTTAGGAAAATGAGCTTGGACATTGGCAACATCTTCCCATGTAGCATTATCTGGTGTTGTATGAGACCATTGAATAAGAATTTGTTGGACTTCTCTTCCCTGACAATAATCCTAGCGATAATCCAATGCAACAACCGAAATCAAAACAACTTCACCTTCTTCATCAGTGAGTGGCAGAGAAGGGGAAGTGATGGCAGCTGCTCCCAATTTTTTCTTGAGCTGAGACACATGGAAAACTAGATGTATTTTGGAGGCTATAGGGAGAGCTAATCTATATGCAACTGAGCCAATTTGTTGAGTCACTTGGAAAGGGCCATAATATTTGGATGAGAGTTTGAAGTTGCTCCTTACAGCCATAGAAGATTGCCTGTATGGCTGTAATTTGAGAAAAACTTGGTCACCCACTTCAAATGACCTATCAGATCTCTTCTTATTAGCAAAAAACTTCATCCTTTCCAGAGATTTATGAAGAGACTCCTTGAGAAGATCCAGCATTGCATCTCTGTCCTTCAAGTAACTCTCAACAGCAGCTACTGAAGAAGTAACTTCCACAGGAAAAGCTAAATGTGGAGGTGCATAGCCATACAGAGAAGAAAAAGGAGACATCTTCAAACTAGAATGGTAATTGGTATTGTACCACCATTCTGCAAGGGAGAGCCACCTACTCCAATTCTTTGGTTTGTAGCTTGACATGCATCTTAAATAACTTTCCAAGCAAGCATTAAGCCTTTCTGTTTGGCCATCAATTTGTGGATGGTAGGCAGTGCTCATATTCAATCTTGTGCCCAATGATCTGAAGCGCTCTTGCCAGAAAGCACTGGTGAAAACTTTGTCTCTGTCAGAGACAATGGAAGCTGGCAAGCCATGAAGCTTGAAAATGTGGTGTAAGAATTCTTGAGCTACAATAAGAGCAGTGTATGGGTGTGATAATGCAATGAAATGTGCATACTTGGTAAGTCTGTCAATAATGACCATGATAACATCTTTTTTATTGGACTTAGGGAGGCCTTCAATGAAGTCCATAGAGATGTGCTGCCAAGGCTGAGAAGGAATTGGTAATGGTTGCAGAAGGCCATCAGGGTGAACATGTTCCACTTTATTTCTTTGGCAAGTGTCACAGTGGCTGAAAAATAGGGTAATGTCTTTCTTGAGGCCTTTCCAGTAGAAGTAGCTTTTAGCCCTTTGATAGCTCCCTTGAATACCTGAGTGACCACCCACAACAGAAGAATGGATGGACTCTAACAATTTCTTTCTCAGCTGGTTGGATTCTCCCACATAAATTCTCCATTTATATCTTAGAATACCCTCTGAATAAGTGTAGTGGGGGATGGAAGTAGGCTGGAGGAGAAGTTTAGGTATCATATCAACAGCCACCGAGTCTTGTTCATAACTGGTGATAATATCTTGGGCCCATACTGGTGTGGAAAGAGCAACAGAGTTGCAAGTAACTGAGGTAGTATTAGAGTGAAGTATTGAGAGTGCATCAACTTCTTTGTTTTCAGAACCTTTCTTGTAATGAATGGAGTAATCAAAGCCCAAAAATTTCATCAACCATCTTTGTTGTAAGACAGTTGTAATCTTCTGTTCCATGAAGTATTTGATGCTTTGGTGATCAGTATGAATGAAGAATATATGGCCTAGAAGGTAATTCCTCTATTTTGTGACAGCCATAACCACAGCTAGGAGCTCCTTTTCATATGTAGATAATCCCAAATTTTTGGGTCCAAGAGGCTTGCTGAAAAATTTATGGCCCTGCCATCTTGCATTAAAATAGCTCCAACACCATGTGTGCAAGCATCAGATTCCACAATAAATGGCTTAGAAAAATCAGGCAATGCCAATACAGGAGCTGTGCACATAGCAGCTTTAAGAGTATTCAAGGCTTTAAGTGCCATAGGAGACCAATGGAAGGCATTCTTTTTCAACAAGTCTGTGAGAGTCTTGCATAAGGTACCATATCCTCTCACAAATTTCCTATAATATCCAGTGAGGCCCAAAAATCCTCTCAGCTGCTTCAAATTTGTGGGAACTGGCCAGTCTAGCATGCATTGAATTTTCTCTGGGTCAGCTGCTACCCCTTGTGCATTAATGATATGACCTAAGTACTGTAAGGATGGCTGAACAAAGGTACATTTGGAAAATTTAGCAAAAAGTTGGTGTTGTCTGAGGAGTTTAAGGACTATTGATAAGTGTTGAATATGGTCCTTGAGATTAGCACTATAGACTAATATGTCATCAAAGAAAACAAGAACAAATTTTCTGAGATAAGGACCAAAAATAGAATTCATTAATGCTTGAAAGGTGGTTGGAGCATTAGTTAAGCCAAAAGGCATGACTTTGAACTCAAAATGACCATGATGTGTTCTAAATGCAGTTTTATGAATGTCAGGTACATGTACTCTGATTTGATAATAACCATACCTAAGATCTAGTTTAGTAAAAATGACAGCTCCATGTAATACATCTAATAACTCATCAATTATTGGTATAGGAAACTTATCTTTGATTGTGATGTCATTGAGTTTCTTGTAGTCCACACAGAACCTCCAAATACCATCCTTTTTCTTAACTAGAAGTATAGGAGAAGCAAAAGGACTTTGACTCTCTTGAATGATGTCAACTTGAAGCATTTCTTTCACTAATTGTTCCACTACTGACTTGTGGATGTAGGGGCATTTGTATGGCCTTAGTGTAACTTGTTGGGCATTTGGTTTAAGCTGGATTTTATGATCTAAATGTCTTTGAGGTGGTAAGTGAGATGGTTCATAAAATACATCTGTGTGTTCATCAAGGAGATGTAGTATTTAAGTGGGTATTGATTCTTGCATATGGGTGTTGGATATATGAAAGAACTGACCAATAATGGCTGGGGTGTTCTTTTTGAGAAACCTCTTCATAGCAGATCCACTCATCATCATGAGTGAGGGTTTTGAAGTAGCTCCTTGAAGTGTAATATGCTGGCCATGATGGAGGAAAGATATAGAAAGCTTTGCTAGGTTTAAAGTGACATCCCCCAAGGTACTGAGCCAATCTGCTCCTAAAATAATATCACATCCACCTAGTGGAAGTAACCTTAAGTCTCCAATAAAATCATGACATTGCATTTGCCAGTGTAGATCAGGGCATACTCCAGTGCTTGTAGTTCTGGCACCATTTGCTACTGTTACAAGCATATGGGATGTGGGTTGGACTTCACAAGCTAATTGACTCACAAGGGCTGATTCAATGAAGCTATGAGTGCTGCCTATGTCTACCAAAATGGTAACAACATGTTTCTTAATAAATCCTGGAATGCGGATAGTATCCACACTCATTGTACCTGTTAAGGCATGGAGTGAAATCTCCATATCTGACTCCATTAATGAATCAGTAATTTCTGAAGAAGATACTGGTTGTGGAGAGTCCTCAACACCCTCAGTGATGACCATAAAAAGGTGTTTTGGTTTGCATTTATGACCAGGTGAATATTTGTCATCATAGTTATAACAGAGCCCTTGATCTCTACTTTTATCTTGTTGGTTCCTTGAAAGCCTTCTTATTGGTGGTGGAACATACACTGATTTGGTGGGTTGAGGGGAATTGGATGGAGGAATTGGTAACACAGAAGTGGTAGTAGTTGTTGATATGGGTGTATATTTCTGTGGAGTGGGTGTGAATTTGTTAATGTAAGTGGATGTGGTGGGGTATTTGTAGAAGGGAGGCTTTTGTAGTTGTGGTTGATGCAGGTTCAGTGCACTCTCTTGTAAGTGTGCAAGACAGAATGCCCGTGAAAGAGTGGTGGGTTTATGCATTCGAACAGAAACACAGATGTTCTCCTTTAATCCACTTAAAAAACTCATAACAAATTAGTCTTCTTTCAGATGGGGCTGATTGAAGCATCAAAGCCTTAAGGGGTTCAAATTTCTCAAAGTAATCCTCCACAGATTCAGTTTGAGATAATTTATTAAAATAGCCGACAAAATTTTCACTAGCTAAGTCTTCAAAACGTTCACAAATAGCAAAAGAAAACTCGGACCAAGAAAGTGTAGATTTACCAGTTTGGAAATCTTGGAACCAAGAATCAGCTTTGGCCTCCAAATGAATAGCTGCAAATTCAAGATGTTGTGATTTCGGAACATCTTTGAGTTGAAAGAAACGATCACACTTGCGGATCCAAGCTCTAGGGTTGTCACCACCAAATTTAGAGAAATCGATTTTGGGGGTTTTTAAGAAGTTACTATGACTTGTAGCTTCATGATTACTGTTTTCTGAGTGACCAGAACGGTCGAAGTTTGGTGGTGTTTCAGGTGAAGGTGGAATAGGTAAGGCTTTGGTTAGGTGGGTGAAAAAAATTTGAAATTGTATCTTGGACTCTGTGGATAAAGCTATCAAAGCATTTAATGATTCCTGTTGTGCTGTTATTGTTGCCTGACGAGCTTCAGCTTCTTTATGATGTAGATCTTTCAGCTGTTGCAGGATGAGAGAGATCTCTATTGTTCTAGCATCCACATCTTTCAAAGAACCAGTCATGGTGGAGGTACATAATCGACTGGGTGATACCAACTATCAAGAATCGTACTTAATCTTGACAACACAAGGATAAATACACAGATGAACAGGGAAGACACAGTACGTTTAGTCACTTATACACTCAATGAGCGCAGCCTCAGATCAATTTTTCTCATTCACTGCCTCTCTTACAAATCGTTACAGAATCTAAAGCAATTAATCCCTAAAGTCTAAGACCTTGCGGCTAACAGTCCTACATGTGGTTACATCTCCCACGTCCGAAAATAGATAATTTAAATTTAAATTATAATTATTACTGTTGTACGGATATATTCTTGCTACACCCGCAAGTTACTCAGGGCTGTCATGGCTGGGATATGACAAACAACCCTTCTTGTATGAATTCCACCCAACATCCTATAGGTTCTACTACCTGATCCAATTTGTTGAGCATGGTCAAGGATTGCAAAACGGCTGTGTTTGTTGACCTTCCGCTTTTTTCCAAAAGAAAATGTAGGGAAACAGTACGGTAAAGACGATCCAGTTATGAAACAAGAATAAAAGAAGCAAATGCTGGAAGTCTGACAATGTATACCAACAAGTGATAGGTCATAGGATTCTGAGACAAATTGGGGGATGTGGTTCAGTTTGTGCTATATGTGGCCTCAGTACACAGAGCCTACTGATTATATACTTATGTTATGTCCTGCAACTTTACCAGAGTTGTTTTCACTTCTCTCTCTCTCTCGAAAAATCTAGATCAAAAATGCTTATGACTACACCTTTTTTTGCAAAAAAAAAAAAAAAAAAAAAATGTTTGGAAAGATTGGATAATTAATACGAGCATTTTGACTTTGCCTGTAGTTGGTAAAGACAACTCAGAGTTACCCCTATTTCGACATTTAATATTGATTTTACCCCTAGTTTGGATTTTCCATCCATTTCCACCGTTTAACTATACTGTGAGACGTACATGCTTACAAAATCTAAAAACATGTACTAATTTAACCCTACATCATATTTTGACGGTGCCCTTACTTACAAACTTTGCATAGACTTTACCCCTACTTTCAATAATCTAAAAAATCAACATGTGTTATGATCGTAGTGGCCACTAAATGACCAGTTGCGATGGAAAAAAATAAACGGTTGCGATAAAATGATGAAAATGTTATGTCCAAAATCTATATAACCACCATTTTTGCACTATTTTTCATTCCTTGTACTCAACAAGAATCAATCACAGGTTACGGTAAAGCACCTTCAGCACTTGTAACCCTAACTCCTTCCACTTTAACAATGACCCGTTATTGAAGACATGCAAAAAGCCTAAGAGTATAAAACAATAAGACGTACTGAAGATGAAATCTTAAAAAGTGATTATATATATATACATAAAACATTGGAGTTATGGCATTATATAAGGCGGTTCCTATGCATACTAGCTAATTTTTGCATTTGCTATGCCAGGTGGCCTGGCAAACCAGCCGTGTCACTATGAGAAACCGGTTCAACGATGAAGATGTTATCGAGCGATCTTGACTATAGCGCCAACGGTAGTCTTTATCGTTGGCGATTTTGTCTATATCGCTTGATATAAAGAATATTTCCAACAGACGACCTATCCTGCCTACAAATACCACATTTTCAATCATTCTTCTTCACGTCTTCTCTTCTTCTCCAATTTTTCCTAAATAAAAATGTTGCTCGATATAAATCTTGTGCCATTCTTTTGATAGTGGTGACTGTAATTCTTATTCCCAATTCACATGTCTCTTTGTGTTGCTTTGGGACATATGAGAAAAACTTCGATTTTCATTAACTAAGTTTCAGTCTCATATTGACTTATCTTTTTATGATTTGTGACTTTTGGAGTTGTAGCAGTTTTTCACAGCCAACCTTTTGGATTGTTATACCAAAAATCATTAGAAGATGATGGTGATATTAACTCATATGTGAGTCACATATTTGTGTATTGGTTTATGCTCTCTAAATCAAATATTAGGTATACATATGAGTAGTTTCAGTTTCACTTTCTTTGGTGGTAGGTGATGGCTAAGGTCATATAACCTATCCATGGTAAAGGTTGTTTTTGTATTATTCTTTTGTTTTTACAGGTAACTAGATCGGTTCTGATTCTAGTTTGGCTTATCGAAGTTAAAAAACAATTATTATGGAATCGCTTTCCTCATAAGAAAACTAAGGTATCGTGATCTTAGTTTTTGCTTATCGAATTAGGTACAACTATTTAGTTTAATTGAACCCTGATATGTAGCTAGTTTATCTTTTCAAATCTTGTTTGATTTATCGAAATAGGAAAAATTACTTTGGGTAACAGTTCCTTGATAAGAGACTAAATCAATTACTTTGGTAGTTTCCAATTTAGTGTTTGCTTATCAAAAACGATATGTTAGACCTCTGATTCGCTTAAACTTTTATAGACTGTATTGAGTTTTTATGAATTTAAGAGGTCCTTTGGAAATACTTGTTGTATTTTTCGTACCTTTGTCATTTCTGTGACAAAAAGGGGGAGAAATATATGAGGTACATGTGATTAATTTACAATTACTTGAGAAAGGATATATTTGCTTAAAAGTATATATCTAAACAAAAAATAGTAAAGCATTTACCAAGTGGGGAAACATATCATGCTTCGTAATATTATTACATGCTACAAAATTGAATGACAAATATGCTCGGATCGAATATATACCTAGCTTACCTTTATGGGGAGTAAAGTTTTTGTTATTCAAATGCTTCAACAACGACATTTATTCTTGAATATTTCTAGGACATTATGTTGTTGAAAACTGAAATCAAGCATATGACGATATAGTTAACAGATTGTTAAATGTGCATCTGTTAGAGAATTGCTCGGTCGAGCTCACAAGTGTTGCTATCTGAAAAGACGAGGGTACCCAAATACACCACAATATTTAATTTATCCACCTATAAGTCCTCTTACCGAAAGTGATTGTCTATGGACAAAGTCGAGACAATACGACAAATCGGTATTCACACTTTGTGTGATCGTCTATGGATACGAGATCGAGACAATACAACAATCATAGTGTGATTACTTGATAATATGTTCGGACTTAACCAAGCTCTATATGATCACTATCAAGTAATAGGGAGTTAACGTTTGTGTAATTTACTTTAAATTATAATAAGAACAATTATAATTGCGGAAAAGAAAAGTAAATGACACAACAATATTTTGTTAATGAGGAAACCGCAAATGCAGAAAAACCCCGGGACCTAGTCCAGAATTGAATACTCTCAGAATTAATCCGTTATACAAAATCTAACAAACTTCGTATAGTTGAGACCAAGCAACTAAACCTATAGTTCACCTAGTTTCTTCAGTATCCATGCGCTTCCGACATTCAATAAGTGCACGCACTGGAACAATTCCTTTGTATCGTATTCCAAACAGTAAAGGAACAACTAATATGTTTGGTAACAACTCTCTTGATTCTTTCAGATGAAGATATCTCAAGTCATAAGCAAAGGCTCTTGCGTTTAACTAATAAACTCCTTTGCCTGGTCAGATCAATCTATCCAACAACTACCGAAGTAGTAGAGTTTAGATTTGCAATCAATCAATATAGAATCAAATAAGAAACTATAAGGTGATGCCGATCTTACACAACTAATCAATCGAATAAATCCGATTCTAGTTGGACCCCGGCCGATCAAGGTTTGTGCACACCCAAAGATATAGAAACCAAATTAGAAATCTTTTTTAATCTTCAATAAACACCTGTACAACACCACTTGAATCTCTTGTGATCAATCACGCACAGAATGGAGTCTGTTAACAATGGATTATCACAAGATGTCTTTAGATCTACAAACAGTTCTAAATATTCCGTCGACACTTCGATCTAGTTTGAGTGAATCTTATATCATAAGAGAAGATTCTCAAGAATAAACAAACTAGGTGCAATCAAAGTTCAACAACCGTAAGTCAATCAAATCAATCGAAAACTAAAATAAACTGCAATTATTTAGTTTCCCACCAACAGTACTCGTAGAGCTTCTTGATCCCAAATAAGTTTTTAAACGAGCGGTCGTAAGAGATTTCGCCTAATTAGGGTACCTTCCTCTCCGTATAGATGGCTCCACCAGAAACAACAAGAAGATGAAGTTTGCCTGGCTCTTAGGATAGTTTTCTCGAAATGCAAACTTGGGTATTTATAGACCAAGGATGTTTGGACACCAAGGAATTTCCAAAACCGAATATTCCCAAGATATGTAATAAATGACCAAATCGGTTTTCATAATTCCTGAAAATGCTTTGTCCAATATTTCCGAAATCTCACTAGAAAATCTCCAATTAGTAAATGCACATTACCAATTTTTATTCTCCAGAGATATGCATTTAATTCCTGGTAATTAAAGCATATAAAACTAACAACCTTAATTAAAAGATTCTTAATTTATTTCGGTCCGGGATCACCTTGAGTTACTAAGGAATATCTTTGAGCAATAAAAGATAAGTGAAAAAACGGGGGTCTAACAACCACACCCAATATTTCGTTCGGCAATCTGAATAGACAAACTCCAAAATACTTTCAAGAGAATTAACTAGACAGTCAAACTCAATCTAGAGAAAAGAATATCAAAGAGCTTATATCTTAATTCCTCAATTCAATCTGCAATCAGCAAATTGGAATTTGCGAGCCCGATTGAATAAGAGAAATAACTTGAACGGTACCAAAGACCAATGTTCAAGTATCAATCAATTTATATAAACAACCAAAGGTTGGATTATCTACCTGTGATATTTCAATTATATAACAAAATATAATGCGGAAAAAAAATAACACAGACACCAGAATTTTGTTAACGAGGAAACCGCAAATGCAGAAAAACCCCGGGACCTAGTTCAGCTTTGAACACCACAATGTATTAAGCCGTTACAGACACTAGCCTACTACCAATGAACTTCGGACCGGAATGTAGTTGAGCGCTAATTAATCTCACACTGATCAAGGTACAGTTGCGCTCCTTACGTCTATGAATCCCAGCAGGATTCTACGCACTTGATTCCCTTAGCCGATCTCACCCACAACCAAGAGTTGCTACGAACCAAAGTCGAAGACTTGATAAACAAATCTGTCTTACACAGAAAAGTATATTGGAATAGATAAATTTATCTCCTACAGAAATACCTACGAGTTTTGTTCCATCTTTTGATAAATCAAGGTGCACAGGAACCAATTGATTAGCCGGACTTATATTCCCGAAGAACAGCCTAGTATTATCAATCACCTCACAATAATCCTAATCGTATGGTAGCGAAATAAGATATTGTGAAATCACAAACGATAAGACGAAGATGTTTGTAACTACTTTTAATCTTACCTATCGGAGATAAATCTCAAGCAAATCTTAGCAAAGATAATATTCAATCACGATAGAATAAGTAAGATCAGAACACGCAACTACAGAGAAAATAGTTGGGTCTGGCTTCACAATCCCAATGAAGTCTTTAAGTCGTTAACCTACAGGGTTTCGTGAAAAACCTAAGGTTAAAGGAGAATCGACTCTAGTCGCAACTAGTATCACACATGAGGTGTGGGGATTAGGTTTCCCAGTTGCTAGAGTTCTCCCTTATATAGTTTTCAAATCAGGGTTTGCAATCTAAGTTACCTTGGTAACAAAGCATTCAATATTCACCGTTACATGAAAACCTGATTAGACTCAAGCTAATATCTTTCAACCGTTAGATCGAACTTAGCTTGTTATACACAAATGAAATGTACCTTCATTTAGGTTTGAGTAACCGTACCTAAACGTGTACACCATGTTGGCTCAACAGTAGTTAACCGAGGTTAGCTATATGAACACTCTCATATCAACCTTATCCATTTTAACCATAACTAGTTCAAATGAATCAAATGAAACTAGTTAAAGAGTTGTTCAATTGTTATATTCTCATAGAAGTATACAAGAACACAATTGAAGCAAAATCGGTTTGATTCACTCGAATCAATTCATGAACATTATAGCCACGATTTGCAAAGAATGCATTCCTTATTATATAAATGTATTAGTTCATATCATAACCGATTTTAGAACTTTAACCACTCAAGTATGCAAACGGGTACGCATAGTTAAGTAGCCGGACCAAGTTTGGTTTTCGCTAGTATGCGAACTTGTACGCATACCTCCAAACCCAGCAGAATTTTCTGGACTCAAACCTTTAGCCAGTACGCGTACGGCTACGTGTAATTAGGTTCCCGGACTTCTCAAACCAACATGTACGCATACGGGTATGCATACTATGGTTCTTAGACATGGATTACATATATGCAAGAGTGCATAACATGTTTATAATCCAATCTTGGTTAAGTGTTCTAAACTCTATTTCTATCATTGAAACTTTCTTAGAGGATGACAATAGCCGTTTTCACACACTATTAGCATCAAAGCAATTTTCAAGTTAATGAAATAATCATAACGAAACATTCCAAGTCTACACCAAATGATTGTATCACACAAACCATGTAAGATGTTACTCGGCGATTTTCACATGATCATCTTTTGACTTTCGTCAAGAATATAAGATGAACTTGGTTGAAGCGAAAGCTTACCAACACATATTTCGAGAAATATGTAAGCGAGTTAAACTCAGCTCGAAATCTCAAATGTGCATAATCGAATACTATATAGTAATACGACTTTTGTCTCAATATAGGAGATAGATTAGAAATAGACTTTCCAAGTGATAGATGAGTTTCAATCTCCACATACCTTTTGTTGATGAAGTTCCACAAGCTCTCCTTAGTATATCTTCGTCTTCAATTGATGAACGACGTGAAGTCTAATGCTTAACTACACAATCTATCCTAGTCCGAGACATTACTATAAGTAGACTAGAAATCAAGACTTATAGTTTTGATCACTAACATTGACAAACAAGCTTGAGATAGCAACGCTTGCGAGTTCGACCGAGCAGTGCTCTAACAATCTCCCCCTTTGTCAATTTTAGTGACAAAATTATCAATACATATGGATTACAAAATAAATAAACTTTGTAGCTTCTCATCCAAATGCTTGATCTCCTTGGTTCTTCAAAATTACTCGAAATCTTCGTCACTTCCAAGTACTCCAATGATTCCAAATGTGTTCAACTCAGCATCATAGTTGTTGAATATCCGTAGCTATAACAATGAGAAAACATTTGCTCTCAATCATTGTTATACAATGTCATAGTATTATTACACAGCATCAAAGTTCAATTGTATCACAACTTTGACAACATTACTATGGTGATATGTATCACTCCCCCTTAGTCAATACTTCATCTCACAATGAAAACCACTGCCCCTTACATAATGATCCGTAAACCATATGTATTTGTAGTGTGAACTACACATTAATTCTCCCCCTTTTTGTCAATATAAATTGGCAAAGGTATGAAAACTAGTGGGATCCTCATGAAATTTTCATAGAGATACTTCATGACCAAAAGAGAACAATATATCAACTTGTTCGATGATTTCACATAGTCGAAACTTAGTGTATTCATCAAGGAGTTTATAAAGATACAAGATAACTCCTACAATATTCCACAACCGCACTCCCCACAAAGATTTGTCAATTAAGCACTAGTTCAATTAATAACTCTCCCCCATAATATGTCATTCCCGAAAGAAGAACAATGGCGACCTTGCTTTTACAAGAAAAGAAGGATTTCTTTAGACATTAACAAATCATATGAAACATGAATTTGTATCCAAAAATCTCAATTGAATTAACCACAAGGAAAATTATCAATTCAATTGGCCATGCTCAACATAAGAGAACTTATAGAGCAACACAGTACATACACAAAGATGTGGATCAGGGAAAGACCAATACTGCGGAATAAACAAAGATTCATTCTATTTTTATCACTATTTGCACAATAATATATAATAAAAGTTTAATCATTGTAAATAAAAGTTCATCCTATCTTCCATCAATATTTTCATAATGACATAATAGGCTTAACTTTTGTTGTTAAAAGTTCATTCTATCTTTTATCAATACTTTCATACCGACATATAATAGAGTTAACTTTTGAACAAATATGGGACAGTCAAGGTTCACGGACGTAAACAACATATCTCATAACAATTTGCAATATATAAAATCATAAAGATTAATACTGCAAAAATCATCTTCCAAATAACTTAGAATAAATCTAAAAACATTGCAAGATGAAAACGTTGGCAATAGCTATGTGTACTCACAATAATGGCTATTCCAAACCCTAGTTATCCTTCTTTAAACACAAGAATAAATTCTCATAAGAAGTTTCCTAGACACATATTAAAAGAACCAAAGCAACTCTAAAAACAAAACAATCACACGCAAAAATCAGCGTTCCCGTGCGCAAGCTTCATGAGTTTCAAGACCTTCAAGCTTGTGACAGATGGTATTGTCTGCATCTTTGGACAAGATATTCTTCTTGAGACGATCCTTAACATGTGTTTTCATGAGAGCAAGGTCATAGTTAACCTTTTTAAGCTCAGTTCTTAACATATCAAGGTTTTTTAAGGTATCTACAAGAAGCAGTTTTGCATCGTTAAACTGACCGATAAAATCTTGAACAACTTTAACAGAAATCTCTTCATCATCCTCAATGTCTGAACAATTGTCAGGAGATTGAGGAGAGGTGTCATTAACTTCCACAAGAGTTATTTTCTCCTCTTCTTCAAAAACCACAACCTTTATCAAGAAAACCTTTTTCAAAGTTACAAGTTCCCGAATGAGATGCCATTCTTGACAGGAAAAATAACCTGGAGTATGCGTACTCAAGCAAATGGTTTTTGGTATTTAAATGGTTTCTAGAGTTTAGGGTTTCCAAAGTTAGTCCGTGACAAGTAACATGGGTACCCCTACGAACACAAACTTGACCCACAGTCAGAAAATACCCAAGTAGCGAAAAACGAAAAAACAGGAAAACTGTTTGTACACCAATGTTTTGCTACGTGACAAATTTCTCAAATTTTAGCTCAATGAGTTTTATATTCTCACCAGAGAAAAATTTAGATCCAAAAGAGTAGCAATTTTTGACACAATAAGATTTCAAAAAGACTTGAAAAGCTTTGTCAAAACATAATACAAATACTTATGCAAACATGTTTGAAAAAGATAATCCGGCTAGGAACGATAAGAAAGTAGCCAGAGAATCAGAAAACACTTTGCCATCATGTATACCTGATTATATCTCACTCAACCAGGAATTTTTGTGAGTGAGATTTCAACCTTGTGATTAATTAGCACAAGTATGAGCCTTGAGCTCATCAAATAAACGTTGTTTTCGGTTAAACCTCTTTCTCCTGATCTTTGGAGGAAAATCGTTAAGATGCGAAAAGTTATCATAAAATTTACTATCATCAAAATACGACGCATAGTATGTATTCTTACCTGAAGAATTTTGACTAGAGGGAATTGACAGCCTGTTAATAATCTCTTTATAACCTTCAATTATCATTTTTAGGTTGTCTTCCAGCCCTCCATTTTTGCTTCCTTCTTCTGGTACCTTTTTCACATCAAAAACAACATTATCTCCATTTTTAATAGAAGAAGATCCATGAGCTCTTCTTGGACGAATTGGCTTAGGAAGGTAAGCTTTCGCTTTAACCAAGATCATCTTATATTCTTGACAAAAGTCAAAAGATGATCATGTGAAAATTTCCTGGTAACATCTTACATGATTTGTGTGAGACAGTCATTTGATGTATACTCGGAATGTTTCGTATTGATCATTCGATCACTTGAAAATTGCTTTGAAGCTAATAGTTTGTGTGAGACAGCTATTCCCATCTTCCGAGAATGTTTCAATGGTTGAAATGAGAGTTTAGAACAATTGGATTTAAGCATAGTATGCGTGCTTGCATATATGTAATCCATGTCCGGGAACCATGGTATGCATACACGTATGCGTACTTAATTTTGAGAAAGTCCGGGAACCTCGTATGCAACCCGGTACGCGTACTGGCGTAAGGTTCAAGATCGGGAATTTCTACTGATTTTGGATGGTATGCATACCAGTTCGCGTACTAGCGAAACCCAAACTTGGTCCGGCTACTTAGTTACGCATACCCGTATGCATACCTAAGTAAATGATGTTCTAAAATCGGTTTATTCATGAACTAATACATTTTTATATATTAAGGAATGCAATCTTTTGCAAACCGTGTCTATAATGTTCATGACTTGATTCATGTGAATCAAAATCGATTTTGCTTCAATTGTATCTTGTATACTTCTATGAGAATATAAAAAATTTAACTCTAGAACTAGTTTCATTTGAGTCATTTGAACTAGTTATGGTTAAGATGAATGGGGTTGATATGAAAGTGTTCATATGGCTAACTTCGGTTAACTATTGTTGAGCCAACAAGGTGTACACGTTTAGGTACGGTTAGTCGGACCTAAATGAAGGTTCATTTCATTTGTGTGTAACAAGATAAGTTCGATCTAACGGTTGAAAGATATTAGCTTGAGTCTAATAAGGTTTTCATCTAACGGTGAATATTGAATGCTTTGTTACCAAGGTAACATTGATTGCAAACCCTGATTTGAAGACTATATAAAGGAGAACTTTAGCAACTAGGAAACCTAATCCCCACACCTCCTGTGTGATACTAGTTGCGACTAGAGTCGATTCTCCATTAACCTTAGGTTTTTCACGAAACCCTGTAGGTTAACGACTTGAAGACTTCATTGGGATTGTGAAGCCAGACCCAACTATTTTCTCTGTAGTTGCGTGATCTGATCTTGCTATTTCTATCGTGATTGAGTACTATCTTCTTTAAGATTGGCTCGAGATTTATTCTCCGATAGGCAAGATAAAAATTAATCACAAACATCTTCGTCTCATCGTTTGTGATTCCACAATATCTTGTTTCTCTACCATACAATTAAGATTATTGTGAGGTGATTGATATTTCTAGGCTGTTCTTCGGGAATAAAAGTCCGGTATATCAATTGGTTCCTGTTCACCTTGATTTATCAAAAGACGGAACAAAACTCAGAGGTTTATCAGTGGGAGACAGATTTATCTATACAATAGACTTTTCTGTGTGAGACAAATTTGTTTATCAAGTATTCGACTTTGGCGTAAGGAGCACAATTGTACCTTGATTAGTGTGAAATTGGTTAGGGATCAACTACATTCTGGTCCGAAGTTAACTTGGAGTAGGCTAGTGTCTGTACTGGCTTAATACAGTGTGGTGTTCAAATATGGACTAGATCCCAGGGTTTTTCTGCATTTTCGGTTTCCTCGTTAACAAAATTTCTGGTGTCTGTGTTATTTCTTTTCTGCATTATATTTTGTTATATAATAGAAATATCACAGGTTGTGCGTAGTTCAATCAATTAGATAATCCAACCTTTGGTTGTTGATTATATTGATTGACACTTGAACATTGGTCATTGGTACCGTTCAAGTTGTTTCACATAATAATCAGGCTCACGGATTTCTATCTGTTTGATTTGCTGATTACGTTGTGAAACAAAGATACAAATTCTTGGATATATTTCCATTGATTGAGTCTGACTGTCTAGTTGATTCTCTTGGAATTATATTGGAGTTTGTCCATGCAGATTGCTAAGCGAAATATTGGGTGTGGTTGTTGTACCCCAGCTTTTTTAGTTATGATGGATTTCATCGATGGGTTTTGAAAAGAATTGCTCGAGCTGTGCAATTGGAGGTGGACTATGAATGAATTGGGAAGTCAGGCTACAAAGAAGTTAATACGCGTGAGTTACACAGTTGGCTTTTGTTTGGTGCAACGGTGGGCGACGATTTGGCACTGGCCCTTGCTTTGGAAATATCTGTTAAGCCTTATTTCCCCGACGGCCAGAGAACTGAGAACATAAGCGAGAGTTTCGAGTTGTCGTGGAGGCTAAGAGCAAAAAAACAAGAGAAAGGGAAGAAGATCCGTACCGGGGTGACAAGGTGATATCGGTTTATCATATCTTATTCTTGTAATTTATTTTTTATGTTTTTTGAGAAATCCAACTCCATGTTTTGCTAAATTTTGGTTAGGGTGGTGGAAACTGATTTGATAATGTAGACTTATTTATTAATTTTCATAATAATGATTTAAATGTCTAGTATTTTTTCTCCAAAATGCTTGGTTAATAATCGCATAAATAGTTGAATTGATCAAATATGCTTTCCGTTTTGGTGCGTCGTGCTTGGATTATGTTCTTTGACGAAGTATGCTTCTAGATTGATATTTGATACTTTACAACTTTATATTGGTTCGTTAGCTCCATTGTTTATTTATAATTTTAAATTGATGTGCCATGCTTAGTAATATTTGATGGGACATGCTTTGCGATTAATAAATAAATCTCTAGAACTATCAACTTAGAAGCGGAGGAAATTACAACGGTGAAACAATGTTATGGAGTATAAGTTTTAGATATTGAATATGAGTTTTGCATGATTAGGTTGGTGGAAACCTGATTCCCTAGTTACCATCTTTCTCGTTTCAATTAAGTAATTCTTTTTGTTTATATTCTTTTAAATTCCTTAATTCTAAAAATCCTAAAAACATCATCTCTGGTTAGTCGATTGAGAATATTGGTTACAATATTTTCACCGCTCCCTGTGGGTTCGACCCGTACTTGCCTCTGTCTACTAGTTAGGCACCGTGCGATTGCGGTTATTTAAATAGGGTTTTCCCAAAGCCTATCACCATAATATTATGATCATGTCACATCACTAGAGTATTATACAATATGTATAGTATATACAGCTTCGCAGTTATGTTTTCAATATAACACGACTTGAAAGATACGTTAGGAATGAAACAGTTCAAGGAAATATTACTAACCTCAAGTGGAAGGATGATGTCGTCGTTGTAGGTCGTTACTTCTTCACATTCTTCGGGTCTTCGGAGTAATACTTGCATGTCTAAACATTCCTAGACTTTTTAGTCTAACCTAAACGAAGTTGACTCTAGTATTTAATCAAGCGACTCTAGATGAGTTTTGATACTAAAATATGACAACCAAACTTGACATACCAACGCTTGGTGAGTTCAACCGAGCTATGCTCTAACAATCTCCCCCTTTGTCAATTTTAGCAAAAAAACTCCTATTACATATGGATAAACAAATTACAAAATAATTGATTTTACATACGCTTGATTCCAAGTTTCAACAACACAATGACCTGCATATATTCAATCAATAAATGTCGATGTTGACATTTGAATAACAAAAGCTTTTACCCCCCCTAAAGGTGAGCTAGGTAAATATTCAATACGAACATCTTTGTTATTCCCCTTTTGTAGAAATGACAAAAAGTATGATGTGTAGTTGTTTATGGGTGAAAATCGTTTCTGCTGATTTCGGTAATCTCGGCGGGTGAGTGAGAAACTGATTCAAACCCTAAACAAATGTGCCGCACGTGAGCACTTTATAGGTTCGAGAGATCGATCTGTACAAGTCCGGCCTAAACCAAGAAATGGCCGTTCCAGACTTGCTTCGGTCACAAAGTGGAGGAGAAGGGTTGATTTGGGGAGGGAAGCAAAGAAAGGTGTTGAGGAGAGTAGTATATCGACTTGTATCAGAAAGTGAAAGCTTAGGAAGCTTGCAAGAGATGGAAGCTTTTGAGAGAGCTTGCAAAGTTGCCTTTCTGAGAGTGTAAGTGTAGTATATTTCTCCTTACCGAGACTTGTTGTCTGGTGGAAATAGGTAAGACCTATTTATACAAGTCGAGATTGAAACGTACCCTGGCCTCATGAAGGAAGAGAGTAAAGGGTGAAATAATGGGAGGAGGTGGTAACCGCATGGTTTAATGGGCGAAAACGTTTTTCACCATTATTTCCTCTTTTATTTGACCGCTTTATTCCTTTTCACGCTTTCTTAATGTGAGCGTAGTGTACGCCGCATCTTTGTGACCGCCAAACCAAAACCCTAAAGAAGCATCCCCGGTTTGTGTCGATGTCTCGAGTGTTGGTTGCATCTTGAGTGCAAGTGGCGCTGCTAGTGGCGCGTGTGGCATGTGCCAATGGCATGTGCGGAATGCCTTGGTGGTAAGTTGCACGGTTTGCAAGTTAGGTTACCAGCGTGTGGGTTTGGCATATGCCAATGGCATGTGCGGAATGCCTTGGTGGTAGGTTGCACGGTTTGCAAGTTAGGCTACCAACTGTGTGTTTGGCGTGTGCCAATGGCATGTGCGGAATGCCTTGGTGATAGGTTGCACGGTTTGCAAGTTAGGCTACCAGCGTGTGTGTTTGGCATGTGCCAATGGCATGCGTGGCCATTAGGGCCGTGACCTTGATAGGGAAACTAGCTAGCGAGCATGTTGGCATGTGCCAATGGCATGCGTGGCCGTTAGGGCCGTGATTTTGCTAGGGAAACTAGCTAGCGAGCATGTTGGCATGTGCCAATGGCATGCATGGCCGTTAGGGCCGTGACCTTGATAGGGAAACTAGCTAGCGAGCATGTTGGCATGTGCCAATGGCATGCGTGGCCGTTAGGGCCGTGATTTTGCTAGGGAAACTAGCTAGCGAGCATGTTGGCATGTGCCAATGGCATTTGCCAATGGCATGCATGGCCGTTAGGGCCGTGATTTTGCTAGGAAAACTAGCTAGCGAGCATGTTGGCATGTGCCAATGGCATGCGTGGCCGTTAGGGCCGTGGTTTTGCTAGGGAAACTAGCTAGCGAGCATGTTGGCATGTGCCATTGGCGCGTACGGCCATGTTGACCTAGTTGCATGTTTTGCAAGCCTAGGGCGCTATGTTTGGCGTGGGCCAAAGGCATAGCGGCTTGGAAGTATGGCTTGCGACACGTGTTGGCATGTGCCAATGGCACGTGCGGCCATGTTGACCTAGTTGCAAGTCTTGCAAACCTAGGGCGCTATGTTTGGCGTGGGCCAAAGGCATAGCGGCTTGGAAGTATGGCTTGCGACACGTGTTGGCATGTGCCAATGGCACGTGCGGCCATGTTGACCTAGTTGCAAGTCTTGCAAGCCTAGGGCGCTATGTTTGGCGTGGGCCAAAGGAATAGCGGCTTGGAAGTATGGCTTGCGACACGTGTTGGCATGTGCCAATGGCACGTGCGGCCATGTTGACCTAGTTGCAAGTCTTGCAAGCCTAGGGCGCTATGTTTGGCGTGGGCCAAAGGCATAGCGGCTTAGAAATATGGCTTGCGGCACGTGTTGGCATGTGCCAATGGCACGTGCGGCCATGTTGACCTAGTTGCAAGTCTTGCAAACCTAGGGCGCTATGTTGGGCGTGGGCCCAAGGCATAGCGGCTTGGAATTTGGCGTTGTTGCCATGGTGCGCAGGGTGCGGCTTGGTTTGGCATGGTTGCCATGGTGCGCAGAGTGCGGCTTGGCTTGGCATGGTTGCCATGGTGCGCGATATGCGACTTGGTTTGGCATTGTTGCCATGGTGCGCGAAGATGCGGCTTGGTTTGGCATTGTTGCCACGGTGCGCGATGATGCGGCTTGGTTTGGCATTGTTGCCATGGTGCGCAATATGCGGCTTGGTTTGGCATGGTTGCCATGGTGCGCGCAGAGCGGCTTGGCTTGGCATGGTTGCCATGGTGCGCAGAGTGCGGCTTGGTTTGGCATGGTTGCCATGGTGCGCAGTATGCGGCTTGTTTTGGCATGGTTGCCATGGTGCGCAGAGTGCGGCTTGGTTTGGCATGGTTGCCATGGTGCGCGATATGCGGCTTGGTTTGGCATTGTTGCCATGGTGCGCAATATGCGGCTTGGTTTGGCATTGTTGCCATGGTGCGCAGCATGCGGCTTGGTTTGGCATTGTTGCCACGGTGCGCAGTATGCGGCTTGGTTTGGCATTGTTGCCATGGTGCGCTGTATGCGGCTTGGTTTGGCATGGTTGCCATGGTGCGCAGAGTGCGGCTTGGCTTGGCATGGTTGCCATGGTGCGCAGAGTGCGGCTTGGTTTTGAAATTAGGGTTCTATGTTGAAAACCCTAATCTGGTATTTTGAAAAAATACCCCTATTAATTATTTACACCTGAGTTAAATGCTCTTAGTTAATGTGTTGCGGGTAACACTAGGTCATGGGGTTTTACGATTTTACCCCTTGTCTAAAAACCACCATCAACATTAAGTCCCCTGCTTAGCTCGGAACAGGGGCTTTGTTGCGAGGTAAGCATAAGATGGTGACAAACTGTTAACAACAACCGTAAAGAAAATTGAAGGAGGCTTGTCTGACCTTTTATAAATAGGATTTGGAATCCTTGCCTCTGGTAGTTTTGCACAAATCGGGAGGCTGGCACAATTGGTGGGCCGGTGCAGCTTGGGCGACGTTGGGAAGTTGGCGTGAGTTGGGAAACTGAGTGGGCTAGTTGGTGGGACCGGCGCGAAGTGTAGAAGCCGTTCGTGCTTGCAGGCGTGACTTGGGCGGCATTGGGAGGTCGGCGCAATTGGTGGGGCCGGTCCAATCTTGGAAACCATGCTTGAAGGCGTGACTTGGGCGGCATTGAGAAGTCGCAATTGGTGGGGCCGGTCCAACTTGGAAGTCGTGTTTGCAGGCGTGACTTATGTAAATAAGGAGGGAGTAGGCGTTTCTTCGGATAGCAAAGTTTCCTTATTTTGCTTTACTTCACGTGCGGCTTCAATTAGGGCATTGTTCATGCTAAAATCTGAAAGCGTTATGTCCCTCATTGCTTCCTTTCCTTTTTAGAATCCCGTATTTATACCCAATGCAAACGCATCATATTCCTTGTTTGAGAAAAGATTCTTCTTGTTGGATTTCTCTCTTTGTCATGTCGCGTGATTCGAGTCATCTTCTAACCATCGGGTTCTCCGGATGAGGGCGCGAGGTCTGATTCTTGCATGAGCGTCCCAACAAATGTTATTCGGGTTAAGAAAATCATACCGGTATGTTTTCTTCTTCTTTGGCGGATTGACACACACTTTAATGCTTGTTGTGTAAATGGGAAAATTTCCTTGTGCAGAGATATCCTGTTGGAGCATGCGTCATCGTTATCGACAAGGATGACCTAGTTGTTCCTCTTCCTTCGGTCCGACCTTGTTGATCGGGGATTTGGAGAATGCTTGATTTAGGGCTCTCTTGTCATGAATACCCTTCTCGCAGGTTCATCGTTTGGGACTCGTATGAGGTGTCTCTCCTCCAATTATCGGAATGTTGGTGGTTTCTTGGTGCGGAAAGAATTCGTAACCTTTTATACGAGGATATGGAAAACGTATGGCCATATTGCTACCAGGAACGTGGTGAAGTGTTGTTCGTCCGCTTTGGTTTCCGTAGTGAACTGTCTTCTCGCCAATGATTGTGGAGATGGAGAATGTGTCCATTCGTGTTTGTTATGAGTCGACCATTCAAAAGTGGGAGAACATGGTGTCTACTGCGAATCTTTGGAATTTAACGTTAGTTTGTTGCGGCACCGCCTCGGTGTTGTGAAGGTTGACAGGGCTGGTATTCTTGCCGGTGTGATTCCCGCCACGAAAGCCATCTTTGGAAGAAGAGGAAATTTTGGCCCCGGTCTCGGAAGATTGAGGAGTTAACTCGAGATTTGAAGAGTAGGACTGAAAGATATCATGGCCGATTGAAGATGATATTTTGTAGGGATTATAATTTACTAGATGGGATTTTCTGATTTGCATTATGAGATTCGAAGGCTCCCCTTTCTCTTTTTTTTTTTTTTTTTGAAGAAAATAAAGAGATTCTGCTAATCCATTGGCTTTGTATTGAAATTCGATAACTGATAAGAAAGAAAGTAAAAGCGGAGAAAATGCCTGGACGTTCACACTTTTGATGTAGCATGTTGCAGGGAATGATTAGGCGTAGTACGCCTTTAGCCATTTTCCATTGATAATTGTCTCTAGCTTTCCCCCATCTTCTTTGATGATCTTGTAGTAACCGCTGTTATATGCTTTAGTGATTATGTACGGCCCTTCCCATTTGGGAGAAAACTTTGGTGCTGATGCGTCTTGTTTGGATGTGTTTGGCGGTTTTTAGCACCAGATCTCCTTCCTTGAAAACCCTGGGTTTTACATGGTTGTTGTACGCCCTGGAAATCCTGTTCCTGTATATTTGCGCATGTTCCTCTGCCTGGGATCTTTTGGAGTCTAGAGTATCCAGTTCTGCAATTCTGGCATTGAGTGATTCGGCTTCGTTCCACTAGGGTCCGCTCGCTGCGGCAATTCTGGCGGATGGGATCTTGATTTCTGCCGGGAGGATTGCGTCTGTACCGTAGACGAGGGAGTAAGGAGACACGCCGGTGGAGCTTCTAGGAGATATTCTGTACGCCCAGAGAGCCATTGGCAATTGCTCATGCCAGGTTCTGGGATTGTCATGTATTGTCCGACTGAGGATTCGGATCAGAGTCTTGTTGGTACTTTCGGCTTGCCCATTTCCCTGAGGATAGTAGATGGTAGAGAAGACTTGTTTGATTCCGTACCTCTCAAGTAGTTCCTGTACTTGCTTGTTAGCGAAAGGTGTGCCGTTGTCGGTGATGATGTGTTTAGGTACGCCAAAACGGCAGATGATGTGCTCCTTGATGAACGCCGCGATTGTGGCTCCAGTGGTTCCTTTCAGTGGGACGGCCTCAACCCACTTGGTGAAGTACTCGGTCGCGGTTATTATGTACTCATGCCGTTTTGAGGATGGGGGTTGATCTTCCCGATGATGTCGAGTCCCCACTATAAAAGGGCCACGGGCTACTTATTGCGTGCAAGGGTGTTGGAGGCGTGTGGATGAGGTTTCCATGAATCTGGCATTCTCGGCATTTCTGAACGAAGGTAGCCGCGTCGTCTTCCATGGTCGGCCATTAGTACCTTTCGTGTATCTGCAGGAATAATTTCTGTTTTCCTTGGTGTTCGCCTTCGTGCATTTCTCTTAGCATAACTGGGACCTCTGTGTCATCCAAACACCTTAGTAGACCTCCCCCGAAACTCTTGCGATATAAAACCCCATCATGGAACACGAACCTTTTGGACTTCTGTCTTAGTTTGGAAGCATCCTCTTTGTTTGTAGGAAGAATGCTATCGCGAAGGAAAGTGATGTACGGCTCCCGCCAGTCCCCAGTGTGGCTGATGTTGAGGATTTCCCGACCGACATGGGGGCGCCCGGCAATTTGGACACGCTTTTTGGAGCAATCGGGATTGGGTTTCCATCTCTGGCCAGTAGTATCCAAGTCGTTGTAAACGACGGTAGAGGGTTACCACTGATGTTATCCCACAGACTTCGGCATGAATACGTTCAAGCCGCTGCTTTGCTTCCTCTTTCCCGAGACACCTTGACAGAGATCCGTCTGGATTTCGGCGATACAGAAAACCTTGAAGCATAAAGAAATTCCGCAAGGTCTTGAGGTCGACCTTCCCTTGAAAGAGTGAGTTGTTGAGTTCTTGAATGATAGGAGTTCTCCAGTCGTCATCTTCGGCTTTCTCAGGTTGTGAAAGCCACGTTGAAGCTATCGTTCGCCGTTTTACTGTCAGGGTTTCCTCAGTCCCTTCAAACCGCAGCTTCGAGGCTAGTGTAGCTAAGCAGTCGGCATGCTTGTTGCTGCTACGGCTGACATGTGTGATGGTTGCTTCAGCGAAATAATTGAGTAGTTTTTGTGCCTCAGCCCTGTATGGTGCCAATGTTAGTTCCTTCAATGCATAGATCCCGTTTACCTGGTTGATGAGTAATTTGGAATCTCCTCTTATCTCCAAACGCGTGGCCCCGACTTGTTTGGCTAGTGATAGTCCGATGAGGAAAGCTTCGTACTCAGCTGAGTTATTGGTGCACGGAAAGTCTAGCTTGAAAGAGTGCGAGAAGACTTCTCGGCAGGAGATACTAGTACAACACCCGCTCCTCCCAGTATTAGTGCTTGGGGTGGAAGAGCCGTCGAAGAACAAGAGCCACGTTTCTTCTTTGACTAAAAAGATATCGGAAGATCTCCCGGGAGATCTTCTCGTAATCTAACGGTATCTTCCCACGGGAATGCTGCTAACAGGTCCGCAACAGCTTGTCCCTTTATGGCCCTTGGGGAGACGCACGTTATGTCGAACTCTGACAGTGCAGGAGCCATTTAGCCGGCCTCCCTATCGAAAGGTTTTGAGAGGAGAAACTTTACGGTGGTCTGATTTGGATACTAGCACCACTTTATTGGAGAGGAGGTAGTGCCTGAACTTCGGATGGAATAAATCGTGCTAAACATGCCTTTTCCGCCTTGGGGTATTCGAGTTCGGCGTCTCTCAACGTTCGACTGAAATAGTATATGGGGTATTCCATTACTTTGTCGTCCTCTTGTGCGAGGAGAGCTCCAACGGCAGTATCGCTAAAGGTTGTGTAGAGACATAGTGGTTTCTCTCGCATAGGAGGCTTCATGATGGCTGGAGAGGACAATATTTGCTGGATCTTCTGGTATGCTTTTTGCTGAGGCGTAGCCCATGCGAAATTCGCTCCTTTCTTTAGCAGAGGAGTAAACGTAGTGGTGAGTTGTGCCAGCCCCGGTATGAAGCGACGAATGTAGTTTACCTTGCCCATGAAACTCTGGAGCTCCTTTATGGTTCGTGGTGGCGGCATCGTGAGGATAGCTTGCGTTTTGACCGGATCAACTTTTATTCCTGCGGCCGTCACTTGGAATCCCAAGAATTTTCCCGAAGAGACACCAAAGGCGCATTTCAGAGGATTCATCTTCAACTTGTACTCGCGGCATCTTTCGAACACTTGGCGCAGCATTTCTGGATGATCCGCTCGAGTCTTTGATTTAACCACCACGTCATCTACGTAATCTTCGACTTGCTTGTGCATCATATCGTGGAAGATGGTAGTCATGGCGCGTTGGTAAGTAGCGCCATCGTTCTTCGTGACCGAAAGGCATTACGGTGTAATAGAAGTTTCCGAGAGGGGTACGGAAAGCGATCTTACTTGCGTCGTGCTCATACATCTTTATCCTGGTTGTAGCCGCTATATCCATCCATGAAAGAGAACATACCATGTCCACCGGTAGCATCTACCAAACATGTCGATGTTAGGTAGCGGAAAATCATCTTTGGGGCAGACACTTGTTCAAATCCCCGAAATCGACACAACATCCGATCCGACCATTCTTCTTTTTAACGTGAACGATATTGGCCAACCAAGTAGGATGATGAATAGGCTGATGAATCCAAATGCTAGTAATTTTTGGACCTCCGCCTTGATTTGTTCTTCTACATCGTGTCTCGAATTGTCTTGGAGGCTCGCTTGACTGGTTTGGATCCGGGTATCACATGCGGATGGTGGGTGACCGCTTTTCCATCCAAGCCGGCATTTCTTCATAAGTCCATGCGAAGACGTCCCGATATTCTTTGAGTAGGTCGACTAGCTTTGAGCGTTCCCGCAGATGTAGAGTCGAACTGATCGGAATGGGTCGCGGAAATTCCTCATTCCCTATATTGACAGTTTCGAGTTCGTCGGTGGTTAAGTCGGTCCCATCTTGTAGCTTCTGAGGGGCGTCTGGAACTTCCTCCTGGTTATTGTGAAGACATTCCTTCGGGCGGAGAGACCGGGCCATGGTCTCCCCTGCTAATTGCTAACAGCGGTTATAATGTGTTGAATTTTACTTGTCCTCAAGTGAAACAGAAATGAAGAAATCCTAACTATACCACTGTCGTAGGTCTCTCGAATGCATTTAGCGTATGCACTAAGCCTTTAAACCCCTAGGTGTCCCTAGTGGACGAGTTGTAGTCTCGTGAGGGTTTACAAGAGGTGTACCCACAAAACCTTCTCCAACTTCGAGTGTAAAAGAGTCTCAAGCCTCCAAGAAGCTATGAGGACATAGAGTTTCTGCATGCTAGTAACAAGAAGTTAGAACTACTAAAGAACGCATTCTCATCCTTAAGTGCTGAGCGAGAAGTAACCATACCATATGAAAGAATTCGGATTCGATTGTGATCATAAGCCTCGACTTCTGCCTCACTATTAGGGTTTTATGATAATTGCACTCAAAAAGATCGCTTTTTAGTCTCTCATGTGTGCAGCAGGAATAAAGAGAGAAATCCTGCACACGTTGTAGGTAAGAAGGATAACCTTCCGAAATAAAATCTGGAGACTCCACAGAAGTGTGGACAAAAAGAATCTTTTTCTGATGATCTCTAAGAAAGGAAATCAACCATTAGCAAGGGGTGGGAGTACTCACTCACTTCTCACCCGATCGGCAATTAACATCAATCTCTCATAGGAACCATAGAAACGTCTTCACTCTTCGGTCTTCGGTCTTCGGTCTTCAAATGTTGATGACGAACTTCTAAACTTCACAAAACTTGACAATTTTTAACTTTTCTACTCAAATTCCTTGTTGTTTGGATTTTTCTTTTTGAACTCTCTTTACCATGGTGGTAGCAAAAATAAACTACAATTTTTTTTTTTTTTTTTTTTTTTTTTTTGACAAAAAGTGAAAATAAAAATACAAATAATGAAACAACTAACTCCATGGACAAGGGACTTTATCACTCAATTTTTCCACAACTTGTATTGTCTTGATTTTATAAATTTTATTAATTCTCATCCTATTTTCTTTTCTTTGTTGCACATAAACCTTGGACTATATCAATTTTTCTTTCCATATTCTGATGATGCTCCGCTTGCTGACGATGATATGTTTCTATGGGTCTTGCTGATTGAGAGAGAGAGAGTGATGCTAACTGCAAATCGATATTTAGAAGGAGTTTTCATCTTTAGACGTCACCCTCATGATTGACAAAAACTAGCACTCAAGAGATCAAAAGTAGTCTTTGAAATTGGTGCGAAGTTGGGTAGCTCACCATTCCTACCCGTAATTTACGTACGGTGACACACACTCTAACAGCTTTTCTAGAAAGTTGCAAAAAATTGAAGGTTGGTGCCTCACTTGATGTAAATTGGGTAGTCTCCACTATGGGTGATCACAATTCTACTACCGAATATCTAACATCACCTAATTCGCCCTCCGGGTATGATTAAATCCAACTTTAACGCTCTAATCAACTAAGGAACCCGATTGCGTTCTCCTAAGACTTCTAACTTTTGTTATTTCGGTCGAATCTCTATGTAAACATAGCTAGAAGCATGCTAGTGACTCTAAAATCTCTAAAAGTTGGAGGTTTTTACAAAAAGGGTTTTTGATTTTTTTTTTTTTTTTTTTTTTTTTTTTTTTTTTGTAAAATTAAAAGATAAAATAAAAGACTAAAAACTCTAAATGCAAATGCACCCCCAAACCTAAATCAAACATTGTCCTCAATGTGTCGACATATAGAAAAATTTTAAACAATCACATACCGAGAGAACTATGCTGATAAGAGAAAAGGGAAGAAATTACCGGATGTCGGCAGGAGCAAGGTTGAGCTTCATTAATCAAGGCAAAATCCAACATTCTCAGTGGTGATCATATCGGATTAGCACAAAAAATGCACAAGAAGACTCAACCGATTCAAGAAAGAAAAAATTAACAAGTCCTACTGGATTATATACAATGAAGATAATGTACAGAAACATTAACATTCTTACAAATATAACAAAAAAATGGGCTTTGGTTTATGTGGGAATTTGGTTTATTGGGCTGATTTGGTTTTGTTGGGATTGATTTGGTTTTTGTGGGCATAGCTCATGCACAGAACAAGTTTGTACACAGCCCAGAGAGACTGTGGGCTCAGTTTGGTTTAAGCCCAGGTTATGTGCAAAACCTAGTTGTTGTGCAAGGCCCAGATATGTGCAGCCCAGTAAAAAGGCACAGCTTAGTGGTTTGATTGTGAGCAGCCCAGATACACAGCCTAAATCAGCAACCCAGGTTATATTAAAACAGCCCAGCAGATCAGTGAAGTGGGCTTAAATGTCAAAGGTTTGCTTCACCATTTGTGTTAAACGGCCAAAGAAGATGGCTTGGTTTATTATGGGGCTGGCTTGGGTGCAGAGCCCAGTTGGGTTCAAAATGCACAGCCCAAATGTTCAGGCTTTTGTGGGCTTCGAGTTGGTTTTCTTTTTGTGGGCTTAAGTCATGAGAAGAGTCCGTGTTCGATTAGCCCGTGGATTGGGTTTCGATTTTGTGCGGAGCCGTGGCAAGATCATCATACACCGGGCTGTGTGCACGGCTACGGCAATGCACGAATAGGAGAATCACGGCTAAGCACAAAGTTATGTGCTCAAATTAACACACAACATACATCACAGGGTCAGACGAGCCTAGGATTGGCAGCTCAAGCAAGGCTTGTACACAAAGCATGCCCTAGGTTCACAAAGCAAACTCACGTAAAAATGGCACAAAGACAGAGTGGCGGGCGGGTGGCTCACTAGGCACGAGTAATGCGAGCTAAGGGTTACAAAGACATGCCCTCTAGATAGGTTATGCTCATCACGAGAATTATGCACACAACTCAACAAGGTCACGGGGTTATGCAAGCATCTGGCTGACCAATTTGTAGCTTACACTCACAAAGCCTTCAGGGGCTGGAGTTTGGCTCGAGCATATGGAGGTTAAGGGATTTCAAAGCCTGAGAACACCCAATGGAAGCAATGCAATTGGTTTAGCGAGGCACACAAAGCACGGACGGATAGTTGATATCACACAGATTTGACGGCTTAACAAAGACAGGCAAGCACGAGACTAGCGAGAATATCAATGTGAGGTCAAGCTCATGGAAGTGGTGACAATTTCACATCTCGCATACGATTCAATAAGCAATATCATAGTATTCTTAGCTAGCATGTGCGAGGTTAAAGATCAAGGAACCATTCACAAGGATACTATAAATGGCGGGGAGGTTTAGGCAACTACAAGGTTCAAAGAGATTTTAAGCTATGCACGGTTTAGTAGCAATTTTGGCTAACCTCCAAATAGCATCTCAAGCGCAATCAGTGACAGGCAAGAAATTTGCGGCAAGCATGACTATGTTGATCCTTGTCTTCCCTTCCTTTGGCCTTTGTAGCATGCACTGTGAGCTCAACAGTCAAACTCGCTTCTCAATACAATAAGCAACAGAGCTATTGTGTTATAATGACAGAGCTAAGCTCGAGCAAAGCACTCGAGCTCGGGGCTAGGCAACGAGCTCAATGTCAAACTCGGTTCTCGGTGCTACAGGGATATGCACCGAGAGTATCTTGGACTGAAAGGGATCAAGAGTTACAAGGCGAGACTAAGATACGGGGATGCTTAGTCTCCTTGTAAACTAATGACAAAGCTCCACTGAGCTACAAGTTACTGAGGGCTAGTGAAGATGCAAAGAACAAATGCAAGAGAAGATGCAAACAAATACTAAGCTACAAGTACATGGTTATGGTGACTACAAGTTATACTAAGTCAAACAAGAACAATAGGAAACTACAGATGCAATGACAGAGTGTAAAAATGTAAAATAGGAAAGAATTTAAGCTAAGTTAAAATAGCAAAGGACTAAAAACAGCAAAAACAATGTAAATATGTACATGGATAGATGAATCTCAGTGAAGTATTAGCCAAAAATCAGCAAGGCACGCGCCAAGTCCCCGGCAACGGCGCCAAAAAACTTGGTAGGCCTCGAAAGGTGTTTCTATTTAGCCTACATGTTATAATCCGCAAGTGCACGACGTCTATCGGAGACGCGGCAAGTACGGGTCGATCCCACAAGGACTTGTGGTGCTCTAAGGTTGATCAAGGCTTACTTCCACTGAATTCAGGCAAGGTAATGTGACAGAACTATAAGTTGGTTGCCGATACGGCTGATGTTGAAATGTGATCCTAAGCTAAGGCAAACAGTGAGAGTAAAGGGTGCTAAGGTCTGCAAATCCACCTCTGAATTCCTTTTGTGTGCTCAACTGAGTTGAAGCTTTCTTGGCCTGTGACTGATAAGGGCAGGGTGTCAAATCCACCACCTATCTAAGGGGTTTCTCCATGCTATGCTTCAATTAATCAGCTAAAGTGCTAACCCAGAGCACTAGTTGTCTAATTAAGTACAACTAGTCAATAGAATTAGCTATTGTGCCTAAAGTATGAGCTGTGGCAAACTCAAAACAGATGTAACCTAACTACAATGGATGCAAGACATCCATTGTGAGAGAAAAGTATTGAATGCCCTAATTGAAGACATAATTATAATTTTAATCATTCAAGATAGTTCAACAGAGTTTAAACACACAACATGGAGTTAGGGTTTCATTGAAACCCTAACAAAACTAATTAAAACATAATAAAATAACAAAGAACAAAATTAAACCTAATTGACGCTCTGGCTAGCCCAGGCATGGCCAAAATTATCTTCTACAACTTCTATTTATACATGCAGTTCATCCCCAAAACATCAAACCCTAATTTTCTCAAAAATCGAAATTAAAATTAAAATACTCTCACCCATACTCTGATTCGCCTCTCCCTTCTGTCTAATCGCCTCAGAGCTCCATGTCAAGGTTGTTGTGTTGAAACCCTAATTGTCATTGTCTTAACCCTAGCTTCTAGGATGAGAGAAGCTAATAGTTGAGAAAGGTAGAACTAGGGTGTGGGAAGGAAGTCGAGGTGTAGGCGTTGTCAGGTGAGGATGGAGTTGGTGGTATAGGTGGCTCTGGTGGTGGTATGGGTGAAGAAGGTGGAGGAGCAGAGCTCTGCTCTGTGAGAGTGACGGGAGAGGAAGAAAGAGAAGATGGAGAGAAAATGGGTTTGGTCGACTGAGGTGTAGGGGATAGGTAGTTTTGCTGTGGGGCGGAGACATCGAGTGATGATGAGACGAGCCGAGCGAGCGTAGGATGGAGCTGATAGAGATCTGAACGGCTCAGGATATAAGCTGGTGATTCTGCTGTTGAGCGAGAGCATCAAACGTTGATGTGCAAGGCCGAGCGAGCGTAGGATGTGGCGAGTGAAGATCTTAACGGCTCAGAAATGATGGACTCGGATCCGGGTCACGGGTCGGAGATGGATAGCTTGGGCCCATGTCTTGTAGATGAGTTGCTACTTGTTGGGTTGCAACTGTTGCGCGCGCGGGCTTCGGCTTTCTGCTCCATAGATGCTCGACTCCAATTCTTCGCTCTTTTGGCTCCTCGATTTCTTCGGACTTTATTTATTACCTAAAAACACAAAATTAATTAATACAAATATTTATTCTTGAAAACAAGGAAAATACAGAATATGGGATAATATCTGATTTCTAAGCGCAAAAGATGAGTAAAATGCCAATAAAAAGGTGTATAAATATGCACTATTTGGTACTCATCATGTGTGAGCTTCCCCTTTTTGCTTCGTCTTGCGGTAAGGGTGTACTCTCGCTTGGTGCGGGCACGGGTTACGCCCAGTGGCAAGAGACTGGCGAGTCTTCCTTCTGAGGATGTGGTGGAAGGACGGTCTCCTCTCGCGGGTATCTCCAGGTTTGTCGCTATCTCTCGAGCGATGTCCATTTTGGTAGCGAGAAAAATTGTGAATCTTGGTCGCCACACCTTTTGAACCCTCCTTCGGCCCATGTGCTTCTACGCATGGCTCGGTGCATAGGGGGACAGAGATGCGAAAATGCGAACGACTTCTCCGTTCAATACTGTTTTCGGGCATTGGTGGTATGTTGAAGGGACGATTTTGAGATTGTGCAGCCACGGCCTTCCCAGTATCATGTGGTAGTCTAGTTCTTTTTCAATTACTTCAAACTTCACGCTTGATTGGATTGGCCCTACTACCAGCTCCAAGTTGATGTAGCCGTATGTGCTAGTTTGGTTGCCCTCGAAATCCGTCATCGTAGTGGGCTGTCGTACGATCTCATTAGGTCGCACCTTGGAAGCTTTGAGTGTCTTGAGAGTGATGACATTGGAAGATGCACCCGTGTCAATGAGCGCTCTTCGAAACTCTATGTTCTTGACGAGAGCCGTAACATGCAAGGCCGGTTGTGACCGTCTTCTACCATCATGTCGTCGTCGTCGTGAAAACAATATTGTTGGCGGATCTTCCGGGGATCCTTGGAGTCCCCGTGGGTGCGGAACTAGTGATGCGTTTAGTGCTATTCGGTTGATAGAAGAGAATGTTTTTATCCGCCGGTCCTTGGAGAGGTGCAAAGAATTCACATAAGTTTTCTATCAACATGGTCGCCTCTGGTCCGCCGCTTCCGGTCGGTGACGAAACCGTTGATTTGAGCACGCTCATTCGGGATATTAGTCCCCGCTCTTGATCTCCCGGGGAGCATGGATCACTTGGCCCCGATACTAGATTGATGAGGAAGTCGAGTATGCTTGTAATCGCGTCCTTCATCGTGTCCATGTTTCTCGCGTGGATCTCCCGAACACGTATCGAGTCAACCAGTCTTGGGACTTCTCCATTGGTGGTGCCGCTTTCGGAGTCGAGGAGTTATCATGACCTTGGGCGGGATCCATGTTTGTGGAGATTGCCTGATAGCCGACCATGCTTGCGCGAAATTTGCGGATGGGAGCTAGAACTTGATGTTGTAACCGAAAGATCAATCCTCCCGTTGTGGTCGCCAATTGTTTATGGGTGAAAATCGTTTCTGCGATTTCGGTAATCTCGGTGGGTGAGTGAGAAACCGATTCAAACCCTAAACAAATGTGCTTTGCACGTGAGCACTTTATAGGTTCGAGAGATCGATCTGTACAAGTCCGGCCTAAACCAAGAAATGGCCGTTCCGGACTTGCTTCGGTCACAAAGTGGAGGAGAAGGGTTGATTTGGGGAGGGAAGCAAAGAAAGGTGTTGAGGAGAGTAGTATCTCGACTTGTATCGAAAAAGTGAAAGCTTAGGAAGCTTGCAAGAGATGGAAGCTTTTGAGAGAGCTTGCAAAGTTACCTTTCCGAGAGTGTAAGTGTAGTATATTTCTCCCGACCGAGACTTGTTGTCCGGTGGAAATAGGTAAGACCTATTTATACAAGTCGAGATTGAAACGTACCTGGCCTCATGAAGGAAGAGAGTAAAGGGTGAAATAATGGGAGGAGGTGGTAACCGCATGGTTTAATGGGCGAAAACGTTTTTCACCATTATTTCCTCTTTTATTTGACCGCTTTATTCCTTTTCACGCTTTCTTAATGTGAGCGTAGTGTACGCTGCATGCTGTGACCGCCAAACCAAAACCCTAAAGAAGCATCCCCCAGTTTGTGTCGATGTCTCGAGTGTTGGTTGCATCTTGAGTGCAAGTGGCGCCGCTAGTGGCGCGTGTGGCATGTGCCAATGGCATGTGCGGAATGCCTTGGTGGTAAGTTGCACGGTTTGCAAGTTAGGTTACCAGCGTGTGGGGTTGGCATATGCCAATGGCATGTGCGGAATGCCTTGGTGGTAGGTTGCACGGTTTGCAAGTTAGGCTACCAGCGTGTGTGTTTGGCGTGTGCCAATGGCATGTGCGGAATGCCTTGGTGGTAGGTTGCACGGTTTGCAAGTTAGGCTACCAGCGTGTGTGTTTGGCATGTGCCAATGGCATGCGTGGCCATTAGGGCCGTGACCTTGATAGGTTTCTACTTTTCATTGTGTAGAGGACGAGAAGATGAAGACGATGGCGAAAGAATGGAGTCATTACGAGTCCGTATGAAGAAGTTATGGGCAAAACAAGAACTCATGAGCAAAAGGGCGAAATTGTCATCTTACAGGCAATTGTTATCCGGAGCTGACCCAAGGTTAAGGGACAACTTTCTGTTGGAGAGGTTTTAAATGACAGCCACAACATGTTATGGGACATCCATTGGGGTACCCCTTATCTGAGCCAGAGGGGTGACGTTATCCAACATTGTTATTACAACCCTAGATCGATTCTTTTCTTCTCATTCATTTCATTGAATGATTTTCACCTGAAGCTGTTAGAAAAACGGCTGTTAATGATGGTAGCCAGAAATCAAGAGAGGCAGAGATGGAGGTGATGAATCAATTTGTACAACTGAGGAAATGGGTGTGGATGAGTTGAGATCGATTGAGAGAAGAAATGAGACGATCTGTGTTTACTCGTAAATTAGGGGTAAGAATGGAGACGACCTTGGCGAGAGAAGAATTGATGTTTGAGTTCAAGAAGGGAGTTATTGTTGCGTTAACGGAGGTGATATCTCGATCCGGGTCTCAGTGGAAGATGTTGATTCGGCCAGGGATGGAGTTAATCAAGCTCTACAGAATCAAAGAGTTGAGCTGCCGCTGTTTTGGAAGAAGAGAAGATGAAAGTGATGATGTTATGATGAATGGGTTTTGATGATTTAGGTATTGCCTGTAAATTGAAAGAATGGGTCGATTTTCTGTTGTTGAAGCTCGGCTAAAAGGGGTTTTGATGGAGTTATGATGTTGTTAAAGCTGCAGTTCAAGTATCAGGCAAGGGGCTTGTGATGCTGAGAATTGAAGCACTGGTGGAGCAGCAAGATGATGTTATGCCCCGTGAACTCGAAAGCGGGTTATGGAGTTGCCTGTGAGCTGCATATAGAGTTGGAGGTTTTGAGAATGGAATCGATTCAGGTTTAATGTGATGATGCCGTGTTGCTGGAAGTTGCAGGTGTTCGAGTTAGCAGCTGCTATTGAGCTGAACTACAGGGAGTGAGGGAGAGCTGATTAGCGCAACTGCTGTGGGTCTTGTGAATGGCAGGAGATAGCTCACATTTGAGCTTGTGATATGAGTTGAAAGTATGTTGGTACTGCAGTATAGAGTGAGCTGCTATTGAAGTTACAGGGAGCTGCACTATGAAGTGCAGCCCAGAAGGGTCATAGCAGCTGATGTTTTAGATGAATGTTAGGAAGGAAAACAAAGCAACAGGGAATTGGTAGTGAAATTGCAGCAGCTGGAACTGGAATTGGGATGGTTGCAGTGCGGTTTCTAGTATTGGAGCTGAAACATGGTGCTGGTGCTGGTGCTTACAGCTAGAGCAGAATGGAAATCTTGCAGCCTGGTAATGATGCAGGAAGATAGAATTGGTGTTTGGGCTCACATAAAGTGGAGTTGAATGAGATAGAGAGCTGCAATGGTTGTGTGAATGTGTGAAGCAATCAGGTTTGAACTGATATGAGTTAGGGTGAGCTTGAAATGGCATAAATATGGAATTGGTGTGAGAACTCAGTGAGGGTGGAGTCATGGGCTGGAATTAAAGATGCGGCTACAGATGGTACTTATGCAGTGTTGCAGGTGGGCTGTTTCTTGCGCTGGAGGGGAATAAGTAGGCACTGGTGGTTGCAGCAGGTGCATTGGATGCTGTTGTTGCTATTGAGATGCACTTGGAAGCAGCTAGAGTGGAAGCTGGCAATAGATGAATCTGGGTTGAGCCTGAGTTGCAAGTGACAGGCTGTGTTGCAGTTCAATGGATTGTGTGTGGAATTACAGGCCTTGCATTTGGCCTGGATTGTGCTGAGCATTTGGAGCTGATAAGAACTTAGTCAGAATGGTGCATTACAGGCTATGCACTGAAGCTGCTGAGATTTGTGACAAGATGCAGCACAGGGCCATTATGGCTGAATCTAATTATGCAACAGAAGACTGTGGCCTGAGCAGTTGCACAAGCCTGATCCTACACAGCCCAGTTAGCCTAGTCAGGTACCTGATCATCTGACTCACATCTGACAGGGAGATGATTCAACTGAGTTAAGCCATTGAGTTAACTCGGCCAACTAGGACCTGACTCAGTGTTATGACTCAGCATTGACTCGGTCCGACCCGCTGACCCGATCCAACCCGGTTTGACCTGACCCGATCCGATCCATTGACCGGTGACCGGGCGGACTTTGCCGGTCACCGGAGCCGATTTCCGGGCACTTCTACGGCCGATTTCCGGCCACAATCCCAGACTTCCGGCGACCGTTTTTGGGGCGTATTTTCTACACGGGTTTCTCACTCTTGTGGGCTTGGTGGATTCTCACCTAATGGACTTTGAAGACTAGACCTAATTTTAGAAGTTGGAAAAAAGCTATAAAAGGGAGGTTTTCTACAACACAAGATATCTTTTTCTTGGGAATTTTGGTAGAGCCACTTTTGTTTACGCTTCTAGGGTTTGGTTTTGTTCTTCTTCTTCCTTGTTTTATTATTGAATATTGATGATGATGAACTCCATAGCTATGAGTAGCTAAACATCTTATTGGTTATGGGATAAAAGTTGATTTCTCAACATGCTTTTGATTCAATGAATTAGTTTTGTCTCAGTAATTATTGTTTGTGATTCACAATTAATAGTGTTATAAGATTTGAAAACTTGTTAGGTTGAGTCCTAATCAATCCGATTTGTGTTCATCTCTAGAGCTATATTAGGGTTTTCAATACGAAAAAGTTGTTTATCCCTGATTCTAAGTAGCATAATTGTGGTTAATGCTTGTAGTGATACATCCTATTAGTCACAAGTGAATCATAACTTTTGTTAAAACGTCTAGTGCTTTTACACATTCGTTTGCATTGATGAGTCTTATTCCATAAATCTTAATGCTCTTAGGGAGTTAAACTTAATTGTGCTTTTACACTTTAGGTTGCTTTCGACGAAGAATTCACATATGCATCTTTTAATGTGGTTGTGATGAAAACAGGGAATTAACGGGTTATACTTGCGATCAAGATATCCTAGGACTTTTAATAAATACGAGATTAAATACCAATTCTAATCATTGATGAAAATACATGTTTGTGAATGATACTATCCCTTGACCAATATCTTCTCCTTATTGATTTCTCAAACTATTTACTTTGCTTTCAACTACTTTTATTTCTTAAACAACAAACATACCTTGGGTTACTTTAGAAACTGAAATTTACATAACAACAAACGCCTCTCTGTGGATACGAACTCTTCCTTACCTTGTGCTTCATTTAAATTTAGTGCGTAAGAAAGTGAAATTATTTTTGACGGATTGACACACGATCAAATTTTGGCGCCGCTGCCGGGGAGGCATACGGCTTGTTATTAAGTTTTTAGTTTCTTTTTACAATTTCTGCTTTTATCTTTGCTTTTCGATTCTTGTCTTGTTTCTCACTTGTTTGCGAGAATTGTTTGCAGGTGCATAATCTCTGGCTTCTAAGGATTGGAATTATCCAAGGTGCGGGATAGCTACTCGACGCGGCACAATACTCCAACCAAGTAAAGGCACAACGGACGAGCACGAGGAGGAAGTAGGAGAAGAGATTTTCCGACAACGTGAAGAAGAAACAATGGGTGATGCAAATCGTTCACTCAAGGACTTAGCTTCTCATAGGCTTGATACACAACAGGGGTGTATTCAAACGAACTCTACTTTTGAGATAAAGCCGGGGTTGCTTAGAGAATTACCAAAATTCCATGGCATGGTGAATGAAGATCCTAACAAACATCTTTTGGACTTCCACACCATTGTCACGGCTATGCTTCCAAAGAAATGTTGAGGCGGATGGTGCAATGTTGAAGGTCTTCCGTTTCTCTTTAATGGATAGTGCGAAGGATTGGTTGTACTATTTACCTCCCTAAGTGTCACAACATGGAATGGGTTGAAGAAACTCTTTTTGGAGAGATATTTTCCCGCATCCAAGGCTACTCAAATTCGCAAAGAAATTTGTGGGATGAAGCAAAACGTGGGAGAATCCTTATATGAATGTTGGGAACGATACAAGAGATTGGTTGCAAGCTGCCCTCACCACCAATTTAGTGACGCTATGATTATCCAATACTTCTATGAAGGACTCCAATCAAGTGATAGGAATCTTATTGATGCTGCGGGTGGTGGTGCACTAGTTAGCAAGACGGTGGCACAAGCTAGAGAATTGATTGAAAACATGGCAGCGAACTCACAACAATTTCTGAGTCGTGGTTCGGATGTGATTCTTAGAAGGGTGAATGAAGTGAGCGAGGTGGAGGATCTTCGTCAACAATTGGGTAATATGTCGGCAATGATGCAACAAGTTGCAGCCGCGGTGATACCAAGTTCCTCTCACTCTTATGAGGACGAGCAAGCTAATGCGATCTTTCCAAATCAACAAAGACGGTATGATCCCTACTCAAACACTTACAATCCGGGATGGAGAGATCACCCTAATTTTAGCTATGCCAACAAGCAAGGAGCGATTCAACAACCTACCTTCAACTCTTCAAGTGGATTTCAACCTCAACAACAACAATTCCAGCCGAGGCAACAATTTCAGCAACCTCAAGCACAACAATCAATGCAAACTCAAGGTTCGGATATTGACTCAAAGCTTCAAACTTTTATGCAAGGTATTTCTACCATGTTCAAAGAGAGTCAACAAGAGACTAAGAGTGCTATCAAGGAGTTGCAAACACAAATGGGCTCCATGGCTATTGAGTTGAACCAATTAAAGGCGCAAAATAGTGGGAAACTCCCTTCTCAACCTATTAACCCAAAAGAGGGTGTCAATGCTATTACGTTGAGGAGCGGTACACAACTTGTGCAACCCGAAGTTGCTGATTCGGGCAAGGTGGAGACACCAAAGGAACCTGTTTTGGAGGAGAAAGTCGAGGATTCTCCCCAAACTTCTGAGGTACCTATTTCTAACTCTAAAACTCCGGTTTCTACTTATGTTCCTCCTCTACCTTTTCCTCGCAGATTTGCAAGTTCTAAGAAGGCGGAATTAGAAAAGGAGATTTTAGACGTTCTTAAAAAGATCCACGTGAACATACCACTCATTGATGCTATCAAGCAAGTACCAAAGTATGCAAAGGTGTTAAAGGATTTGTGTACCAACAAACAAAGGCTCAAAGGTAATGAAGTGCTTAGTGTGGGGGAGAATGCCTCGGCAATCTTACAACACAAACTCCCACTTAAGTGCAAGGATCCGGGTAGTTTTGACATTCCCGTCAAAATTGGTAACACAACTTTTAACAAAGCTATGTTGGACTTAGGTGCTTCCGTTAATGTTATGCCCAAGTCAATGTATAATTCACTTGATCTTGGTCCTCTTAAAAAGGCTGAAATTGTATTACAATTAGCCGATCGCTCTAATGTTTACCCAATGGGTATTGTTGAGGATGTTCTTGTGCAGGTTAATCAACTTGTATTTCCTGCGGACTTTTGTGTGTTAGAGATGGATGAAGGTGCACCGGACTCGTCTCTTCCATTGCTTCTTGGGCGTCCTTTCATGAAAACGGCGAAAACCATAATTGATGTGGATAAGGGAACGCTAACTATGGAATTTGATGGAGAAATAATACGTTTCAACATTTTCGAGACGATGAGATATCCTAGCGATGTCCACTCTTGTTTCTCCATTGATGTGATGGATACATTGGCACAACAAATGTTTGAATTAAACGGTGATGATGCTTTGGAAACCGTGTTAACTACATCCATAGATAATGGTGTAGAGTGTGGTAATGAAGTCAAGGAAGCTCTTGGTGATCTTAATTCACTCCAAGGATGCCCGAAAACTCATAATATCTCTTTTATTTCTTTACCATGCAGTGATGAAAAGCTTGTACCTTCAATTGTTAAATCTCCGATTTTAGAATTGAAACCTCTTCCCGACCACCTTAAGTACTTGTACTTGGGTGATAATGAAGAGTTACCTGTGATTGTTTCTAATAAGCTTAATGATTTACAGGGAGCAAAAACTTCTAAGGGTGCTAAGGAAGTACAAGACGGCCATAGGATGGACAATTGCCGATATCAAGGGTATTAGCCCTGCCGTTTGTATGCACAAAATTCGTTTGGAGGATGATGCAAAGCCTACTAGGGAAGCGCAACGTCGTTTGAATCCTCCCATGATGGAAGTTGTGAAAAAGGAGATACTCAAGCTTTTGGAAGTGGGTGTTATCTACCCCATATCCGATAGCAAGTGGGTAAGCCTTGTACAAGTAGTACCAAAGAAATCTGGTGTGACGGTGGTGGAGAATGATAAGAATGAACTTGTCCCAACTCGTGTGCAAACCGGTTGGAGGGTTTGTATTGATTATAGAAAATTGAATGCCACCACTAGAAAAGATCACTTTCCTTTACCTTTTATTGATCAAATGCTTGAACGTTTAGCGGGACACTCATACTATTGCTTTCTTGATGGCTATTCGTGTTATAATCGATTGTGATAGCACCGGAGGACCAAGAGAAAACCACTTTCACTTGTCCTTTCGGTACTTTTGCTTATAGAAGGATGCCTTTTGGCTTATGCAATGCTCCGGCTACTTTTCAAAGGTGTATGGTGAGTATCTTTTCGAATATGTTGAAAACATAATCGAAGTGTTCATGGATGACTTTAGTGTCTTTGGTGATTCATTTGACCTTTGCTTGAACAATTTGTCTCTAATCCTTGAACGATGTGTTGAAACAAATCTTGTGCTAAATTGGGAGAAGTGCCATTTCATGGTAACTCATGGCATAGTTTTAGGCCATATAATATCTTCTAAAGGCTTGGAAGTTGATAAATCTAAGATAGACCTTATTCGTGCTCTAACCCCTCCCACTACGGTGAGGGAGATACGTTCTTTTCTTGGTCATGCAGGTTTCTATCGTAGATTCATCAAGGATTTTTCCAAAATAGCATCACCACTTTGTAACTTATTGCAAAAAGATGTGGTTTTTAACTTTGATGAGAAATGTATGGCGGCATTCAATCGTTGAAAGAACTTTTGATCTCAGCCCCTATCATTAAACCACCGGATTGGAGTAAGCCGTTTGAACTCATGTGTGATGCTAGTGATTATGCGGTTGGTGCGGTGCTTGGGCAACGTGTGGGGAGGCTTCCTCATGCTATCTATTATGCTTCTAGAACGTTAAATGAGGCTCAACAAAACTACACAACCACTGAAAAGGAGTTATTAGCCATTGTTTTTGCTTTAGAGAAGTTTCGCTCTTATCTAATTGGTACAAAAGTTGTTGTCTTTTCTGATCATGCAGCGCTTAAGTACTTGCTTACAAAGAAAGAGGCGAAACCGAGGCTCATACGGTGGATATTACTCTTGCAAGAGTTTGATATTGAAATCAAAGACAAGAAAGGGATTGAGAACACCGTTGCGGATCATTTGAGCCGACTTGCTGTGGACAAGGAGACTATCCCGTTGCGTGAAAGTTTCCCGGATGAGCAACTATTCTCGATTGCCTTTGGAGAACCATGGTATGCCGATATTGTCAATTACTTAGTTTCTAAACAAATCCCACAGAACTTGTCTCGTCTCTGAGAGGGACAAACTTAAGAGGTTAGGGAACCAATACATATGGGATGATCCATACTTATGGAAACATGGTAGTGACCAAGTAATACGAAGGTGCGTGCCCGAATATGAATTTAACTCTATCTTGTCTTTTTGTCACTCTTATGCTTGCGGAGGACATTTTGGGAGTAAGAGAACCGCGCATAAGGTACTTGAAAGTGGTTTTTATTGGCCAACTTTGTTTAAGGATGCACATATATTTTGTACAACTTGTGATAGGTGTCAAAGAACCGGCAATCTAGGTGTCCGAAATCAAATGCCACAAACTTTTATCCAATTTATTGAAGTTTTTGATGTATGGGGTATTGATTTTATGGGGCCTTTTGTCAACTCCCATGGGAATTTTTATATCTTACTTGCGGTTGATTATGTCTCGAAATGGGTGGAAGCTAAGGCCACCCCAACTAATGATTCTAAAGTTGTTTCAGATTTCGTGCAAGCTAATATTTTTGCAAGGTTTGGAATTCCAAGGGCGATAATTAGCGATGGGGGTTCTCACTTCAAAAACAGGTTCTTGCAAAGCTTGCTAAGGAAGTACAATGTGTCGCATAAGATTGCAACACCTTATCATCCACAAACCAATGGACAAGCCGAGGTGTCTAACCGTGAGGTGAAATCAATTCTAGAAAAGACGGTGAACCCAACAAGGAAGGATTGGAGCATGCGACTCAATGATGCTTTGTGGGCGTATAGAACCGCATATAAAACACCTATTGGAATGTCTCCTTTTAGGCTTGTGTATGGTAAACCTTGTCACTTACCCGTGGAAATTGAGCATAAGGCGTTTTGGGCTATTAAACAATGCAACATGGAGATGGATGGGGCTGGAAAGCAAAGGAAGTTACAACTTCAAGAGCTAGAGGAGCTTCGCAATGATGCATTTGAAAGCTCACGGATTTACAAAGAAAAGACGAAAGCATTCCATGATAACATGATTTCTAGGAAACAATTTTGTATTGGGCGTAAAGTGCTTTTGTTTAATTCTCGCTTGCAATTATTTCCGGTAAACTAAGGTCACGATGGATCGGACCTTTTATTGTTACTAATGTGTTTTCTCATGGTGCAGTGGAAATTCGTAGTATAGCTACAGGGAAAGAACTTAAAGTTAATGGGCACCGGTTGAAACCATATTATGAGAACTTCACTTCCGAGGTGGTGGAAGGAGTTAACTTTGTGGATGTGCTCCTCCGGAGGAGTCATAGAAAGCAAGGAGTTAGTCGGGCTGACGACTTTAAACCAAGCGCTATTTGGGAGGCAACCCAAAGGATGAGTATTTCTTGTCTTGTATTTATTTCTTTTCTTGTTTTTAGTTTTTCTTGTTTTGTTTTTACTTTCTTTTTGCTGATTTCTTATTAGGATTTCCCACCTTGACTTACTTTGGACGATTCAATTTACATTGAGGAAAATGTAAAGTTTAAGTGTGGGGGAGTGGTTTATGTTGTAAGTTTTTGCAATTTTTTTCAACTTTTTTGTGAACTAGTGAATAAGAAAACTCCAACTTGTAGTTCTTTAGAGTCACATAGTATACATGTCGCTAAGATTACATCGAGAATCTCACAATAGTGACTGAACTTAGAGATGACAGAGAACATGATCGGGTTTCTTAATTATATGAGAGTTAAAGTTGGATTTAACCATGCCAAAGGCAAATAAGGTGCAGTGAATTCGGTATTAGAACGGTGATCCCCTATAGTGGAGACTACCCATGTTACATAATGTGAGGCACCAACCTTCAATTCTTTGTACCCGTCTAAATTTGTGCTTTTGAGTGTGTGTCACCGTACGTAAATTCCGGCAGAATGGTGAGCTGTCCAATTTCCCACCATAGAAGCACTATTTTGATCTCTTGAGTGCTATTTTTATCAACCATGTTGGTGACATCGAATTGCTAACTTACATTCCACTTGTGATCTTGTTCGCAGTTAGCACCATCCACCTTATCTCTCTCTACACCAACAGGTCCATAGAAACACCATCATTATCAACAAGAGGAGCATCACAAATTCGAAGGAAAGTTGAACACGTTCGAGGTTTACAAACAATGGTATAGAAATGGGCAGATTTCAGATTTGAGTAAAGCAACAAAACAGGGAGCATAATTTTTATAAGTTGAAGACTAATATACAAGAGCGGAAATTATAAAGGATGAGAGTTCGAGAAGTTATGATATCAAGACATATAAGTTGTGAAGATTCAAGCGGTAAAGTACTTACACCATGGCATTGTACTTACATTTTTTTTTTTTTTTTTACTTTCTCTTGTCTCAAAAAAAAAAAAAAAAAAAAAAAAAAAAAAAAAAAAAAAAGAAAAAAAGAGAAAAAGAAAAAAAAAAAAAAAAAAAAAAAAATTTTGGGTTTGTATAGTTTGTTTTTATTTTTGTATTCTTTCAATAAAGTCTATGGAAAGAAGGAATATTTATAATGAAGTATCAAGCGACAAGGAATTTGAGGGAAAGAGTCATATTGTCAAGATTCTACAAAGTTCGAGAGTTATCATCAAGAGTTGAAGACCGAAGACGAAGATGAAGACACCGATAGAAGACCGAAGACGTTTCTATGGATGCTGTGAGAGTGGTGCTAGCTGCACGTTGAACGGATGACGAGGTAAGTAAGCATATTCCCACCTTCGTTAAATGGTTGATTTCCTTTCGAAGAGATCGTCAGAAAAATGGGTTTTCAAAAATATATAAAAGATGTGGGTTTTCAAAACTTTCGGAGGGTTAAGCCTTCCTACCATTCAACGTGTCTCAGGATTCTCTCTTCATTCCAACCTGGACACATGTGTGACCCATAAAAGTCATTTTATTATTGAGTGCAATATCATAAAACCCTTTCTTGTGAGGCAGAGTCGAGACTTTTGATCACTCCGAACCCGAATTTTAGTCGAGAAGGGATGGTTACTTCTCTCTCAACTTTTAAGAATGAGATTATGTTCATTTATGTGTCTAACTTCTTATGACTAGTGTGCAGAATCTCTATGTCTTCTTAGCGCGTTGGATACTATCATTACGGAGAACTAGTAAGTTGGAAATTTAGGTTTTGTGGGTAAATCTCTAGTAAACCCTCACGAGACTATAACTCGTCCACTAGGGACGCCTAGGGGTTTAAAGGCTTGTTATTTATGCTAAAAGTGACCGTAGCCTCGACGACACGGAGTTGTTGTATTTTATTGTTTTGCTTGATTTGCTCGAGGACTAGCAAAGTCTAAGTGTGGGGGAATCTGATAGGTGTAGAATACACCGTATTTACTATATAGAATTTATGCTTTCTTTGCGAGTTTTCTTGTGAATTATGTATCTTATATTGGTTTTGAGTTATCAGGTGTTGTGGAGTCATTTGGAGCAAAAAGAAGTGGAAATAGCTACAAAAGTGAAGTCACAAGTGAAGAAGGGCCAAAGACCCAGTGGAATTCGTTCAAATACAAGATTTCTACTTTTCATTGTGTAGAGGACGAGAAGATGAAGACGATGGCGAAAGAATGGAGTCATTCTGAGTCCGTATGAAGAAGTTATGGGCAAAACAAGAACTCATGAGCAAAAGGGCGAAATTGTCATCTTACAGGCAATTGTTATCCGGAGCTGACCCAAGGTTAAGGGACAACTTTCTGTTGGAGAGGTTTTAAATGACAGCCACAACATGTTATGGGACATCCATTGGGGTACCCCTTATCTGAGCCAGAGGGGTGACGTTATCCAACATTGTTATTACAACCCTAGATCGATTCTTTTCTTCTCATTCATTTCATTGAATGATTTTCACCTGAAGCTGTTAGAAAAACGGCTGTTAATGATGGTAGCCAGAAATCAAGAGAGGTAGAGATGGAGGTGATGAATCAATTTGTACAACTGAGGAAATGGGTGTGGATGAGTTGAGATCGATTGAGAGAAGAAATGAGACGATCTGTGTTTCTGGTAAATTAGGGTAAGAATGGAGACGACCTTGGCAGAGAAGAATTGATGTTTGAGTTCAAGAAGGGAGTTATTGTTGCAGTTAACGGAGGTGATATCTCGATCCGGGGTCTGTGGAAGATGTTGATTCACCGGGATGGAGTTAATCAAGCTCTATAGAATCAAAGAGTTGAGCTGCCGCTGTTTTGGAAGAAGAGAAGATGAAAGTGATGATGTTATGATGAATGGGTTTTGATGATTTAGGTATTGCCTGTAAATTGAAAGAATGGGTCGATTTTCTGTTGTTGAAGCTCGGCTAAAAGGGGTTTTGATGGAGTTATGATGTTGTTAAAGCTGCAGTTCAAGTATCAGGCAAGGGGCTTGTGATGCTGAGAATTGAAGCACTGGTGGAGCAGCAAGATGATGTTATGCCCTGTGAACTGAGCAGGTTATGGAGTTGCCTGTGAGCTGCATATAGAGTTGGAGGTTTTGAGAATGGAATCGATTCAGGTTTAATGTGATGATGCCGTGTTGCTGGAAGTTGCAGGTGTTCGAGTTAGCAGCTGCTATTGAGCTGAACTACAGGGAGTGAGGGAGAGCTGATTAGCGCAACTGCTGTGGGTCTTGTGAATGGCAGGAGATAGCTCACATTTGAGCTTGTGATATGAGTTGAAAGTATGTTGGTACTGCAGTATAGAGTGAGCTGCTATTGAAGTTACAGGGAGCTGCACTATGAAGTGTAGCCCAGAAAGGGTCATAGCGGTGATGTTTTAGATGAATGTTAGGAAGGAAAACAAAGCAACGAGGAATGGTAGTGAAATTACAAAGAACAGGCCTGGAATTGGGATGGTTGCGGTGCGGTTTCTAGTATTGGAGCCGAAACATGGTGCTTAGTGCTTAGTCTTTGGTGCTTCTGACTAGGGGCGGAATGGAAATCTTGCGGCACTGGTAATGATGCGGGAAGATAAAATTGGTGTTTGGGCTCACATAAAGTGGAGTTGAATGAGATAGAGAGTCATGATGGTTGTGTGAATGTGTGAAGCAATCGGGTTTGAACTGATATGAGTTAGGGGTGAGCTTGAAATGGCATAAATATGGAATTGGTGTGAGAACTTCGGTGAGGTGGAGTCATGGGTGGAATTAAAGATGCGGCTACGAGATGGTACTTATGCGGTGTTGCGGGTGGAAGCATTTCTTACTTGGAGGGGAATAAGTAGGCACTTTGGTGGTTGCAACCGTGCATTGGATCTTGTTGTTGCTATTGAGATGCACTTGGAAGCAACTAGAGTGGAAGGCGGCAATAGATGAATCTGGGTTGAGCCTGAGTTGCAAGTGACAGGCTGTGTTGCAGTTCAATGGATTGTGTGTGGAATTACAGGCCTTGCATTTGGCCTGGATTGTGCTGAGCATTTGGAGCTGATAAGAACTTAGTCAGAATGGTGCATTACAGGCTATGCACTGAAGCTGCTGAGATTTGTGACAAGATGCAGCACAGGGCCATTATGGCTGAATCTAATTATGCAACAGAAGACTGTGGCCTGAGCAGTTGCACAAGCCTGATCCTACACACGGCCAGTTAGCCTAGTCGGTACACGATCATCCGACTCACATCCGACGGGGAGATGATTCAACCGAGTTAAGCCATTGAGTTAACTCGGCCAACTAGGACTCGACTTCGGTGTTATGACTCGGCATTGACTCGGTCCGACCCGGCCGACCCGATCCAACCAGTTTGACGACCCGTCCCGATCCATTGACCGTGGCCAGGCGGACTTTGCCGGTCCACCGGGCCCGATTTCGGGCACTTCTCCCAATTTCCGGCCACAATCCCGACTTCCAAGCGACCGTTTTGGGGCGTATTTTCTACACGGTTTCTCACTCTTGTGGGCTTGGTGGATTCTCACCTAATGGACTTTGAAGACTAGACCTAATTTTAGAAGTTGGAAAAAAGCTATAAAAGGGAGGTTTTCTACAACACAAGATATCTTTTTCTTGGGAATTTTGGAGAGCCACTTTTGTTTACGCTTCTAGGGTTTGGTTTTGTTCTTCTTCTTCCTTGTTTTATTATTGAATATTGATGATGATGAACTCCATAGCTATGAGTAGCTAAACATCTTATTGGTTATGGGATAAAAGTTGATTTCTCAACATGCTTTTGATTCAATGAATTAGTTTTGTCTCGTAATTATTGTTTGTGATTCACAATTAATAGTGTTATAAGATTTGAAAACTTGTTAGGTTGAGTCCGGAATCAATCCGATTTGTGTTCATCTCTAGAGCTATATTAGGGTTTTCAATACGAAAAGTTGTTTATCCCCGATTCTAAGTAGCATAATTGTGGTTAATGCTTGTAGTGATACATCCTATTAGTCACAAGTGAATCATAACTTTTGTTAAAACGTCTAGTGCTTTTACACATTCGTTTGCATTGATGAGTCTTATTCCATAAATCTTAATGCTCTTAGGGAGTTAAACTTAATTGTGCTTTTACACTTTAGGTTGCTTTCGACGAAGAATTCACATATGCATCTTTTAATGTGGTTGTGATGAAAACAGGGGAATTAACGGGTTATACTTGCGATCAAGATATCCTAGGACTTTTAATAAATACGAGATTAAATACCAATTCTAATCATTGATGAAAATACATGTTTGTGAATGATACTATCCCTTGACCAATATCTTCTCCTTATTGATTTCTCAAACTATTTACTTCGCTTTCAACTACTTTTATTTCTTAAACAACAAACATACCTTGGGTTACTTTAGAAACTGAAATTTACATAACAACAAACGCCTCTCTGTGGATACGAACTCTTCCTTACCTTGTGCTTCATTTAAATTTAGTGCGTAAGAAAGTGAAATTATTTTTGACGGATTGACACACGATCATGACCTTGATATGGAAACTAGCTAGCGAGCATGTTGGCATGTGCCAATGGCATGCGTGGCCGTTAGGGCCGTGATTTTGCTAGGGAAACTAGCTAGCGAGCATGTTGGCATGTGCCAATGGCATGCATGGCCGTTAGGGCCGTGACCTTGATAGGGAAACTAGCTAGCGAGCATGTTGGCATGTGCCAATGGCATGCGTGGCCGTTAGGGCTGTGATTTTGCTAGGGAAACTAGCTAGCGAGCATGTTGGCATGTGCCAATGGCATGCATGGCCGTTAGGGCCGTGATTTTGCTAGGAAAACTAGCTAGCGAGCATGTTGGCATGTGCCAATGGCATGCGTGGCCGTTAGGGCCGTGATTTTGCTAGGGAAACTAGCTAGCGAGCATGTTGGCATGTGCCAATGGCATGCATGGCCGTTAGGGCCATGTTTTGCTAGTTGCAAACTTTGCTAAGCCTGAGCATGTTTGGCGTGTGCCAATGGCATGCGTGGCCGTCGGCTTGGTTTTGTATGGAAACTTGCTAGCACGTGTTGGCATGTGCCATTGGCACGTGCGGCCATGTTGACCTAGTTGCAAGTCTTGCAAACCTAGGGCGCTATGTTTGGCGTGGGCCAAAGGCATAGCGGCTTGGAAGTATGGCTTGCGACACGTGTTGGCATGTGCCAATGGCACGTGCGGCCATGTTGACCTAGTTGCAAGTCTTGCAAGCCTAGGGCGCTATGTTTGGCGTGGGCCAAAGGCATAGCGGCTTGGAAGTATGGCTTGCGACACGTGTTGGCATGTGCCAATGGCACGTGCGGCCATGTTGACCTAGTTGCAAGTCTTGCAAGCCTAGGGCGCTATGTTTGGCGTGGGCCAAAGGCATAACGGCTTAGAAATATGGCTTGCGGCACGTGTTGGCATGTGCCAATGGCACGTGCGGCCATGTTGACCTAGTTGCAATGTTTTGCAAGCCTAGGGCGCTATGTTTGGCGTGGGCCAAAGGCATAGAGGCTTGGAAGTATGGCTTGCGACACGTGTTGGCATGTGCCAATGGCACGTGCGGCCATGTTGACCTAGTTGCAAGGCCATGTTGACCTAGTTGCAAGTCTTGCAAACCTAGGGCGCTATGTTTGGCGTGGGCCAAAGGCATAGCGGCTTGGAATTATGGCTTGCGACACGTGTTGGCATGTGCCAATGGCACGTGCGGCCATGTTGACCTAGTTGCAAGTCTTGCAAGCCTAGGGCGCTATGTTTAGGCGTGGGCCAAAGGCATAGCGGCTTGTGCCAATGGCATGGCTGTTGACGACACGTGTTGGCATGTGCCAAAGGCATAGCGGCACGTGGCGGCCATGTTGACCTAGTTGCAAGTCTTGCAAGCCTAGGGCGCTATGTTTGGCGTGGGCCAAAGGCATTGCGGCTTAGAAATATGGATTGCGGCACGTGTTGGCATGTGCCAATGGCACGTGCGGCCATGTTGACCTAGTTGCAATGTTTTGCAAGCCTAGGGCGCTATGTTTGGCGTGGGCCAAAGGCATAACGGCTTGGAAGTATGGCTTGCGACACGTGTTGGCATGTGCCAATGGCACGTGCGGCCATGTTGACCTAGTTGCAAGTCTTGCAAACCTAGGGCGCTATGTTTGGCGTGGGCCAAAGGCATAGCGGCTTGGAAGTATGGCTTGCGACACGTGTTGGCATGTGCCAATGGCACGTGCGGCCATGTTGACCTAGTTGCAAGTCTTGCAAGCCTAGGGGCGCTATGTTTGGCGTGGGCCAAAGGCATAGCGGCTTGGAAGTATGGCTTGCGACACGTGTTGGCATGTGCCAATGGCACGTGCGGCCATGTTGACCTAGTTGCAAGTCTTGCAAGCCTAGGGCGCTATGTTTGGCGTGGGCCAAAGGCATAGCGGCTTAGAAATATGGCTTGCGGCACGTGTTGGCATGTGCCAATGGCACGTGCGGCCATGTTGACCTAGTTGCAAGTCTTGCAAACCTAGGGCGCTATGTTGGGTGTGGGCCCAAGGCATAGCGGCTTGGAATTTGGCGTTGTTGCCATGGTGCGCAGGGTGCGGCTTGGTTTGGCATGGTTGCCATGGTGCGCAGAGTGCGGCTTGGCTTGGCATGGTTTCCATGGTGCGCAGTATGCGACTTGGTTTGGCATTGTTGCCATGGTGCGCAGCATGCGGCTTGGTTTGGCATTGTTGCCACGGTGCGCAGTATGCGGCTTGGTTTGGCATTGTTGCCATGGTGCGCAGTATGCGGCTTGGTTTGGCATGGTTGCCATGGTGCGCAGAGTGCGGCTTGGCTTGGCATGGTTGCCATGGTGCGCAGAGTGCGGCTTGGTTTGGCATGGTTGCCATGGTGCGCAGTATGCGGCTTGTTTTGGCATGGTTGCCATGGTGCGCAGAGTGCGGCTTGGTTTGGCATGGTTGCCATGGTGCGCAGTATGCGGCTTGGTTTGGCATTGTTGCCATGGTGCGCAGTATGCGGCTTGGTTTGGCATTGTTGCCAGGGTGCGCAGCATGCGGCTTGGTTTGGCATTGTTGCCACGGTGCGCAGTATGCGGCTTGGTTTGGCATTGTTGCCATGGTGCGCAGTATGCGGCTTGGTTTGGCATGGTTGCCATGGTGCGCAGAGTGCGGCTTGGCTTGGCATGGTTGCCATGGTGCGCAGAGTGCGGCTTGGTTTTGAAATTAGGGTTCTGTGTTGAAAACCCTAATCTGGTATTTTGAAAAAATACCCCTATTAATTATTTACACCTGAGTTAAATGCTCTTAGTTAATGTGTTGCGGGTAACACTAGGTCATGGGGTTTTACGATTTTACCCCTTGTCTAAAAACCACCATCAACAGTAGTATTTCTCCCCCTTAGTCAATGCTTTGCTCTTTCGTTAGGTATAACGTTTAAGCACAATTGTCCTTTCCTAGTGATTAAAAATCACTTGTTTACTCCATATATTCTCCCCCTTTTTGTCATAAAATGACAAAGGTTCGAGCAAATAAAGGACAAACCGAAAGGATCTTACAAATCCAAAAGACTTGTAAACAACCTATAAGAGTTAAGCACGAAGGTTTCACATACCATTTTAGATAACCAATATCAAACCGAAACTACAAGTAATTTAGTTTTAATATGTTATTAAGGAACCAATTGCCCGAAGCAATTTTCCTTAATAATTTAAAAAATTGACTAAGAAACTTAGTTCCTTTGCTAAACTGATTGTACACATACAATCGCTTATTTCGATAAGATCAAAATAAATATCAGAAATAACTCTATTTTTTTCATCAGGTTCTAATTATTCAGACAATAACTTAGACCTTTCACTTTATACAAGACAAGTACTAGGTTAGTATCTAGTATTTCTTGTCAAGGCATTCGATTAGACTTGAATAACCGCATCCTTCAATTTGATAAGTCTAACTAAGATCAGAATTAACTTAGTTTCTCTTATTCGGAATCGAATTGGACTAAACAAATGATCCCGTATTTCGTTAAGCCATAAACAATACATACAAGCCAAATAAATTGACTTGCACAATTATTTCTCTTAACCGGAAGCAATTGAAACAAACATAGATATTATAGCACCGCAATTGCACCGAAATTTTGTTAAGCAAAAACACTTGATATCAAACAATAAAGAAGATACCAAACAATAAGCCAAATAAATTGACACAGTTTTTCTTAACCGGGAACAATTAAATCACACACACATCCATACACAATATAATACAACATATTAATTGTATCGAAATTTTGTTAAGCAAAAGCAAAATATATGCAATATGAACATGCTTTTCTTAAACAGGAAAACGATTAACTAACAAATTCGTTACCTCAAATTCTGCAGCCTCTTCTCCCCAGAAAGGTATATCATTAAGCGCAAGTTCAAATAAGAACTCTCCCCCAATATCTTATCATCCTCTCGCAAGAACAAAAGAACAACAACCAAAATAACTTATACCAGAGAAAGGTTGAATCGGTTTTAACTAATGCGTGCCAATAGAAAAGTGAAAACCAGAAACACATATGTTATGCTAAACAGAACTCATGAAAATACAAATTTATTCAACATAGTGTGACTTTTCACATATGAGTTTCAAACGGAACGCCTTATGATCCTTCGATAAAGCCTACTAACATGGGACAGAACTTAATCCCGCTAAATCAAAAAGCCACACAAATCATAAGGGTTATATCATATGAGACCGAATATTAAGGTTAATAAAAACCAAAATCAGACATCTCATAAACCGAATACATATAGCAATAATCGGTAACTATCACACAAAAATTATAAAATAATAATTTTATTCATAAATAACGATAATGATAGTTTTTATTCAAAATAGACCTTATACAATAATTGAAGTAAATAAAAACATTGATATCTACTTTTTGTAAATAAGAATCTAATCTTATTTTTATTGTCTTCTACTTGTTTTGATGCATGGGTCATTTTAATCCCTTTAGCAGAAATTCCGTTTAGGAAGAAATATCGTCGAGTAGAGACTGAAACTTCATCAAAACATCCTCATAATGATTAAGAATGTTTGTAAGATTGTAGTTGCAGGAAATCCTACACTACACCCCTCACAAGAATCTATACAATCAGATCATTTTAGGATGAACAATTGTAATTTTTATTGATTAAACTCTTAAAATGTTTACAAGATGAAATGGAAATCATTTAAAGAATTACAATCACTCTAAACTTTCTCTCTATTAATGACTTGCCCAACACTCGAAAAAAGATCTCTCCTCCAATAGACCTGCTCGGCTCTTTATATAGGGTATTACATAATGGATGACAAACTAAGTTTGTCCTTTATTTTCGGGAATGACTTGCGAAATATCGCAAGTGTACAAATATATAATCTCGCAACTCTCCTAGATCTCACTAGGTCTTCATATCTTTCTCGTGTTTTGGCTGTCGTCATTCATTGCGTCATTTATATTACTCATCTGCGACACCTTCGCCATGCTGCCGTTTATTGATCTCGCAAGGTATTGATGTCGCGATATTCTGATCCTACATCTTGCCTCTTCTCATGTCTTCTCTGCGAAGAAGAGAATGTCATGAGAATTAGTATTTCTGAAATGCCGCAACTGTTCATCTTTATCTGTTTTTGATATGATCCCGTACTTTTACACAGAATTTATTACACGTGCTTCTTCTTCCACTCTTTTTTTGACACGTTTCTTTCAAACGTTTATTCTTGACCATTCACGTCTCCTTTCGCATTAAATGCATTTATCTTCTCGAGAACTCTTCTCTATATATAGTTTTCACCCCTTCCTCTTTTTTTTTTTCTCTCTGCAATTTTTCTTCAATTCTCCTCCTCCACAATTTACGTTTCTGCTACTGTAAATCTTCCTTTTCTTCTTTCTCTTGATCTTCAACTTTCTATTCATTCCCATATTATGAGAATGGCTCCATCTGGTCGTAAATACGAAGTCCTTTTGAGTGAAACTCAAAAGAATTTACAAGAAAAGGGCTTCACTTTATCCACTATTCCCAATCAAGAATCTTCATCTATTCTCTCTGCAAAATTGTTTACTGATCATCATTGTGATGATCAGAAAATCATAATTTCGCTAGGTCAGCTCCTCGCAGGTCTTCCCATTCCTCTCTACAATCCCGAATTGCCCTTGTTCTTTGAAATTCTTGCTCATGAGAAGTTCTCGCGAGCTATCTATCAATTAAGTGGGGATTGCATCCGTTTAATGCTTGAATTCGCCAATCGTAGTGCTGGTAAGGGATCTCTATATCCTGATATAGTCAGAGATCCTAAATTCGCAAACTTAGAGATAGTTGCTGAAAAGTATTCAGTAGAAAACTTTTTTGAAAATTATGAAGTTATAAATATGAAGAACGATAGGTCTCGCTGGGGTGCACGGTTGAAAAGAAAAGAGAACATCCCCAGCGACAAGATACTCATGCAAGATATCGATTGGCACTCTGGCAAGAACAATGTTCCTCGCCATTCCAAAGATGACAAGTGGTGCGTCTTTCCGCTATTTTTGAGTGGACCTTACATTTCAGGCCCCCATGTACTCCCTGCGAATCTCGCAAATTATCATCCTTGGGTATTTGATTGGCCCGGAAAAGCAAAAGAGGTATATTTCTTAACTTTCACTCACTTTGCAATCTTCATTTCCTCTTATATCTAATCTTGCGAAATTTTTAGATCATCAAATTAAGAAGAAGTTACGAAAGGAATCCAAAGGCGAGTACTCGCGGTACTCGTTCAATCACGGATGAAGTAAGAAATACTTTCTTTTGCTATTTTTAACAATATTGTTGCCCCTGTTTCTTATCTTCATTCGTGTGTGAAGATTGGTATTGAAGTTGCCGGAGAAGGAGAAACTTCTGAAGCTACGAAGGCCAAAGGAAAGGGTAAGATCCTCTTTGCAAGGGGAAATCCACTACTCCACTTTCTAAAAAACGGAAGATTCACTCTTCTTCTCGCTCAAATCCTCTATCCAGTGAGAGTTTTGATGAGGATGATGACGATGTTGATATTTCTTTCGCGAAGGAGGATCATCCTACTGAATCCCCTATGGCGCTACTGTCTAATATCTTCTCAGTTTCCATGCAAGGAATTGGAGATGATCGCCTTTCTAATACACGCGAAGCTCTCGTGAACATCTGTGATGCTTCCTTGCTAGAGGGTAATGATTCTCTTCAGGGGGTTTCCAGATCAGTGACTCCTAGATTCTTAAATGCACTTGGTGCCTTGGTACGTCTACGTCTGTATTTCTTTATTTCTTCATAATTTTAATTTTAAATCATATCTTGATAATTTCTTTATCTTTCTTTGTAGTCCGGGAGAGCTTCCTTTGTTGTTGCCTCAGATCTTGAGAAAAGGCGCAACACTCTTGAAAAGAAATATCTCCAGCTTCGCAAGAAGAATGAAGAGTTAGAAAGTGACGCTGCGGTTCTACGCGAAAAGACTCAACAACTAGAAGCTGAATCTTCCACACAGAAGAATAAAATATCTAGCCTTCAAAGTGCTAATCAGCAACTCTATGGTATAAGATTCTTCTTTTTTACTTGCTTTTACTCTGTCATTTATTTTTCTTTATCTGACATATCATTTTCGCAGACATTTATAATCTCTATGATGAAGCCATTCTTCTTCACTCATTTCCCGAGCCTATGGATAGTGATTCTCTTCTTGCTCATCTCAATGAATCTTTAAACAATTCTTCAAATAACAAAATTAGATCTCTTCCACTAAACGAACTTCAAACCCAATTTCACCTCTTAGAAATTGATCATAGATCTAGTTTAGGTTTATCCAACCGATTTAAACGTTTATACCTTAGTTCCCACGAGAAAACTAATATTTTAAGGAAAAAAATTAGTAACCTTATAGATGACAAAGATCGCATTGCTAATCAAGGTGCCCAAGCGTTAGCGAAATTTCAAAAAACTCTTCTTGAAGTCCAAATTGAACGGGATGAATCTCTTCGTCAAAATGCTATACTTAAGGAGAGAGAGAATCAAACTCGTTCTCTTCTTCTCATAAATAGTGACGATGAATTCGCTTGGGCTGCGAAAGTTCTAGATAATGCCAGAAATAACTTAGGTGTTAACGTTAGCCTTCACGCTGAGCATACTGCCTTGGTTAAAGATATGATTTCTGACAGAGAAGGTTGTTAACTGTTCTTCTTTACTTTACCGCTTCTTTTTTGTGAAATTGCTATTAAGTTACTAATTCATTGTCATATGTTCACAGAAGCTGAGAAGAGGTTTCAGACAAGAATTAAAGAACTTGAATCTGAGAAAGAACAACTTGCAAAGGACTTCTCTCTTCGCAATGACAAGTATTCCAAGTTGAACAAGCAACTGCAAACTACTGTAGCGAATTTCAAGAATGATGATGTCCGCTTTCGCAATCAAACTATTAGGACAGTCTGTGATGACCACAATATTCCTCTTTCTTCATATCCTTGTCTTCTTGATGAGATTCCTGAAAATATGCCTTCCTTGGATGTCTCTGATAGTGATGCTAGCGAAGAAGAGGAGTCCGATGAAGAGTCTGATGAAAAGAAGAATGAACTAAGAAGTAGCTCCATTTTCTTCTTTCTCTTCTTGTAATATCTGTGTACATTTATCCTTTTAGTCTTCCATTTTTGTAACTTCTTACTGTAAATCTCTTGGATCTTCAAATACAAGTTCTACTCTGTTGTCTTTTTCCGCACATGTTAAAAGAACAATTCTTTCTTGCAATACAGTTAATCAATATTATGAGTGCGTAAATCTATCATATGAAAATAAATAACAAGTTTATATCCTATTCATTCCCATATTTGCCTCTGTTATTTGTTTTCAAATGAGAGATTTTAGTCGAGAACCTTTAAGTAATAATATGCCTCAGTTTCATAACTGTTGCTGCTAAGTCTTCGCAAACAAATTTTTCCTGGTTGTTTCCATGTGTATAATCGCAATCTTATTTGTTTGCATATAATCATTTTCGCAAGCTTATTTGCTTACTCATTTTCTTGTGTGGTCTTATTTTGCCTTCCTAGTTAAAGGTCTTATTGCGCCACCCCTCGTCATTGCGACAAAATCGCAGGACGTCTTTACATTTTCATGTAATGACCCATTGATCTTGCCTTATCATTTCTTTAGTATTGTTGCCTCTGCAGGATAATTTTATTGCGACAATATGATAGGCCTAAACTTTCTTGCGAAAATAAAGCCCCATGACATTGCCGTCTTGCGACGAAATCGCAGGACGTCTTTACATTTTCATATAAAGACCCATTGATCTCGTCTTATCCTCGTGTTAGTATTATTGCCTCTTCAGGATCATCGCACAAATATGACAAGCCTAAATTTTCTTGCGAAAATAAAGCCCCGTGACATTTGCGTCTTAAGACACTTATCAGCTCCCTAATGGAGGGTGCCGCCCTTATCATCTCCCTGGTTTCCCCTTCAATGAGGCGTACATCGGCCATATAAGACTAGCTCCTCATCCGGTCTTAACAACAACCAGTTGTTTTTGCAGCCTCTTATCCGTTATACCTATAGGGCTTATGGTTACGAGACTGCACCCTAAGTGGAGTTTTCTTTGGGCCGAGTGCAGCATGTGCCAAGACTTGCCAAGAATGGCCGAGACACTTCAAATGCCCCTGGAACTCTTGGCTCAACCGTATACCTCGGCGCCTTGGTCATACCCTGACTCCTTGGAAGAGACCCTCGGTCGTCCAACCAGGGTATAACCTTATATATATATAGTTGTAAATCCAAGGTATCTCCCCCGGATGGGCTTTATTGACCCCAAATTTTCATGACTTAGGTTCCAGGAGCGGTGTAACCTTTTCCCTGAGCCATGTCAAGAGATACCCCCTTATATGACGCTCTTTAGGTCTTACATTTGCCTCTTGCGAAATATCATTCGCGAACTAGGGTGTACGCCATAAAGGTTCGTCCCATTCGTATATATCATTGATTTTTGATTATTTCTTCTCATTATCTTTGCGAAATTATCGCATAGTCTTGCTTTGTTTGCTGTGATCTCGCTGTAATTCTTTAACCAGATTTACTCTGTGAATTTCTGGTGGTGGTGGTAATGGTTGAGCCATCTCTTCACATTTTAAGAAATGATTTAGCTTCCCTTGGTCTATCATTCTGAGGATGATTCTTTTTATATTTCTGCAATCATTCGTTAGGTGTCCATGAAAATGGTGATAAGAACAGAATTCATGACTTCTGTCACCTGGAGGCGGTTCATTCCCCATGTTCCATGGTGCATGTATGTTTTCCATCAGGATTATAGCTTCCCATATTTTCTCCACACTAGCGTTCAGTGGGGGCATCTTGATTTCCTCCCATACTACCCTATGACCTCGCTGCCCTCTATGATAATTATGCCTCTGACCTCCATAAGTTTCTTGCGGCTGATCAAGTCTTTGAATTTTGTTATTTCCGCCACGGTTATAGAAGTTTCTTTCTCTTTCAAATTCTTCCTGATCGCGACTTCCCATGGCTACTAACTTTTGCTGACCATCATCCGCTATCATTCCTTGTTGACCTTGCGAGGTGCTCGCCACTGTGTTTATCAATTTAGGTAACAAACTTGCATTCGCAGCTCTTGAACTTTCATTCGCGACAGGGTATGATTCCATCTCATTTTGCTTTTCCTCTAGAGCAATGTATTCCTCCTGAAGTTCTCGCAACTCAGTCATTGTGATTGTATTCTTGATTCTAAAAACTTGAATGTATAACAGATTGGTTGCGAACATAGCATTAATGAATGATAAAATGAGATATCTCTCATCCACACGACCAACCATATCGCTACACATTGTCTTCCACCTCACGGTCAGATGTTTCAAACTTTCGCCAACCCTTTGTTTTAACCCAAATACATCTTCAATACCTGGTCACGAGGAATTATTACTTATGTACGCCCCTAAAAATATAGCTTGTAAATGGTTGAATGATGTGATTGTGTTTCTTGGTAAACCTTCAAACCATTTCAATGCTTCTCCTGTCAAACTTGATGCAAAATACTTGCACAATATAGCATCATGATTTTCCCATTGTAACATACACCTCACATAAGCTTTGATGTGTTGTATTGCACAAGTTGTTCCATCAAAAATGCTGGTTAACGCAGGTAAATTACACTTTGGGGGTATTCCTCCTAGTTGTACTTCTTGTGTAAATGGATTTTTTGCAGCTTCCTCGATGGCCTCATCCAATTTTCTCTTTCCTCCTCCCTTTTTACTGTTCAGGGAGAAGTATTAAACACGAGACCAACTGCGGTTATGGGGTGACCACATGTTATGGGGCATCCACCGGGGGTATCCCTTATCTCGATGAAGAGGGGTGGCATTATCCAAAGATATCCTAAAAACCTAAATCGATAAGATGTTTCTCATTTCATTCATTCAATCATTTTCTCACCCGAACCGAGAGAGATCGAGAGGGCTATTGGAGAAATTCAGGGAGAAGAAGAAGAACGAGAGAAATGGGTTTTGGTGGCTTGAATTTCGGATGAGTCCGAGTGATTTTGTGATGAAGATTGAGAGGTTGATGCTCGGTGGCAGCTGAGATAGAGAAGGGATTGATTCTGTTGATGGTGGATCGATGAAGAGGTCTTTGTGAGGATTCTCAAGGAAGAGGAAGATGATATTGATGGAAATCGAGAGATGGAGAAGGGGTTTTGTGAATTAGGTGCTTTCGAGACAGAGAAATGACGCTGTTGCTATTGTTCAATCCGCTTTCTAGAAGGGGGATCTGACTGTTAATCGAGTTCAGGAAAGACAAGGAAATTGATGTTTTTGTCATGGATTTGCATCAGCAATTAGGTGCTCGAATTGCAGCAGATGATTGATAGAAGTTGTAAATCGGGAGAGGGTTTATGAAGAAAGTAGGCTCGAGTATCGAATGCCGTGTTGCAATTTGGATGATTTTCAGAGCCGGCACCCGGGAAGATGCATGAGGCTGTACTGCGGATGGTTTGGGTTGCTGGAGTTAACGAGTCGGGTTTATGAGAATGGTGCAATGTCTTTGTTGATGTCCTGGAAGTGAAAATGGTGGTAGAGGTGTTGGATTCGAGGTTGATGCCAAGCGAGCTAATAGAAGTTACAGAATGGCGAGATGAGCTATAATATATTGGAGTCGCAACTGCAGGTGTTGGTTGTTGTGCGGGGTGTGTGTTTGCCAAACGGAGAATGTACAGGGCTTGCAATTCAGGGGAGGAGCACCAATTTCCGGTTATATTGCAAAAGAATGAAATGGGTGGATTGAGCAGGTTGGAAGTTATGATGAATTGGTGGTTAAAGTGTCATGGAAGAGCAAAGTTGTGAAGATGCGGATGCAAAGCCGAAATTGTAGCCGAGGCAATGAAGCCGAGGCAATAAGCCGAATAGCGGAGGTGGCAAATGGTTATTGCTCTTGGTCTTTGTTGCTCAAAGTCGAGCTCAAATCGCAATGGAGTTACGGGCTTGAGCTTCGGGTAATGCGGGGTGGTGACCGATCTTTGCAGGTGGCTAGCAGCAGCAGGGAGGTTATGGAGCCGTGAACGAGTTTGTGGCCGGTTCGAGCCGGTGGATGCTGCGAGGTTAGAGCCGTAGGTGGTGAACCTGAAGTGCAGGTTACGAGATGGGGTTTTTCTTTGCAGAGAGTTAGCAGTGGTGCCGCCATTATGGCTGGGATGAAATGATCGATGCACCATCTTGGTGCAACACCAGATGGCCTCGGCAAGATGGATATGGCTTTGAGCCACTCACCACTCACCGATCAAGTCCGATCGTGACCCCGACCCGACCCCGACCTGACCCCGACTCGCGCCTTGACCCGATCCGACCCGAGATGACTCGATCCCCGACCCGTTGACCGGTGACCGGTTTGACTTTGCCGGCCACCGAGACACTTTCCGACGACTATTCCGGGCGGATTCCGCCATAATCCCATTTTTCCCGCGAGCGTTTTGGGACATAATTTCTACACGGGTTTCTCTCCATGGTGGGCCGGGTGAATTTCCAACTAATGGACTTTGAAGACAAAACCTAGTTTTGGAAGGAGAAAAAGACTACAAAAGGGAAGACTTTTACAATTTTTGGACCACGTTTTATTATTATCTCTTCTACTTTATTCTAGGGTTTAGAACCATGAAGTATTTTCTCTTTCTTCTTGTGATGAACTCCTTGAATATGAGTACCTAAGTTTATTATTGGTTATGGAATAGTTGGATTTCACAAAGCATGATTCTTTGATTCAATATATTAGTTTTGTCTCATATTTATCGTTTGCAATTCTCTGAAAATATTGTTTTATGATTGATTGATTGTTTTGTCAAGTTGCAAATTGGTAGAACTTCTAATCACATCTATTGCTAGTTTAGGGTTTATTATATGCAAAAGTGATATTCCTTGGATACAAGTAGCATAATATGATTATGGTTTGTAGTGATATATTCTCATGATCATATGTGAATCGTAACCTTTGTTAAATTGAATTAGTGCGCTTTCCACGTTCAATTGCTTTGATTGGCCTGATTTCATAGAACTTAACGCATCTAGGGAATTAAACTTGATTAGTGCTTTTACACGTTAGGTTGTTCCTTTAGATAGAATTCATATTCGCATCTTTTAATGTGTTTGTTGATGACATGAGGAGATTTGCGGGATATTCTTGCGATCAAGGTATTCTAGGGTCTTTGATAAAAGTTGAGATTAAATATCAATTCTAGTTATTGTGAAAAGCATGTTAGTGAGACATTCCTCTCATTTATGCTAATTCTCTCAGGATTTGTTAATTTATATCAGAATTTGAATCTACTGGTATTTTTAGTTCCGCCTCTCTTCTCCTGCGTTCATGTCTGCTTTGACTTTCTTGTTCATCATTCTCTTCTCGTCTTTCTCTGCGATCTTCTCCTTCATCTTTTTCACGAATTCGCACACCGTTATATCTATCATTTTCTCTTCTTTGCTGCCTATCGGTTCTCCTTTGTACTCTTTCATATTCTTCATTGATATTACCATTGTTGCGATTTTGTTCTCGCCTTGTTTCTCGATTATCATGATTATTCTGGCGAATTGCTTCTTCCAATTCCTGTTCTTCCATTCCTGTTCTTAATCTTTCCCTCTCGCAGGCTAGACGTGCTTGTTCAGTATAGTGTCTTTCAATTTCATCTTCAATCTCTTTTTGCTTCCTCCGTGCTTCTCTCCCATGCAATATTCTTCTTCCTTCTTCCTGATTTTCTTCATCAGCTGGATTATTCCGCCCCTGACGCTGCCTATTTCCTTGATTTCCATCATTTCGCCCATTTTGAAGAGTCTCGGGATGTGGGATATAACGATATTCCATCATTTCTCTTCTCTCGCAATGTTCTACGCTTGGATTTTGCGCTTCCTCTCGATTTTCTTCATCAGCATTTTCTATAGGTAAAGTTCTCCTTATTTCCTCTCTAACTGATCTTGAGCTTGACCTTGTAGTGCTTCTCGACCTTCTGTTTTGTAATCTCATGTTTTCCATCCTCAACTCATGATTTTGTCTTGTCAAATTTGCACGTTCCTCTGCCTCTAATCGCCTTTCTTCATGTATTGTTTGTCTCAATGCCTCTAATGCTGCGATCTCTTCATTTCCATGAATTATTTCTCCAATCCCTTCTCGGTCTCTCTCCTATTGTCCATTGTTTACCAATTGTTGTTCTTCTCCCCTTTCGTCCACAGAGTCTGATCTCCAAGTATGCACGCTTACTCTATCATAATCCACAGTTCTATTCGGTACTGGTTGAATTGGTGATTGAATTTGATTTTCTTCATTATTTCTTGTGTTCATTCTTGAGGATTCCCCCATTTCATTTCTCCTTTCTCCAGCAAGTCTCCTACTCCTTCTAAAAGTTGTTGGTTGTTTTGATGCATATCTTCTTCTAGCCATTTCTCAATTTCAGTAAGTTGTTGAAAATTATATGAAATTCCTTCCCTATTACTCCAAAATTTTTCAAATCACGGTGTCAATCTTTACTCTCTCCCTGTTTCTAGCGCCAATATGTAGTTGCAGGAAATCCTACACTACACCCCTCACAAGAATCTATACAATCAGATCATTTTAGGATGAACAATTGTAATTTTTATTGATTAAACTCTTAAAATGTTTACAAGATGAAATGGAAATCAGTTAAAGAATTACAATCACTCTAAACTTTCTCTCTCTTAATGACTTGCCCAACACTCGAAAAAAGATCTCTCCTCCAATAGACCTGCTCGGCTCTTTATATAGGGTATTACATAATGGATGACAGCTAAGCTGTCCTTTATTTTCGGGAATGACTTGCGAAATATCGCAAGTGTACAAATATATAATCTCGCAACTCTCCTAGATCTCGCTAGGTCTTCATATCTTTCTCGTGTTTTGGCTGTCGTCATTCATTGCGTCATTTATATTACTCATCTGCGACACCTTCGCCATGCTGTCGTTTATTGATCTCGCAAGGTATTGATGTCGCGATATTCTGATCCTACAAAGATGCTTAACATCATTTGAAGAGTTTTCATGAGCTGTTTTCAACAGTTTTCTATAAGAGATTACCCGTTTCCATTCAACATCAACTCTTTCGTCAAGCAAAACTCTTCTTCCGATCAGGTCTAACACACCATCAAGTAAACTGGATGCATGCACCCTTGAAGTGGAAGTGATTTGAATTGAATGGTGGAATGTTTCGTTACATATAGTTAGCCTGTCAGACTCTAAGCAGTCGAGATATCAGTCTTGTGGAGACAATGATCACTGACAAACTCTTCGCAGATTATTCCATTCACCACATAGAGAATTTGATAACACTTTCCCTCAAACATGCGAGCAAGTTTGTTGGTGAGAATCATATGTGTCAATCTTCTCCTTGGATCTTCATTCGGTATCATCTTTGAAAGCATGCTTGTGAAAACCCTAAGATGAATATTTTGAGAATTCATAATATTTATCTTATTTGAAAATATTTCAAAATTTCAAAAAATTTCATAATATTTATCTTAGCTCGAATTATATTGTGATAAGATTCTATTACAATACTGTCTTTTAATACAGTAAGAATTCTTACTTTATTAGTGATTTTTCGAGTCATTAGAGAATGTAGATTTTGATTCTTTGTTTGAAAGTAGCTTCTCATCTGGTTGCTTCTAAAATCTAATCCAACATGATTGTTTGTGAATATCGATGATACGGGACCAAAAGTATGATTCACAAATCTTAAGATTTTTATATGATAATTTCTCTTAGTGATGCAACGTTCACGGTGAAAAACAGAAGCAATTGAGGAGATAATATGTAACCCTTCCAAATCAACATTATGGTATTTTGTTAAATTGAATTGGTTTCCTTGTTTGAACAATCCAGTACAAGAGGAAATCCGTGGGTTGTCTCTTAGATCTAGGAGAGAATTTCTTGGAAAACCGTAAGTTTCTGACCAACTTTTAAACGGTTCCTTAAATGAGAGTTTCACAGTCTTCATTCGTGTCTTCCACCAAGGAACTTTGAAGATTTCAAATCCTGCTATTATGTTAATTGAATCAGCCATTAGATTCAATTCTCATAGGTTGGATCGCATCAAACACAGATTGTTAGATCTTTTTGTGTTTTCCTGCTCTGATACCAATTGAAAATACGAGGGTACCCAAATACACCACAATCTTTTTGTTTCAACCTATAAGTCCTCTACCGAATGTGATAGTCTATGGACTAAGTCGAGACAATACAATAACAAGATGACTTGTGAGATTTAATGTGGATACAAGATCGAGACAATACAACAACAAAGTGTATTACTTGATAATAGGTTCGGTATTAACCAAACTCTATAGGATCACTATCAAGTAATGCGGAGTTAACGTATATGTGTATTTTACTTTATTATTATAATAAACAATTATAATGCAGAAATCAAAGTAAAAGACACAGCAAGATCTTGTTAACGAGGAAACTGCAAATGCAGAAAAACCCCGAAACCTATTCTGTTTTGAATACTCTCATAACCTAGTCCAGTTTTGAACCTAGTCCAGTTTTGATAGTTAGTTCCCTCAGTATCCCTGCGCCTTCGACTTCTAGAGTCACGCACGTGAATAGAAAGTCCTTTGGATCGTATTCCAACAGCAATGGAAGAATCTATTTGGTAACCAATTTAATCAATATTGCTACAAGATTTAGATGAGTTATTGACAAAGGCTCTTCCGTTTAATCTAATAAACTCCTTTATTTGGTTAGATCAATCTAACTTTAACTATCGAAATAGTCAAGTATTGATTCACACTCAATCAAAATAAATCTCAAAGAGCAATATAGAGAATGCCAATCTCATGCAACTAATCAATCGAATAAGAAATCTTCTTCGTCTTCAAATCTTCTGTAATCTTCAATAACTTGCACAACACCACTTGAATCTCTTGTGATCAATCACGCACAGAACGGAGTCTGTTAACAATGGATTATCACAAGATGTCTTTATAAAAACATTTTTAAAGATCTCGTCGATACTCTGATCTAGTTTGAGTGAATCTTCTATCAGAAGAGAAGATTCTCAAGAATAAACAAACTAGGAGCAATCAAAGTTTCAACAACCGTTAATCAATCAAATCAATCAAAAACTAATAACACTGCAATTATCTAGTTTCCTACCAATATGCAATGAATGGCAAAATTCGGTTTTCTAATTCCAATAAATACTTGTCCAATATTTCTGAAATATCTCAATAGAGAATCTCCAATTAGTAAATGCACATTACTAATTTTTATTCTCTAGAGCTATGCATTAATTGCTGGTAATTAAAGCATATAAAACATAAAACCATAATTAAAAGATTCTTAATTTATTTAGGCACATGATCACCTTGAGTACCAAGGAATATCTTTGAACAATAAATGATAAGAGTTACTACTCGTGTTCAAAGTATGTTGACATCTTTTCATTGCAAATCTTTATTTCATATTTACATGGATTTGGATTCTTGGAATCGGTTATACCACACTTCCAAACAAGTTTAGAATTTGTTTGCATGTATTCCAAGACTACTATGTGATTGATCATTGATGTGACTCAATAATGTTGTAGTAAGAAGGGTAGTAAGGTTGTCGTTCACTCGGACTTGATGAAATTGATCTTAGGATTTAATAAAGAAAAATACAAAATATATACAATTTATGTCACAAGATGAAGAGAGTTACTGGGACTCGGGATTCCACTAATTCTCACATTCATGCGGTTCATCTATTAATTCCGAACAATTAAAGCTCATAAAATAACAAACATCGACTCTAATTCTTTGCCAAGGTAGATTTTATAAAGAATTATATGTAACTCACAAGCATGGCGCATCTAAAGTACCTAAGACTAAGCATGCGACATCTAACGAATTCACAAATAATCAAGAAAAATCATAAATCAATTATAATAGTGCAAATAGTCATAAAGGAATTAAATAGAATTACCACATGGGTGCAAAACAGCTTCCTCCGTCGTCCCAGTGATGGGTTCTAGCTCATCATGGTGTAAACACGCTCAAAATCCATTTTTATTGCTCAAAGGAGGTGTACAAATGATGAAATAGAGAAAATGATAAAATCATCATTATTTTCCATAACTCGAGAGAAGGTAGCAAGACTGCGAGAGTGTCTCGAATGGAGGGCTCGAGAGAATGTCTCGAGAGAAGGTAGCAAGAGCTTGCGAAATCATTAAAGGGGTCGCGAGAATATGAGTGATATGTGAGCTATCATCCATTATGTAAACACCTATATAAAGAGGAGAGCGGAGAGAGAAGGGGGATACTTTTAGGAGGAGAGAGATATTTTTAGAGATAGAAATATTTTAGAGAGATATTTTTTGGAGAGAGACTTTATTTTCTTTATCATCTTCTTCATCTAAAACTAGATCTAGAGCTCTATAAATTATCCATTAATGGAGATTCTAAATGTAATTCTTATGTAACCTCAACAATCATAGTGAAGAATCGTGGATGTAGATCACATTGATCGAACCACGTAAAAATCTTATGTGTCTATTTAAATTTCTAGCACTTATATTTAAAATTTAGGTGATTAATATGATTTAGATCTACAAAATATAGTGAGGGGTGTAGTGTGGGATTTCCTGCTACTACATATGCGCTAGAAACAGGGACCTAATCTTGTTGGTTCAAGAAAGTTTAGAAAAAACGGCTACTGTTGGTGATGAATTCAATTGGATCTATAAACTTTAAGAGAAATTTCAAAGAAATTAGCTTATTGTGAAGATATATCTCACTGAATATTGAAGTTCCAGGGGTAAAATAGGTAGTTTCACTAGTAATGTGCATTTTCATAAGGCAAATGTCATCGGCATCCTAAGAGACGCGGTGTAAACACGCTCAAAATCCATTTTTATTGCTCAAAGGAGGTGTACAAATGATGAAATGGAGAAAATGATAAAATCGGGTGTTTACAACGATTATAAGTGTTGCAAACATGAAAGCCTATCCACATTCAAAGAAGGTTAAAACTCAAGTTCTGCCCGGGATGGATGAACTTTTAAGTCTTCCTCCGTGTTTTCGCAAGAGAATTGCGACCCACGTCTAAGTGTCGTTGTCACCGTTGATAAACGATTCTACCTTCGTAGATAAAGAACAGAGAGGCAACAATGGATTACCGAAAAAACATTTTATGTTCTTTATTTTTCTCTCAAGAATCATTTCCAAAGTCTTTCTTATACTTCAAGGATTAATATTTCTTATCCACTTCGCAAAGTTTCGTAGTGTAATGTTCTTCGTGTTCTTCCTTCGCACAACATATTTTCTTAGCGTGCGAGATTCAATTATTTCCTTAACTCGCGAGAAGAGATTACGAGATTCATTATTTTCCATAACTCGAGAGAAGGTAGCAAGACTCGCGAGAGTGTCTCGAGAGAAGGTAGCAGGGCTCGAGAGAATGTCTCGAGAGAAGGTAGCAAGAGCTTGCGAAATCATTAAAGGGCTCGCGAGAATATGAGCAGATGTGTAATTATGTAAACACCTCGATTTTTAGGAGGAGAGAGATATTTTTAGTGGTTGCTCCAAACTCTCTCTAACTCTCCCTCTTCTCAATGAGACCATAGCAACCTATTTATACCGATAAGCACCAAGAAATCTCGCTCATTAACACACAATAATCCTCCATTACTTCGGGTTTAAAGAAAATATTTTTGGGAATATTTTCTTCCCAATGAGACCATCGACCCTTCACGCGTCTATAATTGATTCTCGTATCTTATGATGGTCATACACATTTAAACACGCTACTAAATGTTTCAAACACTCCCCTGATACATGCACAGTACAGAATTCACGGGAATGGGTGAGATATTCTCGTGCATACTGTCTACCTTCAACCCGATCAATATAGCCCAATTTAATCCAAGAAAAAGTCCATACCACGCCTGTTAATGTCAGTCAAGCCATTCCAAAGAAAATCAGCCATTGAATCTCTCTAGAACAGCTCCAAAATCCGAACCCTAATCTGGTTCGTTGCTGCCATAGTTTCCCGCCAAAAGCCTATTTTCAAATTGTTGAAGATGACTGCCCCTTATCCTGTTCTGGGGTGCGAATAGCAGGTGCCTCCTTGGGATGCCCCTTAGCAATTGGGTTACCCCTTATCCAAAGACGAGAGTCCGAATAACACTTGTCCTCCGGAGGTGCTCCGAGCAACTTTTCGAGCCGAATTTTCCAAAAAATATTTATTTCCAAAAATACCTAAAAATACATAAAAACACAATATTAGTACAAAAATCGAGTTCCAACAATACCAACACTGAGGACAATTCAGACACAAAAAATGTGTCTATCAAATACCCCCAAACTGATTATTTGCTAGTCCTCGAGCAAATTTATTCTAGAAAATAAAAATCATTTGAACCCCTAGGTGGCCCTAGTGGCGGAGTGTTGTCTCCGGAGGGTTTACCAGAGGTGTACCCACAAAACCTTTACTCCAGACCCTAGCTATCTACGCAAAACCTTGGAAGGCACTAAAGAATCTCCTTGGTTGGCATACTTATTAACTACGGGAGGAAGTACCCCGATGCGAAATTCCAATTCTTTGTACACGAGTTTGCACTCAAGCATACTAAAATTCATATAAAGTGACAGAGCTCTACTCGGATAGTTTCTGGACATCATAAACCGAGTCAACCAATCACATGGAAAGATTAAGAAGATGGATGTAGAGAAAAATGTGGATGATGTTGACTAAGGTGAACCTATCCTAATGGACCGAGACACTGTCCGGACTAATATCAACACACTGGCATATACAAGGGAACCTAAGTGATCGATAATCCTAACTCTAGGTCAACTCAGCTGGCATATACAAGGGTACCAGTGATCGACTTTATTGTATTTATTCCGGTTGGTCTAGTGGTCTGGTCTCAATTTTTTTTTCACTTTTTTTTTTGATATCTCAGTCACTCTATTTCACCCTAGCAATGGTAAAAAGAAAAATAAAAAGAAGTGATCAGGATTCTTTCGATGTTTCCATCACGAGGATATGGCGAAACTATCATGTTTTCTTTTCTAACACCTGAGCTCTGTGCTTTTATGAATAGACTCTTCTAGACGTTTCCATCTAATCAGATTGGTTCCTCAACTCCTACAACCAAAATGCTTCCATCCACTTAGATTGGTTAGTGCCATCCTTAATAAACATAAATTTCTAGGCTCTGGAGTTTATTTACTGCAACTAAAAAGTTTCTCCCATACCCCCAAACTTAAATCTAACATTGTCCTCAATGTTCTAAAGATGAAATTAAAAACATGAACAAGGAGAACCTGTTACCATTTGAAGCAAAAGAGTTAAGGAAAAATATTACCGTGTTGCAAGAGCATGGGTTACCTCCCAAGAAGTGCTAAGTTTAAAGTCTTGACCAGGACATTGGAAAGGATTAGTCACCTCGAAGAATCATATAGCAACAAATCGGAATAATCTGCTGGTCATCTGGATCAAAAAGTGCTAACCACAAGAAGAGGAAACTGCAATGTACCAGGAAGATATCCAACACACCCTTATATATTGTTTTGTTTAAGACAACTACATCTAGTTGTGGTTCGGGTTCAGGCTCTATAAAAGGATCTAGATAACATATTTTCACAGGTTGCATTTCCTCAAAAGTTGAATCCGAATGTTTAGGTTCTAGAGTCCGGAAAAACTCAAATAAAAGCTTAGAAGCACATAATAATAACCTAAATAATTGCGGATCCTCGAAGTCAATCAGACTTGACTCATACAGTTGACCACAGTAGTGGTCATTTTTAAGCAAATGTGTCGACCCTAATCTGCTAAAGTAATTAGGTTTAGTCTCAAAACTTAATAATTGACACATCTTATACGTTCCCACAATTGGAAGGAAGGTTTTTGGTGGGAAAACAAAGTCAATCGTGGTATCATAGCCTGGGTTAACCACATCAACCAGAGGATGGGTTTCTAATAACTGAACTTCTTTATGGACACAACTAGGCTCAGGAAAAAGTATGAAGATAATCTTTTAAAATGGTTGAGGCACATATGTCAAGTCCCAAGTTAGGGACTGATAGGTGTAGAATACACCGTATTTACTATACAGAGTTTATGCTTTCTTTGCTATTTTTCTTGTAAATTATGTATTTTACGCTTGTTTTGAGTTTTGTAGCTACTTTGGAGTCACACGGAGGAAAAGAAGAAGAAATTACCCAATTTGAGCAAAAAGGGCAAAATCGTCATTTCATGGGCGAACACTATGTGGAGCCGAGCCAAGGTTAAGGGGCAACTCTCCTTTGGAGGAGTAATAAACATATACTAGCTGAGGATAAGGGACAACCAGCTTAGTTATCCCTTATCGGGGTGACCGGGTGTTGGATAACAGACTCAATTTATAACCCTAAAACCTAAATTCAATACTCATCTTCTCAATCATTTTGCACCTGAGAGAGAAGAGTTAAAAGTAATGGCTGCCGTTTGGGATCGAGAACCATTCCAAGAAATTGAGGGATTTATTGCCAGAGAGTGAATCAAAACTCGAGAATAAAGAAGAAAAGAGAAGACAGAATTGAAGTTGTTAGTATTTGAGATCGGCCTGAGATGATGCAGCAAACGAGTGATGAAGGAGATGAACTCGCTGCTGTTAGTTCATGAGAGATGCAGCCGAAATCGAGAGAAATTCATGGGATCGATTGCTGCTGACAGAGATCGATGTTGGAGAGGAAGGAACTTAGGGTTTGCTGAAATCAATTGAGATCGAGAAGCAGGGAAGAAAATGGGTTCGATTAGAAACCTCAGAGATGAAGAAATGAGTTCTGGTGGTCACTGTTGAAAGAGAGCGAGATGGGTTCGATACGAGATGTGAAATTGGGTAAAGATGAACAAGGAGTTTGGGTTTGCATTTGAGTTCAACAGAGTCGAGATAGGACTTGTCGTTCTTTGTATGAGCTAAGTTTGAAATTGGAGATGGGTCCGTGAAGAACGAGTCGTTGTTAGTGTTGATCTCAGAGATGGAGTCTGGGTTTGATTCAAGGATTTGGTAAGCTGAGAATTGAATAGGGTTCGATTGATGAAAGGTGCGGATGTTGGTGGTTTCTTCTATCGTCAACCAAAGAGAACAGGGGAGAAGATGAACCTTGATGCTATGAAGATGAGTCTTTGTTTAAGACTCAAGTTCTGTAGTTGTGATGGAGAATCGAAGATGAGTTCAGGGAAGAATCAAAACGGGTTTCTGATAATTGATGTGAATGGGTGTTAGCAGTATGGACTTGAATGGGTGAATTGACATGGAAGATGCAGAGAGTGGTTGTGCTGATAAATTGTAAGATTAAGTTGCAGCTCTGTTGCTGGGAGTGTGAATGAAATGCTCAATAGATGTATGTGCTAGGAATTCTTAACAGGAAATGAAGCAGAAGTAAAGGCCGGAATGTGGCCTAGAAATGCCAGAAAACAGGCAAGACTCGGCCGGTTTTCTACACCGGCGAGTCAACTCGGCGATGACCGATTCAGCCGATTCAACTCACCCCAGTAAGACCAGTCAGCTGAGTTAGAAGCTAACTTAGTGACTGACTCATTCCTTTCCCTTGACCGTTGACTGACGGTTTGACTCGTTTGACCGTTAGTCCTAACGGTGGACTGACGGAATATTCCGTCGAATATTCCACTGACGGAGAAAATTCTCAGGTGGCCGGCGGTGACGTTTTCCGGCCGAATTCCGGCCACAATACCAGTTTTCCGGCGAGCCAAAAATTCCAGAATTTTCTGTGGACTTCTCTCATGGGTGTGAAGACTTGGACTAGGAATTGGATGGAGAATTGGGCTAAAATTTGGAAAGAGAAGATGGAAGAAGAGAAAGACTTGAATTTGGAAATTGAATTGCTAAAGGAAAAGGATTCTATTCCTTGGAAGATTTGGAGAATATTGAAGCCTATAAATAGAGAAGTTTTCTACATCTTTCTACACACCTCTCTACACACACAACAATTCTCTCTTCTTTATTCTTTGTGTGAACTCCTTAACATGAGTAGCTAATTTTATTGATTGAGGATGAATTCCTAGTTCTTAATATGATTTGAGTTTTTGTTTTCAATTCTATCTTGAGTTTTTCACATGATTATCGTTTGTTTTTACTAATAGGAATGATCTTAAAGACATTCATGATTGATTGATAGATTGTTTGGGTGGCCAACTAAATTGATTTGTTAATTTGATCTAAAGCTAGTGAAAGTTAGGAGATAAGTAATCGTTTCTTGACTCTTTACATAAGTAGCAAACACGAGACCTTGCGGAGGGATTCCGTGGAGCAATTGTGTGTAGAAACAACGCTAGAAAGTGAACCAAGCGAACCGAGTTTAACTACTAGTACTAAACCTAAATTCATAAATCTTAATGCATTCAGGGAATTACATCTTGTAAGCGAACCTCAGGGTGGTTCTTTTGAATAGAATCGATAACTAAGCGGACTGTTACTCAGTGAAATTAGGGATTTTGGGGCTAGCTAAGCGGACCTGCTATCCTACGGTTGGTGATAATTTGTGACTAATAGCAAGTAGAAAAGAACATAACTTTAATCATTGTTTTGCAACGAAGAAGGATTCCTTGATCTTGTCTTTCTTATTGCTTTCAACTTTATCTTTTAATTGCTTTGTTTATTTTCTTTTGTCTTTTTACACCCCCTTTCGTGACAATTTTTACAACTAGAATCTCTTGCTCCTCGTGGGAACGAACTTGACTTCCATTATATTATTTTTAATTGAGTGGAAATATTAATTAATTTGATTGCACCTACGACACACATCAAATTTTGGCGCCGTTGCCGGGGAGCAGCGGATGATTTTAGTTGTTTTTATTTTTCTTTTTGCTTTAATCTTGCTTTGTTGGATTCTATTTTGTATCTAACTTAAGTTTTTGAGAATCTTATTTCAGGTGCCAGTTTTCCATGTATGGTGGACAAGAGCAAGCATATTACAACAATCAATACGGTTTTCAACCTCAACATTATGTCAACTTCCAACCATCCTTAGGATACAGACTTTATGGATATTCTCATACATATCAACAACCTTATGACGGGTATGTAAGTGAACAATCACTAGGAAGGGAGGATAGTAATGCTTCTAAATCTATGTGTGATCTCCTTGGTGCAAGGCAACCTAGTTTGAGGGAACTTGAGAGAAGGTTCTATCAATTGATCGATGAAGGCATAGCATCGGATGGAGAAATTCTTGAAGCTAAAAGAGCTTTAAGAATAGAGCGTGAAAAACGTTATTATATGGGTTACGATGATGATTTTGAACCTTATGAAAATTATTGTAACAAGGATAAAGTTATTCCAACTCCGGATCATAATAACGATCCTTCGCCTATTCAAAAGGAGGAGATTGGGTGTGACTTACCTATTGTTATAAACGGTGTAATACCCTCACAAGAAGATCTTACAATTTATACCGACGAGAATCATTTTAGAGAATGGCCCGATTCCGATGATGAGAATGTTGAAGAGATGATGCTCGTTAATGAAACCGAATTGATTGATTTCGTGGAAGACCCAATTGAACTTGCCAATGATTTTAATGATGCCAAGACTTTGGTTAAGGTAGAAAACGACGAAGAATGGTTGCAAGGTTTAATAGAGGACCACGATATACAAGAGGTAAGTAATTCACTTGAATTTTTTAAGGATGAAGAGGATTCTATAATACAAGAAATTGTGCAAGGTTTGTCTAACCCTTTGCATATTGATTCTTCTCCTTTACCTCTTATTGGTTTGAATGTATGTGCTTCGAAAGTATTTTTGGATGATTTTGTTTCTAGATATCCACCATTGGAAACACTTGATGCTAACACTATGCAGGTTTGCCAAGAGGAACACATGGAAATTCCCAAATTCTATGTTCTTTATACACTTCCGAGTGTGGACGAGAATAAGTGTGGGGGAAATTTCTATCGAGCAATAATATCATTATTATTTTCTTGTGCTAACATTTGTATGGAGTTATTGTTTGCAAAACAGGTATTATGGGTGGATCCTCAAATTTTCAGATTGTTAGTATATGGGGAATGAATCTAGCAAGAGCTAAGTCGGGCCGTCGACTTTAAAACAAGCGCTTAATGGGAGGCAACCCATCGGTTTTGTATTTCTTATCCTTTTGCTTTTTGTTATTTCTTTTTCTTGTCCCTTATCATGTTAAAATTTCCCACCTTGACTTTACTAGGAGGATTCAATTACATTGAGGACAATGTAAGGTTTAAGTGTGGGGGAGTGGTTAAACATGTATTTAAAAAAAAAATTTACAAAAAAATTAAAAAATTTAAGAAAAAAAAAAGTTTTACATAAAACCTCCAACTTTTAGAGATTTTAGAGTCACTAGCATACTTCTAGGTATGTTTACATAGAGATTCTGACCGACATAATTGAACTTGGAAATGTTAGAGAACTACATTCGGATTTCTTGCTTGTTTGAGTGTTAAATAATGGATTTAATCATGCCGGTGATGCGAATTTGGTGCAGGGAGAAATGCATTATTAGAGTTGCTGATCAATCATTAGTGGAGACTACCCGTATTCATATCATGTGAGGCACCGACCAGAAATTTTCCATCTACTAAAGAGCTTTCTTTTGAGTGTGTGTCACCGTACGTTAATTCCGGGTAGAATGGTGAGCTACCCAACCTCCCACCAATAGAAGCACTACTCTTTGATCTCTTGAGTGCTAATTTTGTCAATCATAAGGGTGACGTCTATAGATGAAAGCTTCCTTCTTGTAGTTCGATTTGCAGTTAGCACCATTCTCTCTCACAACAACAACGGATCCATAGAAACACCATCATCATCAACAAGGAGCGACATCAAAATCTACAAGGAAAGTTGGAAAAGTTTAAGGTTTACAAGCAACGGAACGAGAAAAAGAGCAAATTTCAAATTCAAGTAAAGCAACATATAAAGAGCGGATTTCACATATATGTTGAGGACTTACAATACAATGAGGTAATTTTATATTCAAGTATGAAGACTTATTCACAAGAGCGAAGAAAATTAAAAAGGTGAGAATTTTTGAAGTTTATGATTTCAAGACGATACAAGTTGTGAAGAATCAAGCGGTAAAATACTTCTCCCACGGCCATGGTTTATTTTTGTATTTTATTTCTCTTGTTTTCAAAAAAAAAAAAAAAATGAAAATGAAAATTCATAAAAAAAAAAAAAAAAAAAAAAAAAAAAAAAAAACAAGAGAAATTTTTGTTGTTAATAAGCCGTGGGGAAGGAAAATCTATAAGGAAGTTTCAAGCGACAAGGATTTTAAGGTAAAAAGAGTTATAAATTGTTAAAGGATTTATGAAATTCGAGAATTTATCACCAATAGTTGAAACCGAAGACCAAGAAGATAAAGACGAGGAGCGGAAGACGTTTCTATTGGATGCCGTGAGAGTGGTGTTATCATAATTGGCGATCGGATGTGAAGGTGAGTAAGTAATCTCATCCTTGATAATAGTGGTTGATTTCCTTTCTTAGAGATCGTCAGAAAAATGGTTTTTCAAAATGTTAAAAGATGTGGGTTTTTAAAAATATTTCGGAAGTTGTCCTTCCCACCATTCAACGTGTGGCAGGATTTTTCTCTTCATTCCTACCTGCACACATGTGAGAACCATAAAAAAGCCGTCTTTTTGAGTGCAATTATCATAAAATCCTTTTTGGTGAGGCAGAAGTCGAGGCGAAATGCTTATTGATCGTTTCTCAAACACGCGTTCTCTCATTATGGTGTGGTTATTTCTCACTCAACATTTAAGAACGAGAATATGTTCTTTAGTATTTCTAACTTCTTATTACTAGCATGCAGAATCTCTATGTCCTCATAGCTCTTTAGATGCTTGGGACGCTTGAACGCTTTGAAGTTGTGAGTTTTTAGTTTGATTTGCTCGAGGACTAGCAAAGTCTAAGTGTGGGGGAATTTGATAGGTGTAGAATACACCGTATTTACTATACAGAGTTTATGCTTTCTTTGCTATTTTTCTTGTAAATTATGTATTTTACGCTTGTTTTGAGTTTTGTAGCTACTTTGGAGTCACACGGAGGAAAAGAAGAAGAAATTACCCAATTTGAGCAAAAAGGGCAAAATCGTCATTTCATGGGCGAACACTATGTGGATCCGAGCCAAGGTTAAGGGGCAACTCTCCTTTGGAGGAGTAATAAACATATACTAGCTGAGGATAAGGGACAACCAGCTTAGTTATCCCTTATCGGGGTGACCGGGTGTTGGATAACAGACTCAATTTATAACCCTAAAACCTAAATTCAATACTCATCTTCTCAATCATTTTGCACCTGAGAGAGAAGAGTTAAAAGTAATGGCTGCCGTTTGGGATCGAGAACCATTCCAAGAAATTGAGGGATTTATTGCCAGAGAGTGAATCAAAACTCGAGAATAAAGAAGAAAAGAGAAGACAGAATTGAAGTTGTTAGTATTTGAGTATTTGGGATCGGCCTGAGATGATGCAGCAAACGAGTGATGAAGGAGATGAACTCGCTGCTGTTAGTTCATGAGATATGCAGCCGAAATCGAGAGAAATTCATGGGATCGATTGCTGCTGACAGAGATCGATGTTGGAGAGGAAGGAACTTAGGGTTTGCTGAAATCAATTGAGATCGAGAAGCAGGGAATAAAATGGGTTCGATTAGAAACCTCAGAGATGAAGAAATGAGTTCTGGTGGTCACTGTTGAAAGAGAGCAGATGGGTTCGATACAGATGTGAAATTGGGTAAAGATGAACAAGGAGTTTGGGTTTGCATTTGAGTTCAACAGAGTCGAGATAGGACTTGTCGTTCTTTGTATGAGCTAAGTTTGAAATTGGAGATGGGTCTGTGAAGAACGAGCTGTTGTTAGTGTTGATCTCAGAGATGGAGTCTGGGTTTGATTCAAGGATTTGGTAAGCTGAGAATTGAATAGGGTTCGATTGATGAAAGGTGCAGATGTTGGTGGTTTCTTCTATCGTCAACCAAAGAGAATAGGGAGAAGATGAACCTGATGCTATGAAGATGAGTCTTTGTTTAAGACTCAAGTTCTGTAGTTGTGATGGAGAATCGAAGATGAGTTCAGGGAAGAATCAAAACGGGTTTCTGATAATTGCTGTGAATGGGTGTTAGCAGTATGGACTTGAATGGGTGAATTGACATGAAAGATGCGAGAGAGTGGTTGTCTTGATAAATTGCAAGATTAAGTTGCGGCTCATGTTCTTTGGGAGTGTGAATGAAATGCTCAATAGATGTATGTGCTAGGAATTCTTAACAGGAAATGAAGCAGAAGTAAAGGCCGGAATGTGGCCTGGAAATGCCAGAAAACAGGCAAGACTCGGCCGGTTTTCTACACCGGCGAGTCAACTCGGCGATGACCGATTCAGCCGATTCAACTCACCCCAGTAAGACCAGTCAGCTGAGTTAGAAGCTGACTCAGTGACTGACTCATTCCTTTCCCTTGACCGTTGACTGACGGTTTGACTCGTTTGACCGTTAGTCCTAACGGTGGACTGACAGAATATTCCACTGACGGAGAAAATTCTCAGGTGGCCGGCGGTGACGTTTCCGGCCGAATTTCGGCCACAATACCAGTTTTCCGGCGAGCCAAAAATTCCAGAATTTTCTGTGGACTTCTCTCATGGGTGTGAAGACTTGGACTAGGAATTGGATGGAGAATTGGGCTAAAATTTGGAAAGAGAAGATGGAAGAAGAGAAAGACTTGAATTTGGAAATTGAATTGCTAAAGGAAAAGGATTCTATTCCTTGGAAGATTTGGAGAATATTGAAGCCTATAAATAGAGAAGTTTTCTACATCTTTCTACACACCTCTCTACACACATAACAATTCTCTCTTCTTTATTCTTTGTGTGAACTCCTTAACATGAGTAGCTAATTTTATTGATTGAGGATGAATTCCTAGTTCTTAATATGATTTGAGTTTTTGTTTTCAATTCTATCTTGAGTTTTTCACATGATTATCGTTTGTTTTTACTAATAGGAATGATCTTAAAGACATTCATGATTGATTGATAGATTGTTTGGGTGGCCAACTAAATTGATTTGTTAATTTGATCTAAAGCTAGTGAAAGTTAGGAGATAAGTAATCGTTTCTTGACTCTTTACATAAGTAGCAAACACGAGACCTTGCGGAGGGATTCCGTGGAGCAATTGTGTGTAGAAACAACGCTAGAAAGTGAACCAAGCGAACCGAGTTTAACTACTAGTACTAAACCTAAATTCATAAATCTTAATGCATTCAGGGAATTACATCTTGTAAGCGAACCTCAGGGTGGTTCTTTTGAATAGAATCGATAACTAAGCGGACTGTTACTCGGTGAAATTAGGGATTTTGGGGCTAGCTAAGCGGACTGCTATCCTACGGTTGGTGATAATTTGTGACTAATAACAAGTAGAAAAGAACATAACTTTAATCATTGTTTTGCAACGAAGAAGGATTCCTTGATCTTGTCTCTCTTATTGCTTTCAACTTTATCTTTTAATTGCTTTGTTTATTTTCTTTTGTCTTTTTACACCCCCTTTCGTGACAATTTTTACAACTAGAATCTCTTGCTCCTCGTGGGAACGAACTTGACTTCCATTATATTATTTTTAATTGAGTGGAAATATTAATTAATTTGATTGCACCTACGACACGCATCAGGGACTTTTCTAAGAGTTAAAGCACATGGAGAATGATAATCACCCCAAAACTTAGAGTTTTCCGTGTCTCTAGAAAGACTAGTCACAACTTCCCTAATTTCAAGGTCATCTGATTCCTGAAAATGGTCAATTGATTCTTCTAAGTCAGGTACGTCCTCACTCATCTCTACGAGTTCATTTTCTTTTTCTAAGTCTATTGTTTCTAAATCGCTAGACTCAAAATATACTCGTTCCTCTAAACCATCATTGGCTTCGTAATCAAAAGGAAATACTACATCGTCTAAAACGGGGGTATCACTAGTCAAATCCTCATCCTTTTGAATAGGTGAATAATTATTAAAATTATTTGGATTTGAACTAGAAATATTATCATCATTAAGCTCAATTGGAGTAACAAATTCCTGATCACTATGCCTACTGATTTCAAATTATTCATCAACACTATCCTCATCATAATCATCATTATAATAATATGAAAATGGTTGAACCTCATCTAGACAAGTAGTGTTACCAATTTTATCCTCGTCATCTTGATTATGTGAATAAAAATTATCCTTATTTTTAAGGGTGGTATTGGGAACACTATATTGGAATTTAAGACTATCTTGAGCAAATTTTTCCACAATCCTATTTGTACTCTCAGTAAATTGCTTGAGGGACTCTTCTAGAGATATCTTAGTTGACTGCTCTACGGACTCTTCTGGAAGCGGAGTATTATAAGTCTCTTTCATAAATAAGTGAAACTTCTGTGTTGACTCATTGAAACTCTTGAGAGACTCTTCTAAAGAAATTGGAGGATCGTTTTGCTCGTAAGACTGATGCATGTGTGGATAGTAATTGGGCGCACCATGGTATGACCCATGACCTTCAAAAGGTTGGCGTTCTAAACCACTATTCACACTCTGGTCATAAAAAGAGTGATGTCCATATTGTTCAGTTGGATATTCATATTCATTGTGATGGCTATTATAATACCAGTTTGACATCCTAACTGCAAGGGAATTCTACACAAACACAAACAAGGCTGACTCGACCACAACAAACCTACTGAAATCTAGCAAACAAAAAGCATGATGGCTCCACTTAGATTGTTTCTAGACCAGCTTCTAATCTTTCGAAAAGGAACTCGTTACAATTTAAGCAAACCCCTCTAGAATCAATCCGAGTCAAAGTAAGTTGAATAGAGGCGAGGGAAGCTGCGTGGAGCTTTGATACCCAAGGCCTCACCGCATTACAAGGCGGCGCAGTCACGCATTCAACTCATAGAAACCATCATGAACTTCGAAGTATGCTCAAAAGGGTAACCAATATTTTTCGAACGACTTTCCTATTAAGCTCGTTACCCTATAGGTCTCGTTCTAGTCAAAATTTTAGGCTTAGGTTCGTGTTTGGTTTCGTTTTCCTAAGGCGGGCAAGAAGAGAACGGTGATGAAATCCGAACCCTTATCTTGTATGGCCAGTCCTTGCCCTTTACTAGGAAATTAAAGCGACCCGATTCGGTTCCTCGACATATATTCACACGAAATCATCCAAGAAACCCGCCGACGGGGATTCGCGGGTGTTTAGAATTCTTACCTCCCGTTCCGGACGGGGATGAACCGTTGAAGTCGACTCGGGCCACGACTCCTATGTCGTGTACGAACCCGAGGGGCCGAGGTGATATCGTAATCACCGTCCTTCCCTGTGCAGTTTATATTTAAATTACCCTTCCTTAGGGTTTAAAATTAATAATGTCCGATAGTCCAAAAATAAAGTCCAAAAATTAAAAAGTCCAAAAATAAAAATAATTTTTTTTTTTTTTTACCTAATTACAGTTTCTAAAAAAATAAAAATAATAAAAATAATAATTACACTATATACAAAATTTTCTTCTTCACTCCGTTCGGATATCTCTTTTCTTTCTTATTTTGTCTTTGCTTTTCTTTTCAGCACTTTCTCTTTTTCTTTCGCTCCACTCCAAATCGAAAGCAAACGAAATACCAAAACGCGTAAAAAAGAACAAAAATAATAGAAAGAAAAATAAAACCTAAAAAACAAATCTATACACAAGTCCGCGTCGGCGGCGCCAAAAATTGATGTGACTCAATAATGTTGTAGTAAGAAGGGTAGTAAGGTTGTCGTTCACTCGGACTTGATGAAATTGATCTTAGGATTTAATAAAGAAAAATACAAAATATATACAATTTATGTCACAAGATGAAGAGAGTTACTGGGACTCGGGATTCCACTAATTCTCACATTCATGCGGTTCATCTATTAATTCCGAACAATTAAATCTCATAAAATAACAAACATCGACTCTAATTCTTTGCCAAGGTAGATTTTATAAAGAATTATATGTAACTCACAAGCATGGCGCATCTAAAGTACCTAAGACTAAGCATGCGACATCTAACGAATTCACAAATAATCAAGAAAAATCATAAATCAATTATAATAGTGCAAATAGTCATAAAGGAATTAAATAGAATTACCACATGGGTGCAAAACAGCTTCCTCCGTCGTCCCAGTGATGGGTTCTAGCTCATCATGGTGTAAACACGCTCAAAATCCATTTTTATTGCTCAAAGGAGGTGTACAAATGATGAAATGGAGAAAATGATAAAATCGGGTGTTTGCAACGATTATAAGTGTTGCAAACACTGTTACAAAGAAGGTTAAAACCGTTACTGCTTTTAAGTCTGCCTCCGTATTGCGACCCACGCCTAAGTGTCGTTGTCACTGTTGATAAACGACTGTCTTCAGAAGTGTAATGTTCTTCGTGTTCTTCCTTCACAGCAGCAGCAGCAGAATTGTGTAACTCGATTTTTCTGGCTCTGTGGTTGCTCCAAACTCTCTCTAACTCTCCCTCTTTCTCAATGAGACCATAGCAACCTATTTATACCGATAAGCACCAAGAAATCTCGCTCATTAACACACAATAATCCTCCATTACTCGGGTTTAAAGAAAATATTTTTGGGAATATTTTCTTCCCTGATTCGACCCTTCACGCGTCTATAATTGATTCTCCGTATCTTATGATGGTCATACACATTTAAACACGCTACTAAATGTTTCAAACACTCCCCTGATACATGCACAACACAGAATTCACGGGAATGGGTGAGATATTCTCGTGCATACTGTCTACCTCCAACCCGATCAATATAGCCCAATTTAATCCAAGAAAAAGTCCATACCACGCCTGTTAATGTCAGTCAAGCCATTCCAAAGAAAATCAGCCATTGAATCTCTCTAGAACAGCTCCAAAATCCGAACCCTAATCTGGTTCGTTGCTGCCATAGTTTCCCGCCAAAAGCCTATTTTCAAATTGTTGAAGATGACTGCCCCTTATCCCGTTTCAGGGTGCGAATAGCAGTGCCTCCTTGGGATGCCCCTTAGCAATTGGGTTACCCCTTATCCAAAGACGAGAGTCCGAATAACACTTGTCCTCCGGAGGTGCTCCGAGCAACTTTTCGAGCCGAATTTTCCAAAAAATATTAATTTCCAAAAATACCTAAAAATACATAAAAACACAATATTAGTACAAAAATCGAGTTCCAACAATACCAACACTGAGGACAATTCAGACACAAAAAATGTGTCTATCAATCATATCAAATCACATGCATGGGTTCAATCGGTTCTACCAATCACTAGGATCGGTTATACCTAAATATGGAAATACTTGTGATCGGTCACACCAGTCACTAGGATCGGTTACACCAGTTACAAGGATCGGTTCCATCTACACATGGTATTACTTATGATTGGTCACACCAACTACCAGGGCCGGTTACACCAATTACAAGGATCCGTCACACACATTCATGATCGGTCACACCATTTACTAGGATCGGCCACACCAATTACAAGGATTGATCATACCATCACATGGTGATTACTTAGTATCGGTTACACTAATTATCAAAACAGATCATACCAAATCATAAGTCAGGCATTGTGATTAGTTATACCAAGATACATAACCTAAGTTAAGATCGGTTCTACCATTTCACACATATTGGTCATCCAAAGATTTGCAATGAATAGACAGACCAATAAGCCTATTGATTTCCCTTTCGATTCACGAAACAAGTTCATGAATGTACTTCCTTTAAGCAAATGTAAAACATTGTTTTCTAGGGTGAAATCTTCACCATAACCCATTCACATAATCATAACAATATATACAAGATTATGTCGCTGTCATATCTACGAAGTTCAAAAGATAAGCGTTATACTTCGTAGTCTAATTCCTTAATACTATGAGCATACTATTATGATCATGTCACACCACTAGAATATTATACAATATGTAAAGTATATACATCTTCACATTTATATTTTCAATATAGCACGACTTGAAAGATACGTTAGGAATGAAACAGTTCAAGGAAATATTACTAACCTCAAGTGGAAGGATGATGTCGTCGTTGTAGTTCGTTACTTCTTCACATTCTTCAGGTCTTCGGAGTAATACTTGTATGTCTCAACATTGCTCGAAGTTTTGACACGGTAAGTTGGTCCTTTGTGCTCGAAGTTTTTCGTAAGTATGGTTTTTCTGAGAAGTGGTGTGCCTGGATTCTTAATATCTTGCAATCTGCTAGAATCTCTATTCTTTTGAATGGTAGTCCGGAGGGTTTCTTCAAAATTAATAGAGGTTTGCGCCAAGGAGATCCTCTTTCTCCCTTGATTTTCGTCTTGATTGAAGATGTTCTTAGCAGAAATATTACGAAACTCTTTCGTGATAAAAAGATGACTCCAATGGTTACAAGAGGTGGTGTCTCTCCTACCCATCTTTTCTTTGCTGACGACATTATGATTTTTTGTAAAGGTAACTCAAAAAGTCTTCATAACCTTGTGAATTTATTGGGTAAATACCGGCGTGCTTTCAGTCGACCGTTTGTCGTCAAAAGAGCAAGATTTATTATGGTGGTGGTTCTTCGAGTTGGTGTACTTATCTTGCAAATTATTTGGGGATGAGCGTAGCCACTTTTCCGGATCGCTACTTGGGTGTTCAAATTATGCCAGTCTTGTCGCTCGTTATCGTCATATTTGCAATGTCGTTGAAAAGATTAAAAATCACTTGCTGGTTGGAGAGGAGATTATTATCTTTTCATGATCGCATTGTTCTTGTTAAAGCTGTATTGCCGTTATTCCATTCATAACATGGCAATTTATAAATGGCCTCGCAAATTCATCCTTCAATGCGAAAGGGCAATTCGAATTTCATTTGGTCTGTGGTGATTGAATGTTAGTCGAAGCGTGGTGGTGGCTTATGATAAAATCTGTTGCCCTTATGAGGAGGGGGTCTCGGTCTAACTCGTATGGCTACTATGAACAAGGCTCTTCTTATGAAGCTTTGGTGGAAGATTCGTATTTCTAAGAAGAAATGGGCTCTCTATCTTAAGGCTAAGTTTTTTGATCGTAATGGGCGCATAAAGAATTCGGGTGTTAAATCTACCATTCTACCTGGTGTGCGGAGTGTGTACAAGTTGGTGGAGGAAAATACTAAGGTGTTGATCGGAGATGGTAGGGATACTTCTCTTTATTATGACATTTGGTATGATAATATTAGTATTGCAGATGCTTTGAATGACTACACGCTTGATAGCACAGTGCGTGTTAGTGATGTTTTGAACGATGGCCGATGGGATATACCCGATTTTCACTTGCATCGAATGTTAGTTCTTTGGTATGGAGATGCATATGATGCCAACGCCAATTGGAGGAACAGATACTAGGGTCTGGATGCCGGAGTTGACAGGTGAGTTCAGTGTAAATTCTGCTACTTCCCTTGTTAGACAGAGATATCCCAATCTGGAGGGTGCGCAGCTTCTTTGGAGAAAAGAAGTCCATCCGGTCCTGGCGGCTCAGAACTGGAAATTCTTACGTGGTGCTTGTGCTACTTATGATCTTATCAAGAGAAGGTTCAAAATTCCTCTTGCTAATAAGTGTCTTGCTTTGTGTGGTATTGATGAGGAGACGCTCGTTCATGTGTTGTTTGACTCAGTTTATTTGCAAGAGCACGGAATTGGCTAGCCGATGATATTTTTAACATTCACCTAATGCTAACCTTCTTGTTTCTTTTAAGTCAGCCAAAGGCGGGAGCCCAATGGTGCGTGATCTTTGGCTTGTCGCCAATGGGTGCTAAAGTCTGAACTTTGGCGGTTGAGGAACAAGGCGGTTTTTGAGCATAAACAACCCAACCGGAGTGTGTTTCATAAACGTGTTTTGAAGGCTGATTCAAGACTATTCTATTCGGCTCAAGGGTCATATGAAGAATTGTCCTGAAGATATTGTGATTTTGAATTACTTTCGTGTTCATCAAAGGAGCGTTAAGTGGCAACAACTTTGTGGAGTGTTTTTGGCATCCACCGATGCAAATGAACTTGATTATGTTGTGACGGTGCTGCGAGAGGTAATCCTATTCTTGCTGGTCTTTGGAGTAGTCGCTAGAGACGTGCAAAGTTCAGTTCTTGGTGCTATGAGTATTGGTCTTGGTGTTACGACGAATTACTTGGCAGAGTTGTATGGCATTATTGTTGGTTTGGAGTGGGCTATGCAATGGGATTTTACTCGTATTTGTGTACGTTCAGATTATAAGGGAGTGGTGGAAGCTATCAAAAATAATTCAATTCCTTGGTTTGCAAAGAATAGATGGGTGAGGATTAGTAGACACTATACGTCTATAAGGTTCATCCACACTTTTAGAGAGGCGAATTTTTCAGCGGATAAAATGGCTAAGCGTGGTTGTTTACTAGCTAATGAAGTGGGAGTGCATTTTAATGGGAGACCACCTTTTAAGAATTCATTGAATACCCAAATGTTGCTTATTTTCGTTTCAAATAGTTTACAAGTTTTTGGGGTTGCTGTGACCTCTTTTCTTGTAAATTATTTCTTGTAAATTTTGTTATCTATAATACAAATTTTGACTTATCAAAAAAAAAGTATGTCTCAACATTGCTATACTTTCTAGTCTAACCTAAACGAAGTTGACTCTAGTATTTAATCAAGCGACTCTAGAATATGACAACCAAACTTGACAAACCAATGCTTTGTGAGTTCAATCGAGCTATGCTCTAACAAATGCATCAACTTCTGGTGAAACCATTCTCTTCCTCAATACATATATCTTCTTATGAATGCTTCTTTTGGCTTTGAGATCTAGGTGTTTGGTCCGGATGTATCAACATGATAGTGTTGTTTAGTTCCGTATCTTCATCTGCCTCATCATTCGAACACGATTTTCTTGCGGCGAGTTAAACCGATCCATATGAATTTTCATCTCTTCATCGGAATCAGCCATTAATTATGAAATTTTAAAGTAAGTAAATTGAGGTTGAAAGTCTTAAAAAAAAAAAAAAAAAGAAGGTAAATTGTGTAAAACTAGGTGTGAGTAAGTTGATGAAGTATATGGTTGGCGTATATGTAGGACTAAAGTATGGGTAAGTAGCTGTTAATGATAAAATAACGATCGAGATATTGAATCTCCAACACCAGCGATCAACTCTCTATCGTTGGCGTTGTCATTTAGTTCGCTCGATAGGGAGTCTATCGCTACATACTTTTCCCATAGTGACATGGCTAGTTTGCCAGGCCACCTAGCATGCCAAATTAAAAAAAATTGTTATACCCCATAGAGACCAGCCTTAAATGCTAGTTCAGTTAAAAACTCTTCCCCATGTGATATAATTCTCGAAAGAAACAACAAGGATGACCCTTTTTTTAAGAGTTAAGATAATAGATTTTTGGGGATCATCATGAGAGTGACTACAAAAAAAATGGTAGATAAATACAATCTCACGAAAAGCAATACACAAAAAGAAAATATAACCATGAAGATCAAATATTACCAATTATCATCATATTTTGTCTTCTACTGCAGCCCCTCTAGGATCACTACGACCCTTAAAACAAATTTCAAAAATAAATAAAGATTTTCGTGAACATATCGCCAAGTACTATGGTTAGGGGCATCGCTAAGCGAAATGAGAGTTACATTGCACCTCACTATGGGAGAGGGGCTTGGCTTAGCCTATTGAGACGGAAGCCCAGTTTCCATCCAAATTTTTGTTCGGCTGGTGTAGATAAATATTTGTTATGGGTTAAAAGATATTTAAAAGAAAAAAAAGAGTTATAATAGAGAAAAAAAAGAAATTCAATAAAAAAAGAGTTAAAAAGAGAATATTATGAGTAAAAGCAGGTTGAAAGTGAAAATTGGGTACGGAAACTCAGTGTTCGTCTAAAATGTCACGGAAATTAGTTTTCATATTGACCAACAAACGAAAACTGGGTTTCCATAAAACATTCTTATAAACGGAAAATGAGTTTATGTGAGGCAAATCTTAGCTTAAAGGAGCTCACTAGCTATGTCAGGCGATTCGCCACCTTAAAGCCAAGTGATGCCTCATAGTTCTTATCTTTCGCTATAATTAAGAAATTTGACCATAATTTATGGCATGTAAAAAATTTCGGAGCATACCGAATAGGACAAAAAACAGGCCAGAAAATAGTGACAGTGTATATCTCCTTATCCACCATATTTTTAAAATGGAAAGACTTCCCTTATCATTTATTTTTTTAATCACTTTTTATTTATTTTGTACATTTATCTTTTAACAAAAAAAATTTATGAAATTTTTTCTTTATTCACAAAATCTAAGTTCGACTAACAAGTTATTAGCCGGACCTTGGATGTTCTTCGTATATGGAGAATACTCATAGGTTCGACTAATAACTTGTTAGCCGAACCTAGGCTTTGTGTAAACATACTTAGGTTTGGCAGACAAATTATCAGCCGAATTTAAGTTCGGCATATTCGAGCAAAAAGTAGAACATCCGAACTTAGTGTTAGAGCATTGCTCGGTCGAACTCACAAGTGTTGTTATCTCAAGCTTGTTGTCAAATTTAGTTGTCAAAACTATATCTTGATTTATAGTCTACAATTAGTTAAGTCTCATATTAGGATAGAAGTGTAGTTGAGAAATGGACATCACGACAGTCATCATTGCATTCTACCGTTTTAAGGCAAAGATCAATCGAAACTTTTGGAGAACTTATTCAACAAAAGGTATGTTAAGACTGAACCACCTATTACTCAAGTTATATTCACCTTTGTATCTTTGAGACGTTGTCGTGTGACTAATTATACTACCGTAAGCATATCAAGAATTCCGAGTCAAGTTTATCTTGTAATTAGTCCTCGAAATATGACTAAGCTTGATGAACATTTCATAATTTATGAATTTCAATTAAGAATAATTTATTGTCCGCAATCTAAATAGTGATTCAAGATTTATATCATTTGAAAATAGCCTAGAACAGTGATACGTGTCATTGATGTTATTTGGGAATGTTTCAGATTGATTTAGAGAGAAATATAGAAATACTGTAAATTCGGATATAAGACAATGTACATACCAGTCTTATAAACTGGGAAAACTGCTACAAGTCTGAATCCGTAATACATGTACTCAGTACACGTAACGGAGTAATACAAAAGACTTTTGGTACGTATACCCGTATGCACACCTTAAAAAGTATGTGAACTCGTGAACCCGGATCGGTACGCAAACCAGTATGCGTACTAGAAAAGAACTGCTGGTCCCGAAACCGACTTGGTATCCATATCGGTACACGTACCAGAAAAGTTTTGTGAACTCTTGAACTGGTCTTAAGGTATCCATACCAGTACACGTACTGTAAAAGTTCTGTGAACTCCGGAACTCGGTCATGTCATAAGGTATATATACCGATACACGTACTTTGACTTAACTATTCACAAACAGGTTCATTATTTGTACCTTGTACATCTACTTACCATGTCAATTAAATTCATATGCACACAAATTATTTCTCTAAGATTATATGCATTTGAATAATCTCTAAAAACACCATAGACATATTTGATCACATGATTGTGACTCGAGTTAAGTCTTAAGTGTCATATGAAAATACTCAAGCTTATAGTTCAGTTAGCTAGTTCGTCTAACCATTCATAAGCGTGGTCTTTTTACACGGTTCGGTTACGGTTCATCCTAACCAGAATGTATATCTTGTTATGTTAATCAGATTCAAAGATTCATCTAACGGTGGATATTGTTTGCTTGGTTCCAAAGCTACCTTAAACCTAAAGCAACCTATGCTTTGAATGTATATAAAATGGGAACTTCAAGCAACTGGGATCTTTGAATCCCGATACTACTTTTTGGTGTGTCCTAGTTGTAACTAGAGTCGTCCTCTCCAGAAACGCTTTTAGGGTTTAGCGACTACAAAGACTCCATAGGGATTCATGAAGCCAGGTCTAGCTATTGTTTATCTGATAGCTCGAGTATACTGATCTTGATCGATTGTTGAGCTTGCACCATCAATCAAGATAGATAGAAATCTCCAGAGTTCTTTTCATCTCAGACTTTTTTGATTCTACAAGTTTAATACTTATGAGGTGAATAATAATATAGGCTACACTTCGGGTTGCATAAGTCCGAATTTTGAGGTTAGCTAGACTTTGTTTATTGCTATCAATTTCCAATCACCTTGATCAATGATCGAAAAAGAAATCACACATATAGGCTTATTTGTGGGAGGCAGATTGGTTTAAAGTCTTCAGTTGAGTTGAAGCAACTCTTAGGCTGTAAAGGACGTCAGCTAACAGATCAATTGCGCGGAGTATGCTGGGATTCAAGAGGCGTAAGGAGCGCGACTGTAATTGAATTGATGTGAGGGTTTAATTTGGTCTCAACTACATTCCATTCTGAAGTTAATTGGTAGTAGGCTAGTGTTTGTAGCGGCTTAATACAATTTGGTGTCAATCTGGACTAGGTTCCGGGATTTTTCTGCATTTGCGGTTTCCTCGTTAATAAAATTCTGGCGTCCGTGTTATTTCTTTTTCCGCATTATATTGTTTATCTTTATAATTGAATTATCACAGGTAGTGCGTTAATCAATCAAAGTAGATACATCCATCCTTATTTGTTGGATACGACTTAATTGATTACTTGGGAAATTAATCTTTGGAATCACCCAAGTACTCTCACACGTAAATCAGGTTCACAGACCAGTCTCTGTAATTTCTGATTGTGAGAGAAAGAGATACAACTCTAGTTATTATTCTTTGATTAAGATTCATTAAGTCGAACTCTCAAAATTACGTTTAAGTTTGTCCATATAGATTGCCTACGAAAAAGTTGGTGGTATATTTTGGTACCCCGCGTTTTCACTTAGTTTTGTTCTGTATAAAGTGAAGTTCGATCAGTTAATATTTTCGTGTATAATTATCAGTCGAACTGTTCATCAACTTTTTTGAATAAAGAACAATGGGAAGTTTGGTTGATAATTTGTTTCAGTTGTCAGTTGAACTTCAATCTGTAACTGCCGTAAAACCCAGTTTTTTCAATTTAAACATAATCTATCAATCAAACACAAGAAAATAAGATTTGGGTTTGTGGAAATACTTTTTTATTGTAGTTCCTTGTAATGAGAGAAAAAAGAAGGGAAGGGGAAAAAATAAAAAATAAAAAATAAAATTAGAAAAATTAAATTAAACCGGGAGGAGATATTAGACCAATTGTTGTGGATACTATGTGGAGAAAACAATGTGGCTACTTCAATTGTTATTAAAGATATGAGTGTTTATTTAGGTGATTATCAGTTTGGTGTTGGTATCCTTGTGGTAGTGAAGCTATATTACACTCAGTTAATCGTATTTTGGAAGAACAATGAACAAGTAACCTAATGTTTATGTTACTTGTTGATTTAAAGAATGCTTTAACCGTGTTGACAAGGAAACAATGATATCTGGAATGAGATATAGATGTCCCACTAATCTAGGTGGGTTGATTTTTGTTACGCCTCTCCTGCTAGGCTATTTTATGGCACATCTACTTTGTCATCGGCTCAAGGAGTCCAATAAGGTAATCCACTAGGACCATTGCTTTTTTCCCTGGTTTTCCACCCTCTAGTGAAGAAGATTATTGCGCGTTAATGTCTTGGATCTTCAGGCCTTGTACCTAGATGATGGTACCATCATTGGCGGTACTTAATTTGCAAAGTCTCGAAAGCTCTTTAAATCATCTAATCCGAGGGTCCAATACTTTGTCTTCATCTCAACCTACATACAAATGAAAATTTTGGCCTACTGTTGATGAAAGAAGTCAGCTTGAATATGTATTTCCTGCAGAAGTTTCCAGACCAACTGAAGGGGTTAAACTTCTTGGGGGACCTATCAGTTTGAGTCAAAGTTTTGCAGTGTCATTGTTCTAGATCGTGTGAAGAAGACAATACACTTGATGCAGGCCATACACAGTTTAACAGTTTCCCAAAGTAATCTGTTGTTTCTGTAGGATCAGAATATCGCAGCATCAATATCTCGCGAGATTAATAAACGACAGTATTGCGAAGGCGTCGCAAGGAAGTATAATTAATGACGCAATGGATGACGACAGCCAGAACGTGATAAAAATGTGAAGATTTGGCGAGATTTAGGAGTGTCGCGAAGACGAACATTCATACACTTGCGATACTTCGCGAGTCATTCCCGATAATAAAGGACAGCTTAGCTGTCATCCACTATGTAATATCCTATATAAAGGGTTGAGTAAGTCTGTTGTAGAGAGAGTTCTTTTGAATTGTTAAGCAAGTCATTAGGAGAGAGAAAATTTAGAGTGATTGTAATTTGTTTAGCTCTGTTCTATTTTCCTTTGTAAACATTTCAAGAAAATAATCAATAAAATCTATAGTTATTCATCTTCAAATGGATTAGTTGAGTAAATTCTAGTGAGGGGTGTAGTGTGGGATTTCCTGCAACTACATATGCGCTAGAAACATGGATTGAAGATAAAAGATTGCAGCTAAAATTATCCGAATCAAGAAAATGAGAGAAAAAAATGTTAAATCAGATGAAGAAGAGAAGTTAAAAAACAAGGAATATGATGAAAATACGGAGTACAATACAATTACAAAAGCAATGATTAATGAATTTCATGAAAACATCAGAGGAAGAATACATAAACGAGATTTTGAAGGAAAGAAGATTATAGATGGGGAGAAGACATCGTCTTTGAAAGAGTAGGAAAAGCAGAAAATAACATTCACAACAGCAGAGGTACCTAAAGAGAGTCTGAGCCATACATCCCCATTAGTGATCACAATAAATGCATGCAAAAATGGAGGAGATCCGGCAAAAGCAGCGGAAGAATGGGCAGTAAATAGAACTTTGGTGGATACAGGGAGTTTGGTGAGCATCATGTTTTACCATACTTACAAAAAATTAGGATATAAAGATGAAGAAATGATTTCCCCAGCGTATTATATCCATGGTTTTGGTAAATCTATAACAAAACCTAAAGGAGAGGTAAAATTACGAATTCTGCTTGGAGAAATTGAAACACGGGTGACATTGAGTATAGTGGATATGGAATCTCCGTACAACGTGTTGTTAGGGAGACCATGGGTACATGCAATTAAGGCTGTAGCGTCAACGTTTCATCAGTGTATCAAATTTCCTATGCCAACTGGAATTGGTGAAATCAGAGGGGATATTGATAAAGGAAGAATATATCATCAAATCGTAGTGAAGTATTATGAAGAACAAGTGAAGAAACGAAGAGATCGCAAGAAGATGGTAAAAGCAGCTAAGAAAGAAGAAGAGTTTAGAATTTACATGATAAGAGCAAAAGAAGGAAAAGGAATACCTAGCAAAACCTTGAGAGAAGAGGATGAGCTCGCGAAGGAGATGAAGGGACCAACTCCTATGGGAGAGCCGAAGGCTAGTTATATCGCAGCAGAACAAACAAAAGAAGTGAATATTGGAACTGAAGAAGAACCCAAGATGTTAAAAATTGGGACTAAAATGGAAGCGGATGAAGAGAGAAGAACTGTTGATTTGCTGCGAGATTACAAAGATATTTTCGCGTGGGATATGGATGAAATGCCTGGTATAGATCCATCTGTGGCTTGCCATAAATTGGAAATTGACAGAAATGTAAAACCATTCAAACAAAGAATTAGAAAGATCGCAACAGCATATCATCCTCAAATAGAAGAAGAATCGCAGAAAATGTTAGATGCAGGAATCATTAGACAAGCAAAATATCCCGAATGGATAGCAAATATGGTTATAGTCCCAAAGAAGAAAAAAGGGATAAGAATTTGTATAGATTTTACCAATCTAAACAAAGCTTGTCCTAAAGATAGCTTCCCGTTACCAGATATTCCGCAATTGGTTGAAGCGGCGGCGAGAAACGAAAGGATATCATCTCTTGATGGATATAAAGGTTACAATCAAATTCCTCTCGCCGAAGAAGATCAAGAACATACTTTGCTTTCTTCGCTCCAAGAGGATTATCTTTGTTATACAAAAATGCCGTTTGGTTTGCGAAATGCTTGAGCAACATACCAAAGGATGGTAGAAAAGGTGTTCGCGAGATGGATACACAAAATATTAGAGGTATATGTAGATGATATGTTAATAAAAAGTAAGAAAGCAAAAGACCACATACATGATCTGAAAGAAATTTTTGAACAAATGAGACATTTCAACATCAAAGTAAATCCAGAAAAATGTACCTTTGGAGTTGCATCTGGAAAATTTTTAGGTTACATCGTATCAAAAGAAGGAATCCAAGTCGACCCAGAGAAAGTACAAGCAGTTCGCGATATGCCAACACCTGCGACAGTAAAAGATGTTCAGAAGTTAAATGGGTTACTAGCTTCGCTAGGAAGGTTCATCTCGCGATCATCGGATAAATGCAAGCACTTTTTCAACATCCTCAAAAAGGGATCGAAGTTTAGATGGACAGATGAGTGTGAGAAAGCTTTGCAAGGAATAAAGGAACATTTAATGGAAATATCAATTTTGCAAAAAGCAGAACCAGGAGAAGAATTATTGATCTATCTTGCGACGACCTCGCATGCATTAAGTGCAGTATTACTGCGAATGGACGCAGGGGTAGAGAAACCAATCTATTACATCATTAAAACTTTCAATGCCGCAGAAAGGAATTATTCAAAAATTGAAAAACTAATCTTGGCATTAGTTTACGCAACATTTAAACTTCGCATATACTTTCAAGCGCACATTGTTAAGGTAGTGACAAAAATACCAATCGAATCAGTAATGAAAAATTCAAAAAGATCGGGAAGAGTTGAGAGATGGAATGCTCAAATAAGTCATTGCAAACTCAAATACGAAATATTGTCTTCACCAAAATCACAAGTTGTCGCAGACTTTCTAGCAGAATTTCCTTTGGAAGAGGATGAACCAGTGGAAGAAATGATGGACGTGGAAGAAGAACATGGAGATCCTAAAGACTTGTTAACTGAGCCAAATAGATGGGAAATATTAGTAGATGGGTCATCCAATGGAGAAGGTAATGGGGTTGGAATTGTTGTGATATCGTCAGAAGGCAATAAAATAGCTTTTTCTTTCAGATTAGAGTTTGCGTCAACCAATAATGAAACAGAATGTGAAGCTATAATACATGCTTTGCGATTCGCAATAGAAATGAAATTGGAAAATGTGAGGATTACCAGTGATTCGCAATTGGCTATTCGCCAAATAAAATAGGAATATACTACAAATGAACCATCTTTGCAAAAGTACAAGAAACTTGTTGACGAGCTGTCGATGCAGATACCGAGAATAAAATGGAGACATATATCACGGAAAAATAATAGACTCGCAGATGCTTTTGCCTTTATATCAAGTATGATGACATATCCGACTGCGAGAAATATAAAAATACAAACACTTTTAACACCGTCAATTAATAAAGAAGAAGAGCAGGAAACAGATGTAATGCTAATAGAAGATGGAACACAAACACTTCGTGAAGAAGATTGGAGAGCAGAACTTCATGCATACCTGATGAAAGGGGAAACACCAAGAAATAGATTAGAGGCACAAAAATTAAAAAGCCGTGCAACAAATTATGAATTAAGAGATGGAGTACTATACCGACGATCTTTTAATGGACCTTCATTCATATGTGTAACAAGGAAGGAAGGAGAAACCATATTGAAGATGTTGCATAGCGGGGATGCTGGTAATCATAGTGGTGGAAGATCTTTAGCACATAAAGCAAAAATGCAAGGCTATTACTAGCCGTATATGCATGAGGACGCGAAACAAATATCAAAGCGTTGCGAAGATTGCCAAAGGCATGGGAAGAAGATACATGCACCGGGAGCGCCATTAAATTCTTCAACAAGTGTGTGGCCTTTTGGAAAATGGGGCTTAGATATTGTGGGACCATTCCTACCAGGAACGGGACAGAGAAGATATCTAATTGTCGCTACTGATTATTTCACAAAATGGGCAGAGGTGAAAGCGGTACAACATATTCGCGATAAAGATGTTTTTACTTTCATATTTGAGAACATTATATGCAGATTTGGGATTCCAGCACAGTTGGTATATGGCAATGGGAAACAGTTTGAAGGACAAAATATAGAATTGCTCACTTAATGCATTTCGGATACGATGTGGAAAATCAACTCTATATACCCGCAGCTAATGGCCAGCGGTGACAAATAAAACAATTGCAGACATATTGAAGAAGAAGTTAGAAGGATACAATAAAGGATGGTGCGAACAAGTGCACAATGCGATGGGCTTATAATACAACCGGAGAGAAGCTACAGAATGTCACCTTTTTGTTTAACATATGGGGTTGAAGCTGTACTCCCAACAGAAGTTATGATTCCAACAACAAAGAAAGAAGCTTGGGAGAAAAATCTTAGTGCGGGTAACATTTTAATCAAATTAGATGAATTAGAAGAAAAAAGAGAGAGAGCACTACAACATATGGATAATTATCAGCGAAGATTGGCCAGAGAATATAACAAGCGTGTCAAGATAAGTGAATTTCAACCAGGAGATCTGGTGCTGCGAGAGACCCCAATATATCAGCGTGAAAGTGGTGGCAAGTTGGCAAGAAAATGGGATGGACCTTATATCATTAAGGAAATAGTGGGCACATGGGCATATAGATTAATGGATCCTGAAGGAAAAGATGTAGGACAAAGATTGGATAGACCATGGAACAGGTTGTATCTCAAGAAGTATTACCCATAAAAGATGGATGAAATGAAATGAATTTGGATGAAATGTTTTTGCGACAGAATGATTGTGAAGTTGAATAAAATAGAGAACGATTGTGCGAATGTCTCGCAAACAATACATTACCGAAAATGAATGATTGAATGAATTGACAAAATGATAGAGTGAGTGAATGGGACGAACCTTTATGGCGTACACCCTAGTTCGCGAATGATATTTCGCAAGAGGCAAATGTAAGACCTAAAGTACGTCATATAAGGGGGTATCTCTTGACATGGCTCAGGGGAAAGGTTACACCGCTCCTGGAACCTGGGCCATGGAGATTTGGGGCCCAAAAAAAAAAAAAAGGGGAGGAAAATGATACCTTTTAGTTCTTCATTCTTCCTGCGAAGATTATCACGATCCAGCGAAGTATTATGAAGGCTATTCTTCAATGTCTTAATTTCTTGTTCCAAGGATGCTCGCGACATTGTGTCAGAACCAAAATACTTACTCAAAGATTCATAAACACTAGATCTGATAGGATCAGTGGAGATTTTCTTAACATCATTCATGGTAGCCGATAAAACTTTAAAAGCTACATCTATCCCTTCCAAGTTTTCTTTAGTAAGAGAGATAGATTCAGAGGAAGAGGAAATGATGGAGGAAGAGGCAAAAGTTGAGTCATCCTTAGTCATAAGAATGCCAGTCGAAGGAACTTGATCAACAAGGGGAGATGAGATAGAGGTATTAAGAGTAAAAGTGGAGAGGGGTTCATTTTGAAGAATTTCATTAACGGAAAATTGAGGGACTAGTTTATCATGCGAGATCATCGCAAGAGAAGGTGGGTTGTCCTGAGAAGAAGGAATTGGTTTATCTTGCGAAGACGTCGCTAGAAAAGATGAATTTCCTTGCGAAGATGCTGCAGGAGAAGTAGTAAGTTTGAACCCAGGAAAAGAAACAGCAGGTGCGACAGGTTTAAAATGGCGAGGTTTCTTGGGAGATATATCAGCATTTTTGTCATCCTGCGAATTACAAGTTAAATAAGAAACAAAGGCAACAATATTGTTATTAAAAGAGTAAATGTTTCTTAAATACCTTGTTATTCACAGTCTTTCTCTTAGAAGCAAAGGATTTCGGCTGCGAGCCCATGGAAATGTTAGGGTTTGCAACGGTGAACTTGGTGCTAGATTTGTTCTTGCTAAAATAAAAATGGCAGGAAAGTCATTAAAAAAGGAGCAGTATCAGAATAAAACAACTTTATCAGGAAAGATCAATCACAAAATGATCAAATTCAAAGAAAATTCACAAATCTTGATGCCATAGAAACAGTAGCAGAAGAATGATAGTGGAGAAATGATAAAGGAGATGATGAAGAGAAAGAGTAGAAAAAAGTTGCAGACAATGAAGAAGATGAAGTAAAAGAAAAGAGAAACTGGATAATGAATTCTCCTTTAAATAGACAGGAAAAGAGTAACCGGTTAGCATTAAAAAGTGCCGGTAAAAAGGGTAATTTTAGACACGTGTAAACGGTCATTCCTAAATTCACGGAATCGTGCTGACAAAAAATTTGGTGGAAAACAAACGATCGCGGCATTTCAAAATATTGGTTCTCATGACATTCTCTCCTTCGTAGAGAAGACATGAGAAGAGGCAAGATGTAGGATCAGAATATCGCAGCATCAATATCTCGCGAGATTAATAAACGACAGTATTACGAAGGCGTCGCAAGGAAGTATAATTAATGACGCAATGGATGACGACAGCCAGAACGTGAGAAAAGTGTGAAGATTTGGCGAGATTTAGGAGTGTCGCGAAGACGAACATTCATACACTTGCGATACTTCGCGAGTCATTCCCGATAATAAAGGACAGCTTAGCTGTCATCCACTATGTAATATCCTATATAAAGGGTTGAGTAAGTCTATTGTAGAGAGAGTTCTTTTGAATTGTTAAGCAAGTCATTAGGAGAGATAAAATTTAGAGTGATTGTAATTTCTTTAGCTCTGTTCTATTTTCCTTTGTAAACATTTCAAGAAAATAATCAATAAAATCTATAGTTATTCATCTTCAAATGGATTAGTTGAGTAAATTCTACTGAGGGGTGTAGTGTTGGATTTCTTGCAACTACAGTTTCCAAACAAAATTAAATTATGGGGATTACTACACCAATGTACTTACGTGAAGCTCAAGTTATTTTTGACACTCATCTCTTGAGTTATATGCGACGTTTAATTGTGAATGCTGGGCCTAGATATGGTGTATTGCAACACAAGTTGACTACTTTGCATATCAGAGATGATGACCTGGGCATATATCCTATGTCAGACACCATTCAATATATCTTGCAGCTTTCATCCAATCCAAGCAGCTGCAGGATACTCTTTTACGACATTCTGGTGTATGTGGGGATGGCTTCAACTACTAGCTTGTTTTAGACTCGTTCTTAGAGGTTTGTCATCTTGCAACTTCCCCTTTCAACATTGAGGTAACTGCCCTCATCCTATACGTTTATTGGCAGTTCAGTACTTTGATGTTATTAAACAAGCGATGCCAAATTTATGTAACTTTTCAGTTGGGTTTAGTCTTATGGCAGTGCAATAAGTTCTCTCATGCTCGGAATTACTTGTTAGTTGTGCCCATAGGTGGTCTTGGACAATGCATCATACCTCGGCTATTTGGTGTTGTTCTTTGTTATCGTCTTGGTATTCCACTCTTTGCAGAGGGAAGTTTTTGTTCATTTTGAAGTAGGGGGATATGTTTGGTGATCATGCTCTTCACTGTGTACACGATAGGTTTAAAGTTTCGACATGACTTAGTCTGTGATGTGTTGTTTGACATATGTTCTCGTGCTGGCATCAAACACCAAAAAAATGGATTTGAGTTTCTTATCTGCTAAAGGGGGTGCTTTAAGGCCTGCAAACACTCTCGTTTATAATTGGGATAATGGTCGCAAGTATGTTTGGATGTAACGAGTATTTCAGTTTTTACAAGAGGTGGAGTCAGTACTTTCATACCAAGACAGGTCGTACCTAATGTAGTTTCAAGAAAGCGGAACAAGTATCTTGACAAGTGTACCACACACAATTATTTTTTTGGTAGTCTAGCTTTCACGACGTTGGATGAGTTGGGAGATGAGACCGTGGATTTTTTGAAAAGAGTGAAGAATATTGTAAGTAGTCATGATGTAAATGTTAAAATTGGTGACTTTCTTTTCCATAGATTAGGAATTGCTATTCAAAAACGTATTCAGCCGACAAGTTATTTGTGTACTCTTTTTGCTGTTTTGCATAAATATTTTTTTTTATAAAAAAAAAAAAAAAAAAAAAAGATAAAAAAAAAAATCAATTTTTTTCCAGAAAAAAAGTCAACAAAAATTCAGGAAAAAAAATTTAAAAAAATTTTATTCAATAATCATGAGTATATATATATATATATATATATATATATATATGTATATATGTGTGTGTTTAACTCACTTTTTTTTTTTTTTTTGAAAAAGAAGGTGAACCTCATTCAATATATTGATAACATGGAAACATAACCGATTTTTTGGAGTTCTTCTTACATTCATCAGTTCTATAGTATCTCCCCAATTCTTGAGTAATCCTATCCTTGCAAAAATCACAGACATTTCATAATCCCAAGAGGACCAAGCCTCATCAAAGGGCCAAATTGATTTTGTAGCAAAATCAATCTGTTTGACTGCATGGAGCAGTGACTGGATTAAAGCCAACCCAATGTTTTCAAGATCATGTACAATTAAGTAACATGATATGTTTTCAAATTAACAATATCTACATAAATCTGAGTAACAGTAACAATTCCTAATGTAACAAAGTTCATCTGAATCGGTCTTTGGCGGTCTGAATCGGCGTGGGTGTCTTGGTAACAGTGGTTGTAGTTGATGAAGAGGTTAATGATCTTGATCTTGTTATTGTTGTCTTTGTTCCCTTAACTAGAGTTAATGTTGATTTTCTTGTTGTTGTTGTTATTCCAAAGTGAAACATGTTTTTGCTGAGCAGGTCTTCAACCAAAAAGACTAATAATACAAGGCTCAGGAAAGAAGTTAGATCTATAAAGATACTAACTTTAAAACAGAAACAAAAAGAAATTACAGATGCAAGCAAAAGATACAACTCCTGTCCTAAAATAGATAGAAACAAATAGAAATAAAATAGATAGATAACCGAGATCATATGTGGAAGCCGATCTATGCGGAGTTGTCGGAGCTGATGTTGTAGCTGCTATTTAGTTGAAAATCCTAACTGAAATTGAATATGTGACTTGATCTCTTCTCATCAAAGATGATGAAAACAAATAAGCACAAACAAATCGCCAAAACAAATCGGAAAAGGCAAAGAAAAAAACTGATTTTCCCCAAAAATAAAAATAAAAACAAACTAAAGCTAGCAGAGATCGAATTACAAGAATGGATGATACAAGGTGAGAAGGGGTTTAGGTGTGATTAGTTATGCTCAGATCTTCTCCTGAAGAGCCGATCTGAGCAGGGAGACGCTCGAGATATTAGGGTTACTTTGAAACTTTTTAAGGGAAGAAGGAGGAGAGAGGATAGCACAATTATTTTAACCAACTTTAGACACCCTTATCACCACGGACTAGTTAGGATCATCACTATGTATGCCCCGAAAATTGTAAGTATGCTCACAATTAAATTAGATTTTTGTTAGAGGGAGATCAAAAGATGATTTGAGGAGAGCGAAAATCGTGGTCGAATCGCTAACTAGGTCGATTCTTTAAGTGAGTTAAGTTTTATATCTTTTCGGACCAAAAATACCCTTCTTTTCTATCTGCACATACCGACTCAACCTATCTATTTTAACCTAATTATTAAGCTCAAGTTACTGCAAATGAAAATCCATGAGAATAAGCTTTATTGTTCTATCATCAAGAACTCAAAACATGCTGATCATAAAAGAGAATCAACAAAGTTTATAACTAGATATAAAATGTATACCCCAAACTTTAATTAATCTTGTCTGGTGTAACGGACTTGCAGAAATAGAGTGTGAGTGACGAGAGAGAAAACAAAAACTCAAAAGCGCAAGATGAGATTATTGAAAATGATCTCTAATTTTAGATTTTTGCTTTGTTCATGGTAATCTTCAGTTTTGTTGGTAACTTTAGTAAAAATATCTAATCCAACCTTAATTTTTCTAGACAGAGAAAATGTCGATTAATCAATTGACATTTCAGACTGTGTTTGATTTTCATTCTTAGGTTTTAACAGTAGTGGAAGATAAGGAAGAAAAAGTTCCATCAATTTTTGATGGCGTTTCTCATTTGTTAAACTTTTTGTCCAGTTAACAGATGTGTTTGGCTACAGGCGTGAGAATAAGGGCATTCTAGTCCGTGTCAAAGAAAATTATTGGATCGATATAGTTACCGAACCGACAACGATTTCCGCTCTTCTCAGATCACTTTTTGCCCTCCCCTAAAAAAAATCTTAAATTATAGCTAAGCGAAATACTACCATAGTTCTGATAAGAAAAAAAAAAGGGAAAAATATCGTTTGGTCCTTTTTTAGGTGGTACCATGTCTTTTTAGTATTTTCAGAAATCACCTTTTTCGTTTGGTCCATAATTATTTAAAAATATTAAATGGACCAAAGTACCCTTCCGTGTTAATTTCTACTTATTTTTTGTAGCAGTTCATTCGTCAAAATGAACTCCTATTAATTTCTACTTATTTTTTCAGAAATCACCTTTTATCAGGAGTTCATTCGTCAAAATGAACTCATGATAAAAACATATAAACCAGAGTTCATTCGTCAAATGAACTCCTGATAAAAACCTATATAAACCAGAGTTCCTGATAAAAACATATAAACCAGAGTTCATTCGTCAAATGAACTCCTGATAAAAACCTATATAAACCAGAGTTCATTTGAAAAAATGAACAACATCATCATAATCATCTTCATCTTCTTCGACGTCTTCAACAACAGCAACAACATCGTCGTTTTCAAACACCAGCAACAACATCATCTTCTATCATCGGCGTCTTAAAAAACCGAGTTCGTTTTCATCATCTTTATCGTGTTCATCATCTTAACCAGCAGTAGCAGCAACAAAAACATATCTTGAAAGTATTCATCATCACCATCTTCATCATACAACAACAGAAAGAAAAAGAACAAAAAAAACATCATGAATTCATTTTCAATAGCAAAACAACACGAACTCTGTTTCTTGTTTACATCATCTTCAGATGTTTCTTGTTTCACATCATCTCTGTAAATTAAAACCCTAGAAAAATACATATCTTAATTGATTCTATGAAGCAACAAAAAAGAAAAAAAAAAGTAGATATGGAAAGAAAAAAAAAGGTGAGAGAAAGTAAATCTTTTTGTAGTGTAAAAGATAGGAAAATGGTAGAGAAATAGGCAGAGTTTCTTATTGATCATTAGCCAGGTTACATGGATACAATAACACATATATACATGGAATGGGAACCCTAGGTATCTAGCTGGGCCGCACACCCATGGGCCGTAGGCCCTACAACACTCCCCCTTGTGCGGTCCAATAGAACTCCTTATCCAGTGCTTCACATAAAATGCTTCGATGTAGGTCTTCAAATGTAGTTCTCTCCTTTATGATTATTGTGCTGAAATCAATTTCCTTAATAAAACTTTGACAAGGAAAAACCCAGTGGGATAAAACATTGGTACAACTCTTCACATGTAGTACTTCACATGTTGTCTCGTACTTTACATGTAGCTCATCACATGCGATACGATCTTCAAAGATCGATGAGTCTAAGTTAATTGCATCGTTAAAACTTCGCCGGGGAAACCCAGAGGGACAAAACCTGAACTAAAGAAAAAGAGTAAAATATTAAGCAAACTTAGAACACAGTTGGACTCGATCATATGTTGCCTCATTAAAACCTTGACAAGGAAAACCCAGTTGGATAAAACCTTGACGAAGGGAAAAGAGTACAACGTGAAAGATGCAAGTAAAGGTGATCCGTTGCAGATGATCACTTTGCTCCGTTGAAGTTGACTAGTTGTTTCACAACTCTTAAGGCAGAAAATCCTCGTGGGAAAGATAATAGCCTTAGTTAGGAAATTACATTCCCGGTGTTTGTTGTCGTCTCATTAAAAACCTTGCCGAGTAACAAAACCCTGTGGGAAAAAGTAACCTCGGTGAAGGAAAATAGTTCAACACACCATTAGATTCTCCCCCTGATGTCAGACAATTTTCATTAGTCTAATGCATTCAAAAGGAGTTTATGACACTTTGCTTTTGTGACTTGAATGTTTATAAGACCATGTTGTTGATTCTGGAAGTTACGTTGCTTAACAGACTATCGCATTTCATTTCTTTGATTCAGATATTGTCAGTAATATCAACGACGATCTTTATGTCTTCAACGTAACATACTTGATGTTTTTAGTGTTGTCTCGCTAAAAACCATTTCGAGTAACAAAACCCTTTGGGAAAAACTATTCTCGATCGAAGGGAAAAAGAGTACAACACGACTTCAATTTCAAAGTAAAATATGTCGACATTATATCCTTGGATCCTCCCCCTGATGTCGGCATCTCCCCCTGATTACTTTCAAAGTTGTTCCAGAAAGTTCCTTTAGTCATGTACTTTTCGAAACTGAATATCGGTAATGACCTAGAAAATAGTCTACCATATCTCCCCCTGATTACTTTCGTTGGAGAAGAGATTATTGTTCCTTCATGATCAACAACTTTTGGATTGCACTTTCATTAGCATTCCTTTTTATGTCTTTTCAGAGATAAAACAAACTCATGTCAATGGTTACTTTTAAGTATATGATTACGTTCATTATACCATTCCAATGACGTTGCGTTGGCGCTGAGCTATATCTAGCTAACAAGTTCATTGAGAATGTAACATTTGGTCGATTACATTATGCTAAGTACAATAATGCGTCTATTATACTTAGATAAGGAAAGTTCATCTCCCGACCTAACTTTGTCATCTCCCTTTAGAAGAATTGGTCATTTATGTACATTTGAAACACGACTAATCATGGGAGTGCTAGCAGCATGCACGTCCTTGTTAAATTGCCTGACAATGGACATATGCAAACTGATAAAACAATATACCACAAGCTCGGTCTTCTAGTTTATAACATAGATAAGATCGAGATTTCCCAGGATTTTCATCTCAAATTCATATTTTAAATAATTTGTAAGATCTCTTATTACATTAAGATTACTTATCATGTCCATATCGTCGACATAGATAGCTATAATTCTGAATCATGAACTTATTTAATACACATAGAACGAAACCTTACTTGTTTATCCCTTCCCAATCAAATAGTCACTTAGACGGGTATACCACATACACCTGATTGTTTAAATCAATAAGTGAGTGTTCCAGTGTAGGTGCAAACACACTCCGTGGTTTAAAGTCATTCGACTTGGGAAGCAAAAGGCCATCATGCACTTTTGCAAATATCTTTGAGTCTAAATCTCCAGAGATATAACCACATCTACTATGTTTCAAGTTCTTTTGAAACTACCAAGCAAACTAATTAACTGGACATTATGATGTTCAAAAGAGTAAGCGATCCAGGGGTTTGTGAGAAACCTCGCGCCACAAGGTGATTCTTTATACTTTAAGACCTCATTCTTCTCACTACACTTTGTGACAAATAACCACATATGTCCCACATGCTTTACACTAGGTTGGTTAGAACTACCACACCAAATACTCGTATATTTGTCAAAGAACTAAGTTCTACCTGGATTGCGTAGGCCAAATGTGCTATTTATTTGAAATTAATCAAAATAAAGCATGGTTCGATCTCATTGTGCTCTACTTATGGAGCAACTATTTATGGATTATATCATCATTGTACAGGCATGATCCTTCCATTGACTCATATGCATTCTCATAATCCGTTAGGATTTCATTGTTCTCTATAATCATTTAAAACTTCGGAGCGTCCTCCAGTTTGATTCATGGACATATTCAAAGACAATCTTATGAGATGATTTCTGATGATATAAATAAGTTGTGCCTTACTCACCTACTTCCTTTCTAGGTGAGGATTGATCGAACCAAGTGGTCTCTCCAACTTCCTTTATGGAGCCACGGCCTCAACCACACTTCCACTGAGTGTAGTTGCAACACCTTAGTCTATGGTGTATATCCCGTATTAAGGATTTGTAACTTTGTAGGTAGGTTTGCAACTGGTATATATGATCTCATCACTTTAGCAACATCAGTGTACATTCTGAAAATCGAATATTCTTTATCACTTCACATTTACATTTGTGGAGTACAAGAATCAATATGAGACACAGTGGGAACACACCACAACAATTCCTGTCGTTCCCTTAGAAAATACCTTTTCTTATCTCCCCCCTAACGACGGGAAGGCTGTCTCATTAAAGTGATAACCCGCAAATCTAGCGGTAAGAGATCTCCTGCCAAAAGTTTTAAAATGCGGATAATTTTTGGGAACTCATTTCCAACATAGCTACTTAACAGTTTTGAAGACCCATCATAGTACGATGTGGAGTCGTAATGGCACATATATAGTGCAACCAAGAATGCGTAAGAACAAGAATGTCAGGCTTAAATCCAGTTACCAACTGGTACGCAGAAAAGGTTGACTAATATTGGGTTCTAAAAACAAATTAAGTAAGATGCGTGTAATATTGCATATCCCCAAAGCAATAAAAGATAGGTTGGTATGCATAACTTATTCCTTAGGCACCATCTATAACCTTTGATGGTAGCCTCTGCGAGACCATTGGGTATAAGATGCTCTATATTGATCCTATTAAACATGCAATATTCATCAAGCCCTTTTGATGTAAATTCTATAGCATTAACAAGGATGGTGAGCCTTTGCACTTTGCATTGTTTAATATGTGCTAGGAGTTTTCAAACGCAAATTTCTTGGGAACTATAACTAGTCCAAAATGTCAAAACATCCACCATATCCATAAGTCACTTTAATGGTCCGCATTCTGTATGAATGTTTTTCTAAATTTCACCTTGTTTTCTTTGTAATATGGATTGTTTACCATTTGCATCTTAGGATGGTCTCAATCCTGTTTTACTGAAGACTTTGTGAAATGAGTGATATGCTTTCTTACTTTAAAGCATAATGGGAGGGATGGGAGTTGTGAATCCAGTACTTTAGAAAACACTTATCGAGAGATATGTCGCTACTTCGCATTCTGTCAATTTTTTTCCCGTTGTCTCTTCCACTCAAACACAATGATGTACGTATGATTCATTTCAAAACGAAACATCATGTTACAACCAAAGTGTCTTTATGGTTATGTCAAAGTCTGTAGGAGTCAATTCCCAACATTTCATCGTCGGAATCAATATGGATTTAATAATCCAAATACTATAGTGATTTACATTTCACTAGATTGACTCATTAGTTTTTCTAAAATATGTTTCCTTCCAAATACATTAGAGACTATAAAAGATGCAGTCGATTACATTCTCATAACTATGCGTTTACACATGATATCCACTTGCATGGGTTTCTTTAAAAATTTAACAAGGTGTTACTAGCCCTTAGTACATATAGAGCTTATGTGACTTTTAGTCTTTGTTCCATCTTGGCAACAAATTTATAAGCAATAACTTTGCTCGATAATCCAATCATCATAGTTACATTATAAGGAATTAGTTCAACAACTAGTGTATATTCCTTAAATTAGTGGAAGAAAAACAACTATCAGCTAGACATTTGAGTCTTGAGAGTTTTAATAAGTGGTGTGGCCTTATTACGCAACAAAAGTGAGATTCAACTCAAGTACTTTAGAGTGATATATATTACGTTTCACCCAATATATCTCAAGTGCTTTAGAGAATTTATGTCTCGTGTTTTCATTCCATAAGTGCAGACATTGGATCTAGTTTAACTGAATAAGATAGTTAATTGGCCAGGAAAAGTTCTTGTTTCCATTAAAGTTGATGTGAAAATTGGTTGTTACTATGATACACACATTACATTGTATATACCAACACCTATGACCAGGTTCATTTCCAACTCTTTTATTTATGATGGGAGCTAGTATTACATTTTAGCTGATCCATATTCGGTTGATACTTGTGTGTTGGTGTTATTACTACCGAAGACAAACGTATATCTTTGTTTCGTGATACATATGTCCCCTTTCACATGCTTTATATGAGTCGGTACGTCTAACCCTCGCTACTTCGGGGTTCTTTCCATCTTCAATTTTGCTACATTTAGCTTAATTTGAGAAATTTCTTTATCTCACAGGCCAAGAGAATCTCAATACACATGTCAACCAATTACTTTAGGTTTAATAAATTACTAAAGATAGTTCTCTTGTTGTCATACTTCAACATATACTGGTTCGTTAGTATCATGGATGAAGTAGAGAAATGGAAATTTTCTGACTCATATCATCTTTTGTGAGTTCTTCCACAAAAATTGGAATACATGTGATTTTATTTGAACACATTTATGAAACTACCGACTCTTTAATAGTCGCGCAAGTGTATTACATTCCACGGAACAATCAAATTTGGGGAGAATATATCAAGTATGCAATAATGGTGCTCAAGTACTTCTAAACCCCAAATACATACATTTGAATCGAGTTGGTACAACCAATTGTACAAAAGGCATCATTCAACTATATCCAATATCATATTCAAGAGAACTAAATAATATTACCCAAAATTCTTAATGAACGAGGTAAACAATCATAATTTAAATTGACCGTTTATATAATACGGACTTATCTTAAGGGAATAAAAAAATGGAACTAGGCATGTTCTAAAAAAAAAAAACTAGATAAATAAGTCCAACAAATGCTCAATGTAAAGGCCCGCGTTAGTTACATACCTCATGCATTGGTTCCCACCGTATATATGCAAAACCGGAACAGTCTTGGTCGCGCACAACCCAAAAAAAAAATGGAATAGGACTGGCCACAGATGGTGGGATAGAACTGGCCACAGAACCAGGTTGGTCTGGGCCGGGTTGAATAGGGTAGGTTTGAGGCGGGTGAACCAAACTGGGTGGACCGGGTTGGACCGGTTTGACTGGACCAAACCGGATCAGGACAAGCTGGAACGGAACAGAGCGGCATAGAACGGAAAACATGATGCTCATCTCTTCTTCTCCGAGGATAGCACCTGCTTCTCTTCTCCGTAACGGCGGACATAGGATTAGAGGATGGGACCACAATCAACCCTCGCATAAACATTACATATCAAATACATATTATATTAATATTATATAATTATAAAATGTCATTGAAATTGAATAATATACATACGAATACATATCAATACTTACTTATATAAAGGAGAATGTCATTGCTGATGTGTCAGTACCAAATTCATTCTCAAGAATTCTCAATTATTATAGCACCACATAAGCATACAGTAAGCGCCACATATGCATCCAACGTTACATTATTAACAGACACTTCTATTCACCAACAAGTATGTCTTCTGGAAGAAAAAAAATGTTCATTGACGATTTTCTAAAAGAAACGAATGTTTGGAAAAAATATGCTCCTATTAGTTAAGAGAATATATGATGTGATACGTCTTTTGGTGAATATACGGTAAAGATATTTTCACGATTCAGGATATATGATGTGATACGTCTTTTGGCCAAGTTTCCCTTGAATTCAGGATTGTTTGAATTCAGGATTGTTCCCAAAGATCACGATGCTTCAAGGCAAACCATATATATTAACCTTAATCTCTCATGCATCTGTTATTCAACAACACAATAGAGAAGAGATATATATCATTGGGTTAAGTTTTCCTGGCCTTGACCTCAATATTGGGTAAAGAATTCTCGGTAGGTATCTCTAAGTCCTTGATATAGAGGTTTGAAGATGTTAAGATATAAAAGCTTCGAGATATTTTTTAGGGAAATATCTTCCAACATCACAGCAAGAATCATCGATGTCTTACTGCCAGATGGTTGGAAATACAATTCAAATCCAAAATGCAAATTAATCGCGCCTCTCGAAGATGAATGGCGAGTTTTCATGCATCAAGTGTAAGAAAAAATTTCAACATCCAGTAATAGGTGATTTTAGAGACTTTCAATTGATTGATTGGAATAAAACACTTCTTAAATCCTATCATGATTCAACTGTAGGTACAAAGCAAGATCAAATATACAAGAAGAAGAAAAAGTGTCAATCGATCAAACCTGTGTTCGCCGTAAAATATGTTTGCAGCAACAAGAAAAATAAAAAGTGCAACTGTACTTCGGAACCTAATTGGAATATAGGTTGTTTACGAAATCAAATTATAATTGTATGATTTCATGTGAGACGACAGAAGTCTGACGATTAACACAATTTATCTGAAAGAGGTAACAGCCAATCAGGTATATGCGACACAAAGGTGATGCAACTAATGTGCCAACTGCAGTTAGAGTCTTAGATACGTCAAAATATAACATCAAGCATACACTTAATAGTATTGGCCATTAGAGATGGCGTCATTTTTCAGATCTGTTCTTAGAGATGTAAAATGAACTGCTCATGTATTATGTCAATTTGCTATGAGATAAAATGTAAATCAATGTTGGAGAACATCTAATTTTGACATACAAATACCAGCGCCTTAGGGTAGTTGAAAGACTGTCCTATCACCCACCAAATGAAGAAAAAATTTGCTTTATGAAACTGATGACTTGGAGGAAGGGGTATCAAGAGTTGATACAGATACAACAAAGGGAACCGAATCTCTGGAAACAAACAAAATAATGAAGATGCAAGGGAGTTAATATATGTTGATTTCCCAACAAAACGGATTTGGAAGACTGGTGTAAAAAAATGGATGAGAAGGCAGAAGGGAAACACCAATGGAAGATTATGTTTTCCCAACAGAGGTGGTTGACCGTTGACATCAACCCACTACTTACTTATTAGTATGTGTATTTTGGGAGTACTCATACAATTATGGGTTTCTGTTTTAAAGAATTGAGGCTACACTATGACTGGGTTCGTTGTGTACTACGGTTCCCTTAAGTTCAAATGGTGGTAAAGTACTTTCGACTGAGCTGTAATATGATTATATGTAATATTTACGTTGATATACCTATGTACTATGTAATTATTATTTTCTAATGATGTTATCGTTCGGAAAGTTTTGAAAAATACCACAAAAATTATTAGTCGGAGATATTTGCTCCGAATACTGAAGCATTTTAAGGTTTTGAAAAATGACCACAAAATTATTAGTCGGAAATATTTGCTGCTTTATAATCTGAATACAGAAGCATTTTACACTTTGGAATTACGATTATAAGTAGTTGATAAAATGCTTTGTGCACGGCTAAGCCAAAGAGTGACATACATTTCCCATTTTATTTTCATCAGATACCTTTCTTATAATTCAAAAACGGAAAGAAGTTTCATGACACTAGCCCGGGCATTGTTGCACGGGCTTAAAAGGACTTGTATATTATAAAAACTAATCATAATCAACCGATTGATCATGGGATCTGCATAGATATATATCGAAAAAAATTGGGGGCCACAAAAAGTAATTGGGGGCCTCACCAGTTCGTCTCCCAATAGCATTTTGTTGCTACCCCTTATCCAAATTTTTCAAAATGCCTAAACTACCCCCAAAATAATTAGTGTTAATTGAGTTGATTAGGTTAGATTAGTTGTTAATTTGTTAAGTTTGATTAAATCAGTTTTTGGGTAAAAATTAAGATTATAGAATTTTATTTTATTTTTTGTTGGATAGAGAGGAAGAAAGTGAGTTTTGGGGGAAGCTTTCATAATTGTTGCAAATGAAAATCCTTTTGCTCAAAATGAAGGAACCAATACTCAAAATGAAGAACCCAAAGCTCTAAATAATCAGGTAAACTTCCTATACTCTTCAAATCGCATGAAGAGTGCTCCAAGTTGTCGATTCATGGTCACTATGCAACAGCTCAGTGTGAGAGTCATTAAGTCGAGTGTATAATACTCGAATGACCCTTACGAGTCGTTAGTGACTTAGCACACAAATATACGACTCCAATATGCAGGTTATGAAAAATCGTCCACCAAGTTTGAAAACATTGACGACTCCAATCTGCAGTTATGAAAAATCGTTCATCAAATTTGAAAAAGATGACGACTCCATCTTTTAGGTCATATAGAGTCGTTAACTCAATATATTTAGGACCCAACGACTATTTTTTTTTTTACTCTCTGTAGCTTTCACTCTAAGGGTCGTTAGTTTAGCATTACTATAATCGGACGACCCTTTCATATTAAACCACTCTAATTATCATTTTACCATTCTGACACAAGTGTCGTTACACAACACAAGGGTCCTTTTCATTTTCATCATTTAGTGCAGTTGTTCAAAATGGTGAAAGTAAGATTAGTATCACGGTGAAACAAGCTAATGACTGGAGTAGTGGTAATCTGCTGAAGGAAACGATTGTTATGGACCAACAAAGAGGGAATGTGGAGAACAAAGAGGGAATGTGGAGAGGGTTTTCATAAACAGGTATATTCGAACAGACAAGAGTTATGGATTTAGGGCTTTGATTGTCATGGAGGATCATTCATTATTGCTGCTACAACAAGTTGAGATTGTCTGGAGCAGAGATGATGGGCTTGCTTCAATTCTTGATATGACTACATCCGAACTTCCAGTTGAAAAGGAGGGTGTATTTGTTGCTAAAGTAGAGCACAACCTGCTTGAGTGGCTCAAGGGACATCTGTTGAAACTTTAAGGATAAATAAATAAGTCGTTAACATTTTGATGTATATATGAACGACTCCTTATCATTTTTGTCATTTAGTGGACAAATAAGAAAGAGTCGTTAACATTTTTCTTTATTCATGAACGACTCAACCAAATAGTCGTTATCATTGGTGATGATTCTATGGAATTAAGATGACGACCCTTCCATTTATTTAGTCAGAGAGGTAGTTTTTAGTCATATAGAGTCGTTAGTGTATAAAAAGGGGTCGTCATAGTAGGATCGTCAATTGGTTCTATAATATATTGACGACTCTATTCTGAGAAAAAAAATCTTAAACCCAAATAAAGGGTCGTTATCTCTTACACCTTAGACATCAACGATTTTTCATACAAAAATAACATGCATATGAAAAATCGTTAGGGTATATAACTATAGAGGTTGACGATCCTTATTTTTAGGAGAAGGGTAAAATGGTACTTTCACCATCACTTTGGAAGCCCCTTAACATTTCTGGTGTGGGTATAAATTTGGTGAGGCCCCCAATTATTTTTTAGGCCACCAATTAATTCTTGATATATATTGTATTTAGTCAAAATCAAAAATAGGGAAAAGAAAATATATATATATATATATATATATAAAAGCAGATATAGATTCAACTTATCTGATTTGATTCCAGCAATTTCAACATTAGCTTGACGACAATTGATGTCAATCATCCATATTAAAAAAAAAAACATCCGATTCAATCTAGCTCCGCGGTATAGCTTCGTGCATGATAACGTTTTGTAGTGTAAAAGATAGGAAAATGGTAGAGAAATAGGAAGAGTTTCTTATTGATCATTAGCCAGGTTACATGGATACAATAACACATATATACATGGAATGGGAACCCTAGGTATCTAGCTGGGCCGCACACCCATGGGCCGTAGGCCCTACAACAAATCTGAAAATGATTTCTTTTCTCTTGACTTTTTCCTATATATATATATGGTCCTAATCTAAAAGGATATTTTTGCCCTACAAGATGACAATTACATTATCCATAACATCACCCTAGGACCAAACAGACAATTGACTCAGTCAACTGGAGTATATTATTTCTAGGACCTATTAGTATTTGCTACAAAAAGAAGAAATACAGTGCTTCGCTTAATCAACCAAGAGAGTCGAGGCCCAAATTACGCCCACATAGTTCAAGGTCATCAAATCAAACCTTACTTTCGTCTCTCAGTGCTCTCATTTTCCTGCTCTTTAAAGCTTCTTCTATAATGGCTCCGTCTTCTTCACCTTCATCATCAGAGGTATCTGAAAGAAGGGGTATTCCTGGAGCTTCATTTGTATCTGATGTTCAAACTTATTTAACACAATCAGGTCTTGATGTCACTTCTTCCTTGGCATTTCTTCAAGAAAGGTTAGATCTTTTTTCATTCTGTTTTTTTTTTATGTCTTGATTTAGGCATTTAGTACCAGGGCCGTACCAAGCTTTTTAAGGGCCCTAGGCGAAAATCGAAAATAAGGGCCCAAATTTTTGTTGCCGATTGTTCAAGTAAAAAGATCAATAACTACATAAGTATGTATAAAAAAAAACGAGAAAAAAGGCAAACATAAGTATGTAGTAAAATTTTCAATTGGAAACAACTAGACAAAAGTAGTTACTCTACGGAAAATTGAGCTTCCTGACCTTCTCTATGCAAATTCATTAATTATCATAACGTAATGGATGTTATTCACCTTCCTCGCACTAAAGTCAATGGATTCCGACAACTCTAGCAAAGTATCCCAAATTTCAGGAAGATCATATTGCTTTGACACTCACTATATTTCTCATCGAGTATCTGTCATCGGCTTAATCTATGCCCATATCAATGATGTCATGTAGATTTAAATATAAATAAAAATTAAATTTGAAGAATAAATTGAAGAATCATCTGTTGAAAATTTGAAATAGATTCTAATCGATGAACTTACCGAAATAAATGTTGAAATTAAGATGAAGAGACAGGTGCTCCGAGAATGATGAAATGTAAAATGGATTAGTCAGTTAGTTTTACCTTTGTACACTAGACAGTCGGATACTAAGTGCGGCTAAAAAATACAATAGTTCACTGGGCCAAAATAGTAAAGACTTGGGCTGACAGTGGTTTATTATTTTATTGGGAACATTATTTAAATACCCTTACTATAGGGCCCCTTTCAAAATACCCTTATCAACTTATACAAACACCCCTAGACCTGAAAAAGCCCGAACCAAGCCCAAACCCGGATTATACAATTACTAAAAAGCCCTTTAATAAATGCAAATAACCGTTGGCAGCCAGATAAAACCCACGACTATTTTCATTTACCCCATTTCTTTCTCTCTCCATCTCTCTCCCTGTCTCTCACAGTTTCAGAAAAAAAAAAAACTGAAAAAAATTTGAAATCACCACTAAAAACTTGCAAAAATCAAATCAAATTCGAAAGAAACCTAGTAGATCTTAAATTTTCTATGATTTAGAAGAAGAAATTCAACTGAAAACAAAAGAAAAAATCAATTTCATTAAGTTTCAGAGATGAAGTGAGCGACAACAACAAAAAAAATCGAAAGGTAATACATAGAATTTGTGTTTGATTTAGTTTAGTCATCAGATGAATTCGATTTTTTAGTGTTTTGGAAACGAAATCCTTCAAAAAAATTTACTGAAAAAATCGATTTATGTTTTCTCAATTAATGATTCATACTAATTTGCTTCGATTTCATGTTGCATGTGATGAAAAATCAACTAAACGACTGAATCTGTTACTGATAAAGAAGTAGAAGTCTTCCAGTTTGAATTCAGAAAGGTAAAACAAATTTTTATCATCGATTTTGATTGTTTTGCTTATGATTAGTAGTCTATTTTATTTCTGATTTTAGGTTGTTGAAGTTATTTTGATTCAGAAGTAATTTCGAATCGGTTAGGGTTTTGAATTAACAGTTGTTGATTCAGTTATTGAAGCATAACTGTTTCATATACGATTTCTGCATCTTGTACAAGGGTTTGATGGTTTATATGAGTTTTTGGTTTTAATCTGTAAGTTTTTGGACTTCAAATGCAACATAAGTGTCACAGAACATGTTATTTGTCATATTTGGAGGCAACTTATGAGTGTTTGATGGTTCAATATGCTACTTTCTAATGGTTCTAATTTCTGCATCTTGTTTGATGGTTTGATGATATCTGCATTTTGTTTCATAACTTATGCTAGTTGTTCCCATTTTTGGAAGCAACTAGTACTAGTTGCCTTCATATTCTTAGTCAGTTATGCATCCATGACTTATAAGTTGAAAACTAGTACTTGTTGTATGCCTTTGGAATGCCTTATGAATGCGATGGATCATGTTAAATTAGTACTTGCACATGGTAATGATTTCGCAGAAATTTGTTGGCTAATTATGCTTTAATGATGACTGAAACATGTTATCAGTCCATTTTTGCTAGTTTTTGACTTCATTTGTAGAGACAACTCCTGCTAGTTTCTCCCATTTTTGGAAGCAACTTAAGATAGTTATGCTAGTTGTTCCCATATTTGGAAGCAACTGGTAGACATTGACTTCATATGGTGATACTAATTTCATTGGATTTACTATTTGTTCCAAGTTTTGGAAGCAACTGGTACTAGTTGCCTTTTTATTTTGGAGGCAACTTATGATAGTTGTTCCCAGTTATTGTCATTTCTGGAGGCAACTTAGGATAGTTTTTGTAGTTCCTCTTATATATGGAGACAACTTGAATTAGTTAGCTCTATTGAGATATCATGCTAACTATTCCTATTGACTGAACAACATTAGTATGAAGAGGACGTCGCCAAGATTGAAGGCAATGCCAACCAACCTCTGCAAAATCGCTCCCAAAGAACGAAGCAACAGCTCACGATATAGTTCAACACAGAAAAGGTATGAAAAAAGAAAACATATAAATCTTCTTTTAATTAGCTGTCTGTATCTATGTATTAGATGTTAATTGGATAGCTTGCATGATTGCAGGTAAAAAGAAGAAGCTAGAAACAGCGTTAGCATATAAATCTGGATTATTACCATTGTTAGATATGAGTTACTACTTGTATAAAGTATTGAAAGACAAGCCAGCACATGTGAAAGCCTTAAGAGAGTCTCCGTACTGGGGTTTAGTTGAACCATTCTTTAAATAAGAACAACATAACAGGCCTTCAAAAGACGTAACGGCTGAAAGAGATGTATACACTAAGATTCCTCAAGCTATAGAGATGCTTCTCAGTTGCCATGATAGTGTAGTAGTGAGGAAGAAGGTGAAAAAGGGATTTGTTTTTAATAAGAAGGTTTATGTTCCAACAAAGAGATGACTTTTTGTTTTCTTCAATGTTCAAAGAAGGGCTGAAGATGATGAATTGAAGAAGAAATTGAGTAAAGTAACTAAAGAGCACATAGATTTCTTGCATAAACATTTCCCCCCAGTACAAGGCAAAGACTACAAGATTACAAGGCAACAGATCGATATGGTGTTGAGAGAAGAAGCTGAAAATGGAAAGGACCCGGCGTTGTTTCTGATTTTCTTTGGCATGTGGTTGTGCACCGTGTTCTTCTTCACGGATACTAGTGGAGGCTACTTTACCCAAAGATGGTTGCCATACTTGTTCTCCATGCATAGAGTGTCGTGGCCAGACCACATAGTGAAATATTTGATGGATAATATAAAGAAACCAAAAGGAAAAGATGGTCTTAAACGTGTACCTGGGTGCATACCATTTTTGTTGGTAAAAAAAAAATGAAAAATTGTTGACAAGATAATCTTGATCTAAAATGTTTTGAGAAACTTAACTAACATTTTAATTTTTTTTGTTTGCAATATTGGTTTTTGGAGCATAGCAACTACCTACCAAAGCGACAAGGATTTGAACATTCAATTCCAAGATTCACCAGGTGGCACCAACTAGATTTGTGCAACAAGTTGACGGTAGAAAGGAAAGATAGTGACGGGAATATGGTATTCCCAGAAGAATTTACTGTAAGTAAAAATTCTTATGCTACTTTAGTGAATCTTAGAGTTGAATGTTATGAAACAACATATGTGGAAGCAACTTGCTCAAGTTGTCTTCATAAAATGAAAGCAACTTGCTCAAGTTGTCTCCATAAAATGAAAGCAACTTGATCTAGTTGTCTCCATAAAATGAAAAGCAACTTGATCTAGTTGGTTTCAGAAGTTGAAGCAGATAGTTTACTCAAGTTGTATATTAACTTGTGACTGATTTTCAAGGAAAAAATGCTGACTAATTTGGAACTCTTCAGTTTACAGATGGCATTCGAGACAAAATGACACCACATGAGCAAAGACTGACTCAGTTGAGAGAATTGGTAGAAGAATTAGAAATAGAAAGGGCATTCAACAACCTGTTGTACGGTTTACTTGAAGAAGAGAGGCTAAATGCCAAATTCCTTGAAGCCGAAAACTTTTCACTCCAAGAGATCTACTATAGGATTGAAGGGAGAGATAAGTTCTTAAGAAAGTTCATTGATGACAACAAGTTCCTTCGAAGCGTTTATGAAGCCAATAAGGATAAAATTAATTTGACAGATGATCAAAATCAGCACATGGCCGACGTTTACAAGAACTTGCAGGATTGGGAGGATTTGAAAAACACACCAGAAAACCTCTCAAGGGAGAAGAAGTACAAGCAATGGAGCTCAATATTTTATGGTAGAAGAATCAACCGACAGTCCTATGAAAATGTAACTGATCAAGAAGCTAATGTAGGTGAAACTTCAGCAACAGTTCAAGAATAAAATGCTAATAAGAGAGTGCAGGTGAGCGAAGAAGAAATCGCTCAAGATGATGAACAACAAAATGAAGATGTTGAAGATCACCAACAGTTATCAGGAAATGAGAAAGAAGAAGATCAGCACATGAACCAAACAGAAAATGAGAAAGAATCTGTACCAGAAAAGGAAGTTGTTGAGGAAGTCAAGGCGACAGAAAATGCAGATGAGAAAATGCACATGAGCGAAGAAAATTCTGTTGTTGAATCAGCAACACCACTAACTATGGTAAAGCCAACATTTGACAGAGAATATTCAACTGAGGTATCCATGCCCGATAGTTTGGATGAGTTTGGCAAGACCGACATTCAAACGGAGCAAGCACGGAGCGGGCCCTCGACTGAAGCAGGCATAACAAGGTCGATCGAAGCAGGCAAGACCGATATCATGCTAGGGGAATACTCTCTGGACGCCTCTTGAACGCTCGCATGCTCTAGGACGGGATGACCCGTCTCTCCGGGTAACATCTAACTTTGTCTCATAAGTTTTATCTTTAATCTCGTCACCATCTTATGCCTACCACACAATAGTGTAACCATTATGTGCTAGGCGGGGACTTAATGTTGATGGTGGGTTTTCGTTTAAGGTTAAATTTGTAAAAAACCGGAAAAATCATGCACTGACATCTTGTAAAAGATAAAGCCATTTATAAGTGTTGGATACTCCCTCACTTAATTCACCAAGAATGGAGCATGTAGCAACAATCCCATTCTGTGAATACATGAAATTCCTCCAGTCGGAGCACGTGGCAACAATCCCTTCCCCGTGAATTTCATATCGGCCTTGTATTTCCGGTACTCATTATCGGTGTGGCATGACGACTCGAGTGTTACTCTTACGAGTAACACGAACCTCCAAACACTATAATGAAACCATGTACGAAATACCCGTACAGTGCCGACTCTTGGTGTGTTATACTAGCCCGATTGAGCCCCTCTCGGTGTGTTATACTAGCCCGATTGAGCATCCTGACCGACCGTATCGATCCCTGGATATGATCTGATCGCAGTCATCCAACTCCATAAGCATGATTGGATGACCCCATATCAATTCCATCACCCCCAAGCAGGTATGGAATACCCACGACCGACCCCGCATGGTCGGTCATTGGCCTAGCTTGCCAAGAAACCGTTCATACCAAGCATTATGGACGGAAAACCCTAAATTAGGGTTTGCGGCATATTACATGTGTTGCAAAACAGTCTCAACCATCCATCTTCGCAGGTATAGATGGAGGGTGTAGATATAGACTTAAAGGGCCCAGAGCATGTCAACACGATCACCATGGGCCCGCCTACACACTTGACCAATCGGTCAAAACCAACCATGGTTGATCGTGACAAAATTGTCACTTAAACAAGAGATGGCGCACGGCTTTGAAAGCCAAAATTAGGGTTTCAAGCCATCACGCGCGTCCATCTTCTCCGGCACGAATGGAGGGTCACAGATTAGATTAAGCAAGGCCGGTCATACCAGCATGACCACCGTGGGCACATCTACCTCCTCATGTGTTCGACCAAGGCATATCATGCCTGGTTAATCCAAAACGTGCGTCCAAACTAGCATGGCCACGCCTCCCAAACCACAAACTGATCTCGACCACTCAACTTCGCCGGACGATTTGGATGGCTCGGATCACGTTTTCATGGGATAGTCAGGTATAGGTGTGAACACCAGCCTACCACCTACACGCTGGTATGATCGACCAAGGCCGACCAAGATGGGTCGTCTTGAAACGCGTGCCCAAACTAGGGATGTCACGCGGTTTCCAACTCCTTTGCGGCAACAGATTTCTGCCGCAAACCGATCTCAACCACTCAACTTTACCGGTCAAATTGAGCGGCTTAGATCGCGCCTTCATGGGACAGTAAGGTATGGACGTGCATGACCGGTTGTCAGCCGACACAAATATAATTACACTTTCTTACTACTCAAAATATAAATATAGCAAGGGCAAGAAAGGATCGATCCCACAGAGAGGTCTAGGTTGTCAAATTGTTATGGTTTCCTATATAAAACACCGTGGATTTTCTGATTTTATGTAATAAAATAAAATAAAAGCAAATATAAAAGCAAAGAAACAAATAAGATAGAAGAGATATTGGTTAAGGATTTCGTTTTCATTCACTAACATGCTTTTCACAATAACTAGAATTGATATTTAATCTCAACTTTTATCAAAGACCCTAGAATACCTTGATCGCAAGAATATCCCGCTAATCTCCTCTTGTCATCAACAAACACATTAAAAGATGCGAATATGAATTCTATCTAAAGGAACAACCTAACGTGTAAAAGCACTAATCAAGTTTAATTCCCTAGATGCATTAAGTTCTATGAAATCAAAGCCAATCAAAGCAATTGAACGTGGAAAGATCATAAGAATATATCACTAATATCAATTTAACAAAGGTTCACGATTAAACCCTATGATCATAAGAATATATCACTACAAACTATAACCATATTATGCTACTTGTATCCAAGGAATATCACTTCACAAGAAGAAAGAGAAAAGACTTCATGGTTCTCAACCCTAGAATAAAGTAATAAACCCTAAACTAGCAATAGATGTGATTAGAAGTTCTACCAATTTGCAACTTGACAAAACAATCAATCAATCATAAAACTGCCGGGTCAGCTCGGTCAACTTGTCCTGCATTTGTAGCTCCATTTCACGCTCCTCCGCATTCATCCACGAAACTTCAAAAGCACCATCTTCCTCAACATCTCATTTTTGTCCTGCTTTTGTAGCTCCATTTCGACTCCTCCGTCTCCCGCATCACACCGCATCATCATAACACCCGCAAGCAAAACCACTTCCCAAACCTTCGGTTCCACCACTCGCAATTCCATTGCCTCGGGCACTCGCAATGTATCTCGCAACACCACCGTTCTTCATGGCTCAGCTCAATCTATTGCAGTCCATAGCCAATCCCATCCGTAGCTGCTGATCCTTCCCTGTCAACCTGATAATATCATTCATAAACCCATCTTATTCTTCCCTTCCCTGCACAGAGTTAACCACCACTACCATTTCAACAGCTCACTGCCACAGGCCAACACCAGCTCCAATATTCTCCAGTCCCAGCATTCAACTCCGCAATACCAAAGCAGCGGACTACACAGCCACGAACTCGGCTCAATTGTCAAACTACAACTCCACCTCAGGGTCAAGACTGCATTCGATCCACAGCAGCGATCATAGCTTCCAACTCTTCACTGCCATCGTTTATCATCACTAGCATTCAATCCAAACCCCCCTGTCAATGATCCGAGTTCTCTGCCTTACTTTCCTTGCAACATGGCTATGGACTGCAACGTAAACACCGGCATCTCAGGTCACTTGTTGCTGTCAATTCAATCTCCTTGCGCGTAACACTAGACCTAACTTCACCACAAAGAAACCACACGAAGCTTCATACTACGGCTCTCCGACACATTCCGGCTCTCGGGCACTCATTGCGAAATGCCATACATTCAATGACTCTAACCTGCAGTGCCATTTCTCCAAAACATCAACACCATCACCTGTCAACCCATGTTCTTCTCTCCACTCAACAGAAGCATCCAAACCCTTGTACCATTCTTCATTCCCATCTGACTCTCCACCTCACAGCTTCAGTCCCACAGTCGTGACCATCTCGGTCCTAGCCACCAACGATTCAAAACCACCGAGCTATTATCAATCATCTACTGCTTCTTTTCTTTCCTCCAATAACCCTTAATTCCTTCTATCGATTGCCACAGAACCATCTTCTAATCATTTACTGGACCCATGAAAATCTTCATCACGGCATCAACTTGAGACGCATACCCATTTCAGATCCAAACTTCGTTTCCCTCCTTAGTTTCTATCAATTTATCAACCAACAAACCCACGAACTCTCAAACCCATTTCGAATCTCTCTCGAATCGGCAAACGAAGATCTCTTCACGAGATCAAATTTTCTTCATTAATCGATTCGGTCTAACCCCTTCTCTGATTCATCTCTTAGCTCTCGAATTGATCACCTGTTTTACAGATTTGAACCACAACCCTAACTCCATAACATCTCCTCTGTGACTTCGATACCACCAAACCCTAACTGAGCTTCACTTCTCTAATTTTCGATCCAAAATCAATAGTCATCTCTTCAAACACCACAGAAATCCTAATTGGAGTTACCGCCTCTCTAATCTTCACCAGCAGAATCGATTCCATGGTTACACAGCAGCCCCTTTCTCTGAATTTCAATTTCAGGTGATGATAATGATTGAGAAAATAACATTTCTCGATATTCGGAGTTTATGTGTAAGAATAGGGATGGTTATTTACGCTGATCGCTTCGATAAGGGCTAACCTGATGGCAGCCCCTTAACCATTACTCGGACTCCGGATAGTATTCACCACTGAAATGACAAAATTGCCCTTATTGCTTATGAGTTCTTGTTTTGCCCATAACTTCTTCATACGAACTCAGAATGACTCCATTCTTTCGCCATTGTCTTCATCTTCTCGTCCTCTACACAATGAAAAGTAGAAATCTTGTATTTGAACGAGTTCCAATTGGTCTTTTTGCTCCAAATGACTCCATTGCACCTAATAAACTCAAAAGCACACATAAGATACATAATTTACAAGAAAACTCGCAAAGAAAGCATAAATACTAGATATTAAATACGGTGTATTCTACACCTATCAGATTCCCCCACACTTAGACTTTGCTAGTCCTCGAGCAAATCAAACAAAACAAATTCAAAAAGATACATACAACTCCGTGTCGTCGAGGCTACGATTAATTTTAGCATAAATAACAAGCCTTTAAACCCCTAGGTGTCCCTAGTGGACGAGTTATAGTCTCGTGAAGGTTTACTAGAGATATACCTACAAAACCTATATTTCAAACTCCGTCTATTCGTGACAAATCAATGAATGAATCCAAATTGACTACAAGAGGAGATACCTTGCAAATTCAATTCAATTATTAGTAAATAAACTCTATTTAGATAGTTGAACAAGCCACAATACTCGGAAACTAACAACCACAATCACAATGAAAAGATTAAGAAAATGGATATAGATATAGATGTTGGCGAATATTCACAAGTGTTCGATGTTTCCCAAATGCATAAGAAGGTCACTGCTAAGATGAACCTAATCCTATTGGATTGAGCTACTTCGTGCTGAATGCTACATCAAATCAATTGGCATATACAAGGGAACCAAGAGTGACTTTATTCAACACAATAATAATTTCTTTTTTTTTTTTTTTTTTTTATGATTGGATCAAACTGGATCCAATTTTTTTTTTTAGACGGCATGATTAGATCTTTTGGATCCAAGCGCATGCTTCTTGTCAGCAAGTACATGATAGTTGCCTTGGATCCTGCATTCCACGCTTGTTTAGGCGACGGAGACAGGGACTACGTTTCACACATACTGCTATTCCCAAGTGTCTTTTTATTCCGTTTTGGTCTAATTGATCGGTCCTTTTTTTTTTTTTCATATATTTTTTCATTTTTTTTCTTTTCTTTTCTTGTTCAATTTTTTTTTTTTTTTCTCTTTTTCTAGTAACTCAATCACTCTATTTCATCCTAGCAGTAATAACACGTTGATTTTTAGTGACCCACCAAAGCACTTAGAGAACAATAGATAAATATGGAAAAATAAAAATAGAATGCGATATGGTGATATTCCGAGATATGGTAACAACTATCATGTTAATTTGTGATTTCTGAGCTATATTCTTCCCTTTTAGTTAATTGGTTCCTCAACTCCTGCATTCAAAATGGTTCCATCCACTAATGGTGTCAAAAACAAACTATACAAACATATAAATGCTCCCCCACACTTAAACTTCACATTGTCCTCAATGTGTAAAACCGAAAGTTCTGAATTCTGACGTAACAGCAGATAAAACGCAAAAACTGTGCAAATTGGTAAGGAATTTGGAAAAACTCCATTTCACAAAAGTTGTTCACCTACGTATTTTCTACACAGTGTCAAAATTTCACAGTGTTTCGATAAACGGTCTGACAGTTATGGTCTCTGGACTGAACTACGCGCAGTCTGAAATTTTCTGACGAAAAGGTATTCGTCCTAATTCTCTTCTAAGATAGATTCCGGACTCAATGAAATTAAACATAGGGATGCAAATATGATATGAAAACAGTAAAAAAATAAATAAACGAAACAAAAAATAAAATGCAAAAGGATAAGAGATACAAAACCAGTGGGTTGCCTCCCACTTAGCGCTTGTTTTAAAGTCGACGGCCCGACTATATCCTTGCAAGATTCATTCCCCATACACCAATAATCGGAAAAGTTGGGGATCCACCCATAGCACCTGTTTTGCAAACACTAACTTCACACAAATATTAGTAACATAAAGCAAAAGTGAAGCTATGAACCGATAAAAGCTTCCCCCACACTTATTCTTGGCCACACTTGGAAGTGTATAAAGAATATAGAAGTCGGGCACTTCCACGGTTTCTTGTTCCATAACCTGCATAGTATGAGAATCAAGTGTCTCTAATGGCGGAAAACGAGAAACAAAGTCAGTCAACAATATTCTCGAAGCACATACATTCAAACCAATAAGAGGTAAAGGAGAAGAAACAATAGGCAAAGGGTTAGATAAACCTTGCACAATCTCTTGTATTACGGAATCCTCTTCATCCTTAAAAAACTCAAGTGAATTATTCACCTCTTTTATATCATGGTCCTCTATCAAACCTTGCAACCATTCTTCGTCCGTTTCTGCCGTAACCAAAGTATCGACATAAACATCATCATTACAATCATGCACAAGTTCAATTGGGTCTTCCACAATATTGGTCATAACGGTTTCATTCTCAACATACTCCTCCTTTTTGTTGTAAGGCACATACTCTTTTGCGGATCCAAATTTTATCATAAGAAACTTTTTTAGAACACTAGAAAATGCATCATCCTCAAGCTCCACCCTTTGAATAGGCTCTTGATCATTATTAAGATCAATGCTTGAGTAATCTACATAAGTGTCGACATATTCCTCTTCATCTTCATCTTGATCCCAAAAAGACTCCTCGGAGATGTCACCATGAGTTGTTTCAAGCAATATATCATAATCACCATCACTATCATAGTCAACATAAGATTGTTCCTCGCTGAATTTAGTGTTGCTAATCTCTAACTCATCCTTTTGAATAGGTGAATGATCATTATTACGATCAAGAGTTGAGTTAACTACACAATTATCCACGAAAGTGCCCAAGGATTGGCCTTTTTCAACATTAGCATCAATCAAATATCCATCACAAACCATATGCACATTAGAATTATCCATATCTTCCTTGTATTGATCAATGTCTCTTCGCAAGATAGTCATACCTTCACGAAGTTCTTGGAGTTGCTCGTTTGTAGTCTCTTTAGCTTTTTGAAATTCCTCTTTTAAAAAGTTGGAAACATGGTCTATAAAGTTAGAGACTTTTTGTTCACGAGCATAAGAATCCTCCCATCCTTGTTGTTGTTCACACACATACCCGCCATAAGGTTGTTGAGGAAAACCACAAGGTTCCATGGAATATTGGTCATAACCAATGAATTGGTTTTGATTATACCCATGGAATTGGTAGTTATCATATTGTTGAGGTTGAAATCCGCATCCGTTGTTCCAATATGCTCCTTCCATAGAAATAAGCACCTGAAATAAGATTCTCAAATCAAGGTTAGAACCCAGAAAATAAGAAAAAATAAAACAAAACTAAAAACAAAAATAAGAAACCAAAAACAATTGACAACTTGTGCCTCGCTGAAAACTAGCGCTCAAATTTGACCGGTTGTCAGCCGACACAAATATAATTACACTTTCTTACTACTCAAAATATAAATATAGCAAGGGCAAGAAAGGATCGATCCCACAGAGAGGTCTAGGTTGTCAAATTGTTATGGTTTCCTATATAAAACACCGTGGATTTTCTGATTTTATGTAATAAAATAAAATAAAAGCAAATATAAAAGCAAAGAAACAAATAAGATAGAAGAGATATTGGTTAAGGATTTCGTTTTCATTCACTAACATGCTTTTCACAATAACTAGAATTGATATTTAATCTCAACTTTTATCAAAGACCCTAGAATACCTTGATCGCAAGAATATCCCGCTAATCTCCTCTTGTCATCAACAAACACATTAAAAGATGCGAATATGAATTCTATCTAAAGGAACAACCTAACGTGTAAAAGCACTAATCAAGTTTAATTCCCTAGATGCATTAAGTTCTATGAAATCAGGCCAATCAAAGCAATTGAACGTGGAAAGCGCACTAATTCAATTTAACAAAGGTTACGATTCACATATGATCATAAGAATATATCACTACAAACTATAACCATATTATGCTACTTGTATCCAAGGAATATCACTTTTGCGTATAATAAACCCTAAACTAGCAATAGATGTGATTAGAGTTCTACCAATTTGCAACTTGACAAAACAATCAATCAATCATAAAACAATATTTTCGAGAATTGCAAACGATAATTATGAGACAAAACTAACTGCCGGGTCAGCTCGGTCAACTCACACGAGTCAAACCGGGTCAAGACTCAGCTGAGTCAGAAAGTCAGGTCAGGTGAGTCAGAGAGTCAGGTCTAACTAGCCTAGGCCTAGGCCATGTTGCAGTGGCCTGAGTTGTGTAGCACAATCATTGTGCTTCAGCCATGATGGCTGCCTTCCCTGCAACTTCTCCACTACCAACTCCAAACACAGTCAATTCATCCACAGAAACTTCAAAAGCACCATCTTCCTCACAGCTGCATCTCAGGCCTTTTTGTCCTGCATTTGTAGCTCCATTTCGCGCTCCTCCGCATCTCAGCAATAACAGCCACTGCTCCAGCTTAGTGCATCACACTGCATCATTAACACCCGCAAGCAAAACCACTTCCCAAACCTTCAGTTCCACCACTGCAATTCCATTGCACAGGCTCGCAATGTATCTCGCAACACCACCGTTCTTCATGGCTCAGCTCAATCTATTGCAGTCCATAGCCAATCCCATCCGTAGCTGCTGATCCTTCCCTGTCAACCTGATAATATCATTCATAAACCCATCTTATTCTTCCCTTCCCTGCACAGAGTTAACCACCACTACCATTTCAACAGCTCACTGCCACAGGCCAACACCAGCTCCAATATTCTCCAGTCCCAGCATTCAACCTGCAATACCAGCAGCACAGCTACACAGGCCACCAGAACTCAGCTCCAATTGTCAAACTGCAACTCCACCTCAGGGTCAAGACTGCATTCGATCCACAGCAGCGATCATAGCTTCCAACTCTTCACTGCCATCGTTTATCATCACTAGCATTCAATCCAAACCCCCCTGTCAATGATCCGAGTTCTCTGCCTTACTTTCCTTGCAACATGGCTATGGACTGCAACGTAAACACCGGCATCTCAGGTCACTTGTTGCTGTCAATTCAATCTCCTTGCGCGTAACACTAGACCTAACTTCACCACAAAAACCACCCGAAGCTTCATACTACAGCTCCAGCTTTCCCCAGCTCTCGGGCACTCATTGCAGTACTGCCATACATTCAACGACTCTAACTGCAGCGGTGCCATTTCTCCAAAACATCAACACCATCACCCGTCAACCCATGTTCTTCTCTCCACTCAACAGAAGCATCCAAACCCTTGTACCATTCTTCATTCCCATCTGACTCTCCACCTCACAGCTTCAGTCCCACAGTGCAGCAGCCATCTCAGTCTAGCCACCTGCTCGATTCAAAACCCTGAGCTATTATCAATCATCTCTGCTTCTTTTCTTTCCTCCAGCGAACCCTTAATTCCTTCTATCGATTGCCACAGAACCATCTTCTAATCATTTACCAGACCCATGAAAATCTTCATCACGGCATCAACAGACGCATACCCATTTCAGATCCAAACTTCGTTCCCTCCTTAGTTTCTATCAATTTATCAACCAACAAACCCACAGAACTCTCAAACCCATTTCGAATCTCTCTCGAATCGGCAACAAAGATCTCTTCACAGATCAAATTTTCTTCATTAATCGATTCGGTCTAACCCCTTCTCTGATTCATCTCTTAGCTCTCGAATTGATCACCTGTTTTACAGATTTGAACCACAACCCTAACTCCATAACATCTCCTCTGTGACTTCGATACCACCAAACCCTAACTGAGCTTCACTTCTCTAATTTTCGATCCAAAATCAATAGTCATCTCTTCAAACACCACGAATCCTAATTGGAGTTACCGCCTCTAATATTCACCAGCAGAATCGATTCCATGGTTACACAAAGCCCCTTTCTCTGAATTTCAATTTCGTGTGATGATAATGATTGAGAAAATAACATTTCTCGATATTCAGGTTTATGTGTAAGAATAGGGATGGTTATTTACGCCTGGTCGCTTCTGATAAGGGCTAACCTGATGGCAGCCCCTTAACCATTACTCGGACTCCGGATAGTATTCACCCTGGAAATGACAAAATTGCCCTTATTGCTTATGAGTTCTTGTTTTGCCCATAACTTCTTCATACGAACTCAGAATGACTCCATTCTTTCGCCATTGTCTTCATCTTCTCGTCCTCTACACAATGAAAAGTAGAAATCTTGTATTTGAACGAGTTCCAATTGGTCTTTTTGCTCCAAATGACTCCATTGCACCTAATAAACTCAAAAGCACACATAAGATACATAATTTACAAGAAAACTCGCAAAGAAAGCATAAATACTAGATATTAAATACGGTGTATTCTACACCTATCAGTGCACACCGGCATGCTGTCTACACACATGCCCGGTCGGTCCTCTCCAAATCCCTTTCCATGCTTGGTTTCGACCAAGATGAAGAGTGATGCTTGCGCACCTCTTCAAAAAACCCAAATATTCGTTAACGGTCGCAGATGAGTGTCTCAAAGATCATCTCATCCGTCCAACTTCACCAGCTTGGTTATACAACCCTGGTCAGGAGTTATTTGGTTAGTGAGGCGTCATTACCCATCACTTTACCACACCATAATGCAAAGACTCGCATAAAATACACACGATACTTCACAAGTATCGACTTCCCGAATAATTCAAGTTATTCAATTCAGCATTACATGCTATCTTTCGTGGATTCACGATCCACACATTCCAGACATCAATCATGTCACAAACCTGGGGATACATATCGGTATTGGTCTCGGCGGTTTACAGCGTGCGGCGTGCAACGCGCCATCACAAGAACGTGTCAGGAAGTCATGGACGGTTAGAGATGAACAGGAGAAGTGGGAAAGACTGGTCGTGTGACACCGACGCACAACTCCACTACTCCATCACTCCACTTCCTCCACTTCCCACGAGAGACGTGAATAAGGCTCAATGACTTGTATAAATAGGTTCTCCGCCCTATTTCAAACAACAACACAAGTCCGATTTGAGACAGAAAACCAAGTGTTAATACAAAACGTATTCAAACACCCAGAGCTTGCTTGCATCAATCACAAGCCTGCTCATCTTTCTCACACAAGTCATAAGCAAGCCAACACCTTCACAATCTCAACACCTTCTTCGCTTCCTCCCTAAGATCAACCCCATCTCCTTCACTTTGTGACCGAAACAAGTCCGGAACGGTCATTTCTTGGTTTAGGCCGGGACTTGCATGATTGATCTCTCGAATCTACAAGCACTCACCGCGCAAAGGCATTTGTTTAAGGTTTAAATTCATTCCTCATCCACACCACAAATTACCAAATTCTGCAGGAGTAGTTTTCACCCATAAACAATTGGCGACCACAATGGGAGGTTGATCTATCGGTTGCAAAAAAATTGAATTCTCAATTCTTCGGTTTTCGGCTCACGATGCATCATCATCAGAAACCACAAAGCGGTTCATATACCATGGGAAGTGTAGCTAGAATGCTTTGAGGATGTCTTGGCAAATCAAGCCGATCACTAGAAGACAGAGCGAGACATTCCGCCTTTTGAATGATATAGCAAGACAATTACAAGAAGGGTCGGCATGCATCTACTCAAGGAGTGCAAGAAATGTCAATCCTTAGTCAGGAGTCACACCTTTACCGGTGGAGAGGCAAAAAGAGCGCGCAACCGCAGGAGACTCAGGAAAGACGAACAACATGGTCCAGCCGACGAAGACTCGAGGCAACTCCACAGAGGAAAAAACTTGTCCGGGGTACCACAACGTCTACCGGATAAAGAAATGGAGCCTGTAGTTTACGGATCCCTGCTGGAAGATTTATATCTCAAGACCCTTGTCGAAGCCCGGAAAACTGTTCAATCCGCGTCGACCTTTCGACTAAGTGAAGAAATGCTTGAGGAAGGAGAGATCAATCAAGGAACACGTGAGTACGAGAGGATGGGAACGTTCAATTCGATCACTCACAGGTGATATTACAACACTTCCCATCACTGCAGCCGAGAGCACCGCAAATCCCGGCATCTCATCAAGTGTAACACCTCTCGGTAGTCACCCGAGCAACAACTTCCACTCCTTCATCAGGACGAGGAGCCGGAGGGACGAGAGGAGGACCATCCCCCATTACCATTGAAGACTTGATGGAGAAGCAGGAAGTTCTTGCTAAAACTCAAACGGATATGGCCGCAACTCAGAAAGAGGTACTCACTTTTCTTAAGACATTAACTGATCGATTTCCACAAGACACGCAACAGCCCCTGGAGCCAACAAGGAATGCATTCAACACACCGGAAAAGATACTTCAAATAAGCGCGGACCTACATGAACCCGATCAAAGAAGCGACATCGATATGAGTGGTCCTGTCATGGAGACTCCTACACTGGGGACTGATCCTCACAACGATCCTCCTCAAGTCAATAGTTTCACTATGAACCAGAGGCCGGTGGATCGGGAAGCGCTTTCTCTAGTGGAAAGTTTATGCGAACATTCACACCTCTCGAAGAATCAGCGCACGGAGACATTTTGCTGCAATTAACCAGAGGAAGGTCACAACCGTGCCCTACATGTCACCGCACGCATCAAGGATTCAGAGTTCAATACGGCCCTTACCGACACAAGAGCGTCTTCGAATGTGATTACTCTCAAGACTCTCAGGACATCCAAGGTTCTCCCAGGCAAGGTCGTACGGAAGCCTAGCACAATGACGGACTTCGAGGGAAACCAAACCAAAGACATACGGAGAAGCTCCGTGAAAGAATCAGACAAGTTCGTTGCATCCCACTCCCCATGTGGGCGTCAATTCAGGAAGAAGACCGACTTGCATCATTGAGGGCTAGTACCCACGATGCATCTTTGCTGACAAAGCATTCTTCTCCATCCTGTGAAGCCACGACCCACGTTCACACGAGGAGGGAACGAACTTTTATGGCGAGTCGTGACCAGAAAGGGAAAACGGTATACCGACACTGCCATTATCAGCAGGGGAGACTGTTACCCAGTCTTTCCACCTAATGGAACTAGATGCTCCACAACAGCTGCAAGATGGCACCAACTCCACAACTGATAAAATTGAAATCGTTGAGGAATCTCCTAGGCCCATCTCCATCAGCTCAACCTTGTGTACGGATAAACGCACGAAGCCCGTAGAACTTCTCAAAGAGTATCAGGACATGTTCGCTTGGAGATATGAAGAAATGCCGGATTTAGATGAAAATTGGTCATCCATCATCTACATGTCATACCCGGATCCAAGTCGGTTAAACAAGCTTGCGGTTCGTACACGAGAAAAATGGATAGATCGAAAGTCGTTGCATAGACTTGAAACTTGAACAGGTGTTGCTCCAAAAAACAATCCTCCTCTACCTGACATCGACATGTTAGTAGATGCAACCAGCGGACACGACATGTTCTCCTCCATGGATGGATGTAGCGGCTACAACCAAATAAGGATGTACGAGCATGATGCAAGTAAGAGAGCTTTTCGAACCCCTCTCGGAAATTATTATTATACCATACTGCCATTTTGTTTAAAGAATGCCGGTGCAACGTATCAACGCTCTATCACGGCAATCTTCCACTGGAGCCGATACCTCAAGGGAGCAGCCTCAAGAAGATAACGATGTCCACGCGTCATATCGAGCAAGATCCGGCAAGTCACTTTATCGACAAAAATGGTACATGTCTATCATGCTATGTTAGAGAATCCGCGCTTTTGGTCATCCTCTGAGTCGTTGAACGCTCATCTACGACAACATATGCCCCGATAGAAAGAAACAGGCATGCCGTGTAATGAAGAGCCTCATAATGTTTGTAGGGGCATATATCTCACCAACAAAGGCGATACAACCTTCACCTTCTTCATAAGCGGTTCCCTGAAGAAGCAAGAGGAAAACCACCGAGATACAACATCCTGCGCGTCCGTCAACTCCAACTCCAGTACCACATGCACGACTCCCACAATGATGAAACAATGTCCAAGATATTCCATATCTGGCTCGACAACAACCATTACGAACAAACCATGTAAACCACGCTTGGGGACTGAGGCTCAGCATGAAGTTCCTTCACCGTCAGTCAAGGAATTCTTCAACATGAGAGAGATGGTCAGTCAAGAAGCATGGAATTCACAAGGGTAAATCGAACTGAAGAGGGAAACACTTCAACGCTCCCTCTAGCAGAAGCTGCTTCAATGGTCTATTCAAGAGCCGCCTCAACGCTCTCTCCGGGACCCACGTTCGCTTCAGAATCCTGCTTCAACACTCTCTCAAGGATCCACCTCAATGTTCGCACCAGAAGCCACTTTAACATCCTCTCGAGTCGTTTTCAACACTCAAGCTACATCAATAATCTGCGCTCTGGTCAAGTTATCTTTGATGTACTCATTGCTCAACATACGTCTCGTCCATCCTTCATGAGGACCCAGCAGAGCATGAAAAACCCTGAAGTCGATAGGAAGAGGGTTATCTTGTGAAACGGATATTTTCATATAGTTGAAAGGGCGCGGTGAACAACTCATCATCAATGTTCGGCATATCTTCGAAGATGACAACACCTCCTGACTTGGCACCAGCATTATCCCCAGAAGACATCTCAACAGGAATTCTTTTCTTCATTCTACAATAAAATACATGAGTCAGTACTTGTATAAAAACGCGTGAGATGTGTAGTCACACACGATAGAACACACATTCACGTTGGAGTACACAAGGCTGGTATTGGGTCCAAACACCGGTATTGCTCAAGCTTCAAGTCTGGTATTGCTCAAGCTTCAAGTCCGGTATTGATCAAGTGACGAGTCTGGTATTGCTCAAGCTTCAAGTCTGGTATTGCTCAAGCTTCAAGTTTGGTATTGATCAAGTCACAAGTCCGGTATTGCTTAAGTTTCAAGACCGGTGTTGGTCAAGGGCACGAGGCTGGTATAAAGGTGACATTCAGTCAGGCATACACGATGTGGGACCCACATTCAATCAAGCATATATAGTGGGACCATATTTATTTGCACAACACGGTTCTCTTATGTCATGGGAATCATGTTCACGAAATTCAAGCCCACGATCGAGCGAAGCAGGCGCAATAGCCCCTCGACCTAATCAGGCATAACAAGGTCGATCTGGCAAGACCGACATTCAAACGGAGCAAGCACGGAGTGGGCCCTCGACCGAAGCAGACATAGCAAGGTCGACCGAGGTGCAAGACCGACATCATACTAGGGGAATGCTCTCCTAGATGCCTTTTGAACGTGACACACTCCAAGGACAGGATGACCCGTCTCTCTCCTGGTAACATCTAACTTTGTCTCATAAGTCTTATCTTTAACTGTCACCATCTCATGCCTACCACACAATAGTGTAACCATTATGTGCTAGGCAGAGGACTTAATGTTGATGGTGGATTTTCGTTTAAGGTTAAATAAAAAACCAGAAAAATCATGCGCTGACATCTTGTAAAAGATAAAGCCATTTATAAGTGTTGGATACTCCCTCACTTAATTCACCAAGAATGGAGCATGTAGCAACAATCCCATTCTGTGAATACATGAAATTCCTCCGTGCCGGAGCATGTGGCAACAATCCCTTCCCGTGAATTTCATATCAGCCTTGTATTTCCAAAGTACTCATTATCGCGTGGAATGACGATCGAGTGTTACTCTTACGAGTAACACGAACCTCCAAGCACTATAATGAAACCATGTACGAAATACCCGTATGTGCCGACTCTCGGTGTGTTATACTAGCCCGATTGAGCCCTCTCGGTGTGTTATACTAGCCCGATTGAGCAACCAGACCGACCGTATCAGTCCGGATATGATCTGATCGCAGTCATCCAACTCCATAAGCATGATTGGATGACCCCATATCAATTCCATCACCCCCAAGCAGGTATGGAATACCCACGGCCGACCCCGCATGGTCGGTCATTGGCCTAGCTTGCCAAGAAACCGTTCATACCAAGCATTATGGACGGAAAACCCTAAATTAGGGTTTGCGGCATATTACATGTGTTGCAAAACAGTCTCAACCATCCATCTTCGCAGGTATAGATGGAGGGTGTAGATGTAAACTTAAAGGGCCCAGAGCATGTCAACACGATCACCATGGGCCCGCCTACACACTTGACCAATCGGTCAAAACCAACCATGGTTGGTCGTGACAAAATTGTCACTCAAACAAGAGATGGCGCACGGCTTTGAAAGCCAAAATTAGGGTTTCAAGCCATCACGCGCATCCATCTTCTCCGGCACGAATGGAGGGTCACAGATTAGATTAAGCAAGGCCGGTCATACCAGCATGACCACCGTGGGCCCATCTACCTCCTCATGTGTTCGACCAAGGTATATCATGCCTGGTTAATCCAAAACGTGCGTCCAAACTAGCATGGCCACGCCTCCCAAACCACAAACTGATCTCGACCACTCAACTTCGCCGGACGATTTGGATGGCTCGGATCACGTTTCATGGGATAGTCAGGTATAGGTGTGAACACCAGCCTACCACCTACACGCTGGTATGATCGACCAAGGCCGACCAAGATGGGTCGTCTTGAAACGCGTGCCCAAACTAGGGATGTCACGCGGTTTCCAACTCCTTTGCGGCAACGGATTTACTGCAAAACCGATCTCAACCACTCAACTTTACCTACAAATTGAGCGGCTTAGATCGCGCTTCATGGGACAAAAAGTATGGACGTGCACACCGGCATGTTGTCTACACACACATGTCCGGTCGGTCCTCTCCAAATCCCTTTCCATACTTGGTTTCGACCAAGTCAAGAGTGATGCTTGCGCACCTCTTCGTAAAACCCTAATATTCGTTAACGGCCGCAGATGAGTGTCTCAAAGATCATCTCATCCGTCCAACTTCACCAAACTTGGTTATACAACCCTGGTCAGGAGTTATTTGGTTAGTGAGGCGTCATTACCCATCACTTTACCACACCATAATGCAGTACCTGCATAAAATACACACGATACTTCACAAGTATCGACTTCCTGAATAATGCAGTTATTCAATTCAGCATTACATGCTATCTTTCGTGGATTCACGATCCACACATTCCAGACATCAATCATGTCACAAACTGGGGGATACATACTGGGGTATTGGTCTGGCGGTTTACAGCGTGCAACGTGCAACGCGCCATCACAAGAACGTGTCAGGAAGTCATGGACGGTTAGAGATGAACAGGAGAAGTGGGCAAGACTTGTCGTGTGACACCGACGCACAACTCCACTACTCCATCACTCCACTTCCTCCACTTCCCACGAGAGACGTGAATAAGGCTCAATGACTTGTATAAATAGGTTCTCCGCCCTATTTCAAACAACAACACAAGTTCAGACGAGACAGAAAACCAAGTGTTAATACAAAACGTATTCAAACACCCAAGAGCTTGCTTGCATCAATCACAAGCCTGCTCATCTTTCTGTTACAAGTCATAAGCAAGCCAACACCTTCACAATCTCAATACCTTCTTCGCTTCCTCCCTAAGATCAACCCCATCTCCTTCACTTTGTGACCGAAACAAGTCCGGAACGGCCATTTCTTGGTTTAGGCCGGACTTGCACGTATTGATCTCTCGAATCTACAAGCACTCACCGCGCAGTGTATTTGTTTAAGGTTTAAATTCATTCCTCATCCACACCCCAAATTACCAAATTCTGCAGGAGTAGTTTTCACCCATAAACAATGAGATAACTGAAAAATATTTTGCTAACATAGAGCAAGACCAAAGAAATAACGAAACACAAGAACCAGTTAGAGAGGAAGGAGAAAAGAGGACTCCAGTTGCACAAGTTGAGAAAGAGCATGCAACAGAAAGGTAAGATGCATTTACTTTAGTCTTATGTTACTTTAGACTTGTTAGAGTAGATTATTCTTGAATGCAACTTGTTAGAATTGTCCAAGTTTATTCTTGAATGCAACTTGATCAAGTTATATTAACTTATGGAAGCAACTTCATGAAGTTGCTCCCAGTTGTGTCCAAAATGTGAGATCAACTTCCTCAAGTTGCCTCAACTACTTGCTTTAGAATGTTTGCTGTGTTTTAAATGAAATTTTTAATGAATTTGCAGGGAAGTAACATACTCTCAGACTGCACCAAGCAAGAACAAAGAATGTGTGCAAGACAACTCAAATGAAAAGACATGTCCAGTTGCACCAGTGTATAAAGAAAATACATGTCCAGTTGAAAATAAGGAAGAGCAAGAAAAGACAAGTACAATTGCAATGGAGGAAGACCAAGTTGAAAGAACAAGTGCAGTTAAAATGGATGAGGAACCAGTTGGAGATGATAAAGAAAGGACAACTCCAAATAATCAAGAAGATGTAACAGAAAGGTAGATTCATTCATTTTTAAGAGTAGATTGCTAGATTTAGTAGTAAATAATTCTTGGATGGAAGCAACTTGCTTCAAGTTGTCTCCATATGTTTAGGAAGCAACTTGCTTCAGGTTGTCTCCATACGTGGAAGAAACTTCCTTAAAGTTGTCTCCTCTCCTTGTTTTCAGTGTACTATGTTTTTAATGAATTTTTTCCTTTAATCCAAATTGCAGGCAAGTAGCATATTCTACACAAGAGAATGAGGGTGAAAAGAAAAAATCAGATGAAATGGCTGTTGTTCAACACACTCCAACATGTGTGCAAAACCAATACTTTGGAGGTCCAACTTTTGATTTGCATTTGGATTCTCCTAAGAAGACTCAGTCCCATCTTCTCGCATAATTGAACCAAAAGCAGATTTAAGATAGTGACTTATCGTAAATCAAGAGAAAACTCAAGAGAAAGTCAAGAGAAAGTCGTTGTTGGTTCTATTATTAAAAGAGTCAAGAACGATCCAAGGGAGAGGAAGAGGAAAAAATTAGGAGATGGATTCACTGGAACAGGTTTACACCGAAAAAAGAACAAGAAACAACAGGACAGTGCAGTTATTGACTTGGAAGCAATCGAGTACATCGATCCAATACCTCCTCAATCAAAACCACTCAGCCCGCAAAGTCTTAAGCTTTGGGGAGATTGCAGCGAAGATCAACAAAAAATACTCCAAGAATTCTGCGAGGATGCCACAGAAGGGTAAAAAAACACTAAGCCTTTTATACTGCTAGTTTTATTGACTTTGGGTATTATTTCCCGCAGTTCCTTCAATTTTGCAATATTGATGTTTGCTGCTAGTAATGCAATATCACATGATGTTTGCTGTGTTGTTGGATTATGCAGGGAAACGACTTGTTCTGCGCCGAATAATGAGTATCACATTCAGAAACAGTTCATCCAAAATCTATTGGATGATCTCTATATCGATAGTGACATCGTAGAATTCTACACCAGTATTCTGAAATCGAAGATGGAAAACGTTTCTGCCGATAATCCATACAGCAAGCATGTAATAGTAAATACCAATCTTTTGGTAAGTCACTTTTTTATCTGATAAATTACGCACTAGTTAGTATTAACAGATTGCATGTTATTTTGACTTGTAAAAACTATTTGCAGAAACATGCAAATATCTGATAAATATGTATCTTTTTGTTTTTTAAAAACTTTTTCAGTGATGCAGAGATACGTGCAAATATACATGGACAATGGAGACGAGAATGCAATAGAAACAAGTTTAGTAGCAGATTATGTGAGGGCTAATTACAAGTTGGATGCCAAGAACAAAATGCTGATGTTTCCACTGTGCATGAACTCCCACCGGTGTTGCTTTGGTATTACATGAAGGAGTCTGAAGATATGCAACTCTATGAAACAGAGTCCATTATTGTCAGGTCAGCTGCATACACTTACAAAGCCACTGAGCAAAGTTCTAAATGAGATTGGACATCGAGACAAAGGTGGTAATGAAATTGTTCACACATTGAAGGTTCCAAAAGTGCTTCAACAACAAGAACACCCTGACTGCGCAATATTTGTTTGTGTTTTTATGAAGATGTTGGTGAAATACCAAGAATTCGGTATTCTGGCAGGAGGAAAGAAGAATCAATATATTGGCCACTTTAACAAAAAAAGGATCAAGATGGCGTTACGTATACTGGCTACAACTGATGAATGGAAGAAACCGAAAGGCACAAATTCAAGTAAGATTGTGATATATTCCCAGTAATACTAAATGACAGAGACAACTTGTTAGTATTACCTAGAATTATCTGATTGAACTACATTTGTTAGTAATATCTAATTTGTTAGTATTATCTAGTATTATTCTGATTGAACTACAAATTACTATTGGTTGTTAACATTATGTTGGTATTATCTAATTAAAGTACACTTCTTAAAATGTTGTCTAGTTAAAGTTTGAATGGTTTGATTATTTCCCTTGATTATTTTCAGTGTTGCAATGTTTCTATATGCTTACAGGTTTGCATAGGTAAAAAATACAGAGAGACAACTTGCAGAAGTTGTTCCCAGAATGGAATAAACTAGACCAAGTTGTCTCCATAAAATGGAAGCAACTTGCATAAGTTGTTCCCAGAATGGAAGCAACTAGAACAAGTTGTCTCCTTAAAATGGAAGCAACTTGCAGAATCAACAAAGCAAATAACCAACAAAGCAAAAAAAATTACAGACCAAAATCATTTCATAACAACTGCAGAACAACTAAGAATGTAACATTATCAATTAAAAAGACAAAACCAAGTTCATATAAGCATGAATCACAAAGTTCAGTAAACACATGAAAGAAAGGTTCAGAAAAACATAAAACAAACTGCAACAAATGAAAAAAGATGACAAGACTAATGCAGTTGAGAGATTTCATAGGAACATCATCCTGTAGAACCTTCCAATCCTAGACTGATTCTTGAATACTGGTGGGTGAGGGGCCAATTAAGCACTACGACATGTTCTACGATTATGGTATACAAGCATTCCACAGCGACCACACCTTCTATTCTTGCGTATTTTCTCACGGTAACTGCGTTTACGAACAGAGTTTGGCCTTCCAACCTGTGGTCCAACAGGGGGAGGCATGACTGATCGCTGTCGTAGGCGTCAAAAATAAATTACACTTTCTTACTACTCAAAATATATAATGAAGCAAGGGCAAGAAAGGATCGTTCCCACGGAGAGGTCTTGGTTGTCAATATGTTATGGTTTCCTATATAAAACACCGGGGGTTTGCTGATTTTTATATACTAAAATAAAATAAAAACGAAACAAATAAAAGTAAACACGCAAATCAAGGATGTCAAAATATTGGATAAAGGTTTCATCTTCAATTGTAAACAAGTTTTTGAATATATGAATAGAATTCGTATTTAATCTCGCTATCATCAAAAGCCATAGAATACCTTATTGCAAGAATACTCCGTAATTTCCTAATTCATCAACACACACATTAGAGCTACGTATGTGAATTCTACCTAAAGAATAACCTAACGCCTTGCGCTAATCAAGTTCAATTCCTAGGAGCATTAAGTTTCAGAAATAGGCTAATCAATGCAATTGAAATACATTGCGCAAACAATTCGGACAAAGGTCAATTTCTACATATGACTACAAGGATGTATCACTACAACCTAGAATCATATCATGCTACTCGTATTCAAGGTTATCGCTTGATGAAAAACCCTAAAATAGCTATAGATATGGATGTGAGTTCAATTAATTCTAGACTTAACGAAACAAACATTCAATCATATTGCAATATATCAATCATGCAATTATTATAACCCGTAGAAATCAAACGATAATATTGAGAGAAAACTAATTCATAAAAATCATAACTTGGTTGCAAAATCCAACTACATCTTCAACCAATAATAAAAACTTAGTTACTTGTGTTTTTGGAAATCATCATAGAAAGCAAAGAAGAAAACTATCATGTGAAACCCTAGAAAACAAGTAGAAGTCTCCCTAATGGAGATATATCCCTAGGTTTGAGAAAGATTTTTCTATTTATATGTTTCTTCAATTCCAAAAGGATACTCTTTCCAATATTAGGTCAAATCTTCTCAAAACCCATCTCCAAGTGGTCCACCAAGCCCATGTGTGAAAATAAATCTCTGGAAATTTTGGGTCCAAAGCTGGTCGCCGGATTTGCTGACGTCATCGCCGGAATCCGGTCGCCGGTTGTCGGAATCCGTCACCGGAAAATCGACTCCAGCCACCTGGACTTGCCTCCGGCTACTGAAGCTGTCACAAGACATTTCTACACTTCCAGTATCTCAACTCTGCTTCTCTGCAATTCAAACATTCACAAAATACCATCTAAGCCAATTCCTTGTTCTTGCGAAAACGCGCCCAAAAGCGCGAACCGTAGCTCATATGTCCGGCCGTCGACTCTTGCATCCAACACATACCCCCTTCATGATTCAGTGAAATATTATGATCCCCACTTTCGGTTCAGAAATCCGATAAACGGAACTAGTACCACCAGCTCACCATTCTCACTCCGTTTCGCACCGCAGCCTACAATCTTGTTCAGGCACTGTCAAATCCTTGTAATTCCATCACCAGCACAACCCATTTGCAATTCAGCTCTATCTCTGCCTCATGTGCATCATCTACCTTCAATGCCTTCACTGCCGAGCTGCTCTTTCTCTGCAAAATCATGTCCTAACATACATCTAAGCATCTCCATTCTACTTCACTACAGGTTCAACTTCAGCTCACCAGCAACACGCTTACTAGTCCCTCCAACCTGCAACGCCTAACTGCAATTCAGTGTCACCACCATTCTGCAACCTGCAATTACTTCAACTCCATTTCATTCCACAACCAAGTGCAACACTGTCTTGTCTACAACCATCTCATCAACCAAGTGCAACACTGTCTTGTCTTGGAAGTGCAACACTGTCTTGTCTACAACATCGATTGGAAATGTTGGCTCATCTTGCTCTCCTTCGTTCTTTATACCATCCTTCACCGTATAGTGACCATGTTCACTTCCAACCCAAATTCGACTATCCAAAATACCTTCTTGAATGGACACGGAAGAGAGAAGATTTGATATTGTTGAAACTTCATTTGATATGATTTGAGGGTATCTTTCTCTAGACATAAAATTCCACCTTATACCACAATCCCTAACTGTTGGAGAAAATGAGTCTTTTTAATATGTTTTAATTTTTTGGTCTTGGTTAGAATTGATCTAATAACCTAAAGGTATAAGGATGCTTACTCATTTTCTATGAGTGAATGAAATACAAATATGGGTGGGCATGAAACACTTGTCATGCCTAATGCATGTATGCACATGCATAAGTGAACCAATATTAAAATTAAAACAAGTTTTAATTCCTAAACGGATTAAAAGCAAAACAAGTTTTAAATTTCTAAAGGGATTATTTTTAAAGAAATTCCTTAACGGAATAACTAAAACAAGATTTTAAGTCCTACTGTTTTTGTTAAAATTAAAACATGGTTTTAATTCCTTAAATGTTTTTATATTCAATGAGGGAAATTATCAAATACAATTTATGTCAAACTCATTTTCACTGCCTATAAAAGAAAAATAATTTCTTCATTTCAATGTGTACCAGAGAAAGCTATTATCCATAGCTATTTTCCCCTCTTGTCACTTTGTTGTGCGCTTGTGCGTTTATTTCTCCTCCTAATCCTTGATGTTGAGTTCGTAAGTGGGCAAGTGCTATAGTGCTTATAGTACTTGTAACGGGCAGTTTTATCCTGGATACGACTTCACCACAGGGTATAAGCATCACTCATTTTTGAGGCGTACCGGTGAACTATCGTGTTAAGGACAGCTTGATGATCAAGTGACTCTGTCCTCAGTGTGCAATTAAATATTTGAGTGTTTTATTTCATTTTCAGAAATTTAATTTTAACATCATTTTTCAGTATTTCATTGTTACAGTTCCAACAATCTTAACACGATAGACTTTTCTGTAACAATTGTAAATGATGTTGAAAGACCAGAAAATTTAGAGGGGAAAGACTTTAAGATATGTTTCTGGGTTAACATAATCTAGATGAATTTGTACGGAAATAATTGGATGATTCGGTTAGGCTGAATTATATGGATATAAATCGTATATTGAATTGTTTGGAGGATGCATAGTAACCATACAATGCAAGAAGAACTTTACTACTTATAATTTGTGGGTTGCTAGTCAGAGTTTCAACGTTTAGGTGATGGATAAATTACCATCTTCTTAGTCAAAGTACAGATGGAGATTGTATCATGAAACTGGTGAGGTAAGTATGGTTGAATCGAGTAAGATCTATGATTCAAGTGGAAGGATTTTTTTTTGGACCGAGGCCCAAGAGGTGTTGTCTGCAAGTGACATGGCTAATAAGGCGCCTGTGGCTGAATTTTTTTTTTTTCGAAAGCTGACAAAGGTGAGAACGTCAAATGCAACACTATGCATATCTCTCGTAAGAAAGGTATGTTTCGCGGACCTAAATCTAGCATTACTTTAATTAAGGGTGATTGTTATGTTTGTAAAATTCCTGGCCATTTGGCAGTAACTGTAGACAACGTAAAACCTTAATAAGTAGAACGTTAACGCTAATTTAGTTGAAACAAAATAGAACGAGTTCAGTGGCATGATGCCGGAAGCTATTTTAATAACCAATGTGAGATATTGCTGGGTGGACTCTGGAGCCACTAAGCATGTTTATTGAAACATAGACCTGTTCACCTTCTATCAGAGAATAGAGGATGTCGAGAAACTCTATATGAGTAACTCATTTACGACAGAGGTTGCATAAAAGGGAAAGGTCGAGCAGCAGCTCATATCTGTAATATTCTCACGTTGAATGAAGTTTTCATGTTCTGGGCATATGCAAGAACCTTGTTTCTTGTTCTGTTGTAGATGGTGAAAGATTTAAGATCTCGAAAACTTGTTGTAACTAAGGGTAAGGATTATGTGGGGCAGGGTTATAAGACTGAGGATCTATATAAGCTTAATGTCAACTCTGCTGTAATGAATAAGAATGATTCTTCTGCTTATGTTTGTAAGTCTTTGAATGTTTGGCATGGAGACTTGGACATGTAAATTATAAGTCAATGCATAAACTGGCTAATGTAGGCTGCATACCCAAATTTAGTTTGGAAAAGGAACACAAATGTGAAATATGCGTAGAATCAAAGTATGCTAGAAAACCTTTTAGCAAAAAAGTTCATAGAAATTCTAAACCCTTAGAATTAATTCACTCAGACCTAGTTGACATGAAATCGGTTCAAACTAGAGGTGGTAAGAAATGGTTTGTTACTTTTATAGACGACTGTACTAGGTACTGTCATATATATTTGCTTAGAGGTAAGGATGATGCCTTAGAAGCCTTTAAGATGTATAAACTAGAAGTTGAAAACCAATTAAATACTACCATTAAAACAGTTAGGTCTGACCGTGGTGGTGAGTACAGAGTTCCGATAGGAGATTTATGTGTAGAACATGGCATAATACACGAGGTTACCCCTCCTTATTTACCTCAGTCCAATGGTGTAGCTGAACGGAAGAACCGTACCCTTAAGGAGATGATGAATGCCATGTTAATTAGTTAAGGATTACCTTCTAACTTGTGGGGGGGAAGCTGTCCTCTCAGCCTCCTATATCCTGAATAGAGTACCCTTTAAAGGATCAGATAAAACTCCATATGAATTGTGGAAAGGTATACAACCTTCTTATGGATACTTCAAAGTGTGGGGGTGTTTGGCTAAGGTTCTGATCCCTAAACCTAACGCAACCAAGATAGGACCCAAAACTGTTGACTGTGTCTTCATAGGGTATCCTGAGCATACTCCTGCATATATATTTATGGTTGTGAGTTCTGAAATTTCTGAAATTGGTGTGAATACTATTATGGAATCTAGGGATGCTGTGTTCTTTGAAAATGTTTTTCCTTTGAAAGCTGAATCCCGTATGAGAGGTCTTGATCCCCTAGATGTCTCTTCAACCAGTCAGACTTTACCTTTAGAGGAAGACGAAGTATAAATTAAGCCTAGGAGAAGTAAAAGGGCTAGAACCAAAACCTCATTTGGACCTGACTTCGTAACACTAGCAGAGTCTGATCCTCAGACTTATAGAGAAGCCATGACTTCTTCTGAAGCTCCATGGTGGAAAGAGTCATCTGTTAGTGAGATGGAATCCATCAAAGAGAATGATACGTGGGAGATAGTATATTTACCTCCAGGGTGTAAGGCCATAGGATGTAAATGGATCTTCAGGAGGAAACGTAACATAGATGGAATTGTTCAAAAATACAAGGCTAGGTTAGTAGCTAAAGGCTATAAAAAAGAAGAAGGTGTAGATTTCTTTGATACTTACTCACCCGTTACGAGAATTACTTCAATTAGGATGTTAATTGCTATAGCTGCGGTTCATAACCTAGAGATATATCAAATGGATGTAAAGACATCTTTTCTAAATGGTGAATTAGATGAATAAATTTACATGGAACAACCTGAGGGCTTTGTAGTGAAAGGTTGTGAAAACAAAGTTTGTAAACTGAAAAAATCTTTGTATGGATTAAAACAAGCACCTAAACAATAGCATGATAAATTTGATCATGTAATGTTTTCTAGTGGTTTTAAAATCAATGAATCTGACAAGTGTGTCTATACTAAACTTGTGAATGATGCCTGTGTGATTGTATGCTTGTATGTTGATGATATGCTTATACTTGGTACAAACATGGATGTAATTAATTCCACTAAGAGCATGCTAAATGAGAACTTTGACATGAAAGACTTAGGCCCCGCAGATGTAATCTTAGGGATGAAAATTAGAAGAAATTCTAACGGTTATAGTCTTAGTCAATCTCATTATGTTGAATCTGTGCTTAGAAAATTCAATCATTTTGATTGTAAACCTGCTTATACTCCGTATGATCCTTGTTGTAGACTCAAAAAGAATAAGGGTAATGGATTTTCACAACTTGAATACTCACGAGTGATAGGAAGTCTGATGTATTTGATGAACTGTACTAGGCCAGATATTGCTTATGCTGTGAGTAGGTTAAGTAGGTATACTTGTAATCCAGGGCAGGAACATTGGGATACACTTTTTAGAGTGTTAAGGTATCTAAAATACACTTTGACCTTTTGTTTGAATTATGAAAGGTACCCTGCCGTCCTTGAGGGATTTTGTGATGCAAACTGGGTATCGGGCTCAGAGGAGTCTAAGTCTACGAGTGGATATGTTTTCACTCTAGCAGGTGGGGCTGTTTCTTGGAAGAGTTCCAAACAGACCTGCATAGCTCGATCCACTATGGAGTTCGAGTTTATTGCGTTAGATAAAGCAGGAGAGGAAGCCGCTTGGCTAAGATGCTTTTTTGAAGACATTTCTCTCTCGCATAGGCCTGTGCCAGCTATATCTATACATTGTGATAATCAAGTTGCTATAGCTAAGGCTAAAAACAGCTATTATAATGGGAAGTCTATACATATTAAAAGAAGACATAATACCCAGAAAAAACTAATCTCAAAAGGCGATATTTCAATTGATTGGGTAAAGTCTAAGGAGAATATCGCGGACCCTTTGACGAAAGGTTTGTCCATGGAGATAGTTAATAATGCATCGAGGGGGATGGGGCTTAGGCTCATTAAATAAACTTGCCATGAAGGATACTCAACCTTGCTGACTGGAGATCCCAAGATCAAGGTTTTGAATGAGACAACTAATTTGTGGCGGGTCAAGGTAAACACTATCAGAGAATTTCATTCTCTGCCCCCTCCCTATGGTGTAGACGTGATAGTGTGACTGCATGTGGAGGATGACTTTCAATTAAGTCTTAATGAGTTCTATAGTTTCAATTTAAGATTGAAGTGGGGTGTAGCAGTAAACACTCTTGATGGAACTCACCTATCTGAATGTGGAAGTGGGTCGCTTCCTATGAGAATAGAGCTGATTCTCTAGAGCATTCTGAGAAACGGGATTTGTCCAGGGCCAAAAAGGACACAACGGCACGAACTTGACATCACCTAGAGAGATATCACGCGTGGTTATTATCGCGGATTACACCAAACGATGGCAGTTCAAGACATCGCGTTCACTGTCCATCAAGTAGTCCCGGCAATTTCTCACTAAGCAAAGGTTCAAGACCTCATGGACACCTCTTGCCTAAGTGGTATTTCTCGCTTTCCGTTTTCTGATTTTTGTATCGGTATTTCATTCATGTGGGGGGTTGTTGGAGAAAATGAGTCTTTTTAATATGTTTTAATTTTTTGGTCTTGGTTAGAATTGATCTAATGACCTAAAGGTATAAGGATGCTTACTCATTTTCTATGAGTGAATGAAATACAAATATGGGTGGGCATGAAACACTTGTCATGCCTAATGCATGTATGCACATGCATAAGTGAACCAATATTAAAATTAAAACAAGTTTTAATTCCTAAACGGATTAAAAGCAAAACAAGTTTTAAATTTCTAAAGGGATTATTTTTAAAGAAATTCCTTAACGGAATAACTAAAACAAGATTTTAAGTCCTACTGTTTTTGTTAAAATTAAAACATGGTTTTAATTCCTTAAATGTTTTTATATTCAATGAGGGAAATTATCAAATACAATTTATGTCAAACTCATTTTCACTGCCTATAAAAGAAAAAAATAATTTCTTCATTTCAATGTGTACTAATCATACATAGTATCGTTTCAGAAAGCTATTATCCATAGCTATTTTCCCCTCTTGTCACTTTGTTGTGCGCTTGTGCGTTTATTTCTCCTCCTAATCCTTGATGTTGAGTTCGTAAGGGCAAGTGCTATAGTGCTTATAGTACTTGTAACTGGCGCTTTTATCCTGGATACGACTTCACCACAGGTATAAGCATCACTCATTTTTGAGGCGTACTATGAACTATCGTGTTAAGGACAGCTTGATGATCAAGTGACTCTGTCCTCAGTGTGCAATTAAATATTTGAGTGTTTTATTTCATTTTCAGAAATTTAATTTTAACATCATTTTTCAGTATTTCATTGTTGCAGTTCCAACACTAACTTCATACATAGTATTGGTTTCAAGAGAAGGAGAACTGTTGATTCACATTACCCAGGTCTTCAGCTAGATAATCTCTACTCTCTTTACTTTTAGTTGAACTTGAACGCATTGTGTTTGTGACGTTTAAATTTATGTCAAACTCATTTTCACCGCCTATAAAAGAAAAAATAATTTCTTCATTTCAATGTGTACTGTGAGAAAGCTATTATCCATAGCTATTTTCCCTCTTGTCACTTTGTTGTGCGCTTGTGCGTTTATTTCTCCTCCTAATCCTTGATGTTGAGTTCGTAAGTGGGCAAGTGCTATAGTGCTTATAGTACTTGTAACAGTTTTATCCTGGATACGACTTCACCACAGTGGTATAAGCATCACTCATTTTTGAGGCGTACATGAACTATCGTGTTAAGGACAGCTTGATGATCAAGTGACTCTGTCCGGCAGCAATTAAATATTTGAGTGTTTTATTTCATTTTCGTAAATTTAATTTTAACATCATTTTTCAGTATTTCATTGTTGCAGTTCCAACACTAACTTCATACATAGTATTGGTTTCAAGAGAAGGAGAACTGTTGATTCACATTACCCAGGTCTTCAGCTAGATAATCTCTACTCTCTTTATCCTAATCGGGAAAACAAGGGAATATTAGTGTTTTGTTTAGGCAATGGTTACTGAGATCAAGGTATGGCATTGGCATGTAATGAACTATAGTGAAACTGGAAATGAAAAAAATACGTTTCTGGTCCCGGGTAACAGTTACAGTTGGCTTAGTAAAAAACCACATAAGGGAACACCCCACATAATTTTGTTAATCAATATCATTTTTCATCCTTTAATTCACTGAATATCGTGAACTTCGCAACAGTTATCATATCAGTATTGAGCTTACAATCACCTATCTTATGGCAGAGTTACTGTCCACTGAGTATTGGTTTCAATGAAAATCACTGAGTACTAACTTCTAGGGTAACTTTTGATAGGCCAGTGCTCTTCTACAAAAGAATCTTGATAATGCTAAAGCAAGCTTAGAGGTCCTTATTGCTGATCTACAATTCTTAAGGGACCAAGTGACGATAACACAGGTATATCTTTCAATTCCAACTTTCTTTATCCTATTTTATTGGAACTTTTCGTTAATACTCAATTGCTGCTGTACCAGGTCACTATCGCTCGGGTGTACAACTGGGATGTTCACCAGCGCAGAAGTAAGCAAGTTTCTGCAACTTCTGTGAAAGACTCGTGAAGGCTTTCTATTATCGCATGGCCTTTTCCTAGTTACCCTAGTCAGAGTATGTTGTTCAGTTTGCACGTTTTATCTTTTTTTTTCTTCTATATAGTCTAGGGGGTGGGGCAGTTATGAACTTATGATAGTTTCCCATGGAAATGCATATTTGATTCCGGAATAGTTTTGATGTAATTTTGTTCTTAGTTTTTGCGCTCTAGATAATTATTCTTGGATACTTCTATAAATGGACACTATTGCTTGACTTGTCCATTTGTGTTCTCCTGCGTATTTCTATGTGAGTCACTTGATGATGCTTAATTAATCTTTTTTTTTTTTTATGCAAAACGAGGGGAATTTATAAATTAGAAACTAGGTATCACGAACCACCACATGTTTAAATCTTCATCTAAGTTAGTTTTAGTCCGCAACTTATATTGCGAAAGTAACATAACGCGTTGTTTTTTTTTTTTTTTTTTTTTTCCCCTAAGAAAACACCCTAACTATATTAACTTAGAAGCGAAGTACATGCATTCAACAAAGGTTCCCTCCTCACCAAATTGTCCAAAACAGAAGGAAAAGAGACTCATACATCCTTAATACAATACTTCCTAGCTCGACATGCAAGTCGATCCGCTACTTTATTTTTAGAACGATTAATATAAACAACCCTATAACTAGTACAACTTAAGAGAAGAGATCTGCAATCCACCAAGATATCCTTGCATCTCCACTCAACATTGCCGCTGCCTTCATTGACAAAATCTACAACTTGAAGGCAGTCACTGATGAACATAACTTTGGTTAGTTTTATCTCCATTGCCCAAGAGATAACCAAAAAAAGAGCAGTTGCTTCCGCTCCAACTGCTTCAGAAGCCAAACCAAAGTCCGAACGCGAACGAATCACTGTTCCTGCATTGTCACAAAGAATTAGACCCACTCCCATATTATAATTCTTGAAAGAACCATCAACAAAAATACAATGATCCACTGACGAGGTGTCAATCTCGCAAAAATAAATTTCTCTACTTCTCTTTAACTAGCAAGTAGTATAATGTAAGTAGGATCGTCCCAAGGGAGGTATGAAGTTCAAGTTGTTATGCAAATACTCTTAGCAAAGATGATTTTGTTGTGGAAATGTCAAAATTGTAAAATGTATTCAAATATGAGATGTAAATGATTAAAGGTTCATTCTAGACCACGGAATACAAACCAAATTGATAGATAGCTATGTTCTTCACATCATCATGTTACTAACAACCCTAGAATAATTAGTACGCTCAACTATTCCGTTATTATCTCCTAGCTCACCGGATACGGAAGCGCCGACTACCTGTTCCTACTTGCCAAGTTTCCTAGAGGTACGCTTACTAGGTTTGACTTAAACAAGTGCTCTAAGTTCTGTGAGATAAGGTTGCTCCTAGTGATGAACTCAAAAGCATGAATCACCTATTAGTGTTGATTTCTACATATGGGTACTTAACAAAGTCCCATCATCAATACCCACATATTACTACTTGTGTTTATCTTCTCTACACAATTACTGGTCGAAGAAAATCTAAACTAGCAAATAGATTAAGAATTAATGATTCAATTTCGAACTTAAACCCTTAACAAATAATCCATAGACAATATTAGCATGGTAGAAATCAATCAATAACATTAATGAATGCAAGAGAACAAGTTATTTCATATCAAATATAGATTCATATTTCGGGCTTCAAATCGCCCTTAATCAAAGAGAGTTTTAGTTACTCATAATATTGGAGTTCATCATCAAATAATAATGGAAATAAAGTAAAGAAGATGAAAATATTAAATGAAAGCAAACCCTAGCTCCGGCTCTCTGCAAAACTCCAAGAAGAATACGTGATAAGTCCCCCAAAAGTTGTAGAAGTTTTCCTTATGTAGCCTTTTCTCTTCAAACTAGGTCATATCCCCAAAAGTCCAAGTCCAAGATATCCAAAGAAGCCCACATAGGAGAAAACCCACGTAGAAAATATGCTCGAAATAGTCACCTGGAGAGCCTTAAAGTTGCCGGAACGTGGCCGGAATTCCGCCGGAAAGTGGCCGGCCGGCGGTCAATCAACTCAGTCAATCACTAAGTCATACCGAATCAACATCTTACTTGCCTGAGTGAGCTAACTGGTTAAATCTGAATTGGTTAATTTGCACAATCTACGCCAATGCTGCACCATCTCAGCTGCACATCTCTGCTGCTTCACTCTTTCAGCTACTACAGCTCTAGTTCGACTCCCCTTCGCTGTAACTAGCTCCAGCTCAACACCAGCAGCTCACAACTGCACCTGCAAGCACATCACATCCCTGATTTCATCCACCTCTCACCATGGCCTCGTAGCCTTATCAACCACCCGCAACACCGCCATCTTTCTCTTGTATAGCATCATCTCGTAATTGCAATGTTAGTTTACACTTCATTCCAGTCTACATCGCTTAGCCAATTACAGAATCCACCAACCATCATCAACACCACCACAATTCCATGGCACATAGCACAGCTCCTCGCGAGTCCTAAACATACATTTACAAATAACAATGCAACCAGCTGAGTTCAAGTCCCTAGGTCCATTCCTAGCCTTGCCTCGCAATCATGGCTCCACTATGCTACATAGCAACAGAGACTTGAGTCTCTTCTTTTCTCAAACCGCTCGTGTTGTTTTAGCACCAGCAGAACAAACCCTTACTTCCACCAGTTAGGGCTCTAGTAAACACCCACCGAAAACCCCGTAACTCCAACTATTGCAATGACCAAAGACTCGCCTTCATTTCACGAACCCGAGTCCATCCTTGCCCCGTTGTCCTCTCGGTTGCAAGCACCCTCACCCGAAACCTGCCGCTCCCAAGATTGATAACCCACAAGAATGACAGATTCGTGAACCGCCAACATCACCACCCACCACTGCTGCCATTCATCCCTGCAACACTATTACAAGCACACACCCATTCATTCATACAAGCAAACAAGCAGAACATCGATTATCGATAGTGAAACTCCATCTTCTTTCCTGATTTTCTCGGCAATTAACAAACCCTCAAACAAAATCGAAACCACCACGAGTTCAATCTATTCAAAACCCAAAATCAACTTCAATTCGAACCCAATTCAGCATCAGATTCGAGCTAAAACCACCGTGAACTCCAGCCATTTATTAACCCAAACTCGCTCGCAGCTTCATACTCCGAACAACAAGTTCTTCATATCCCTCTCCATCTAATCACCAGCAGCTACTACTTTGATCTTTCCTTCTTCTGTGTAAAACCCAACTCAGGCTCAAGCCTTCCTCAAACTCAGTTCCCTCGTCTCATTCAAAAACCCCTCTCTATTTCAGAGATTTCATCTCCTCAGCTCTCGATTTAATCCAGCCCTGAATTCGAGCCAATAAAGTACCAGATTCAATCGACATCATCTTCACATCCGATTCGTGTTCATCTCACATACCCTAACAATCGTTACCTATCTCATCTCCAACAACTTCACCTCCCTCTCTGCTCAAACTCTAGTTGATTTCACTCTAGGTTTCTGTGGATATACTGGAGCCGCCATCTCCTCTATTGGTTTCAGGTAGAAAAGACAATGATGAGAAGAATTATCTCATCTCTGATTTTTAGGTCTTGTGTAAGAGGGGGGAAATGCATATAGCCACCCAAATAGACTAGATAAGGGACGACCTAGAATGTCTCTAGACACCCAGATAATAGATAAATGGCCGCCAAGGTGTGCTCCTGCTTCTTTAGACTAAGCTGTAGTTGTTGTCTGCTGTTGTTTGCTCGGCTCGGCTCCCTATTGCTCGTCCATGAAATAACTGCTATGCTAATTTAGCTCCAAATGAACGCACACCAGCAGCAGCCGTCTCTTACTCCTCAAATCCACTTAATCTCTTCAATGAGAGTCATCACTAAAGTTGTCGTGCTTTTCAGACATAGATGAAGAAATTAAAGCAAATTGTGAGAAATAATCCGCCTCCAAAAGCACTAGCACATGAGATGAGATTTTTGCGCCATTTCTTCTTCTTTTGTTCTGAATGACTCCAAAGTACCTAAAAACTCAAAAGCAAACATAAGATACATATTTTACAAGAAAACTTAGCGAAGAAAGCATAAACAATAGATAAATATCAAGGTGTTTTAGACACCTATCATCCACAAGCTCTATAGGGATTCTAACTTGCATCAAATCCTTTTGAATCTTCAAAGGAGGAGCTATATATGTGTTTATTGTTCTTTTTGAATCTAGAATGATTTTTTCTATATTTATAGTGACTTTATTAAAAACCACATCGCATCTGCATTTCCAAATACTCCACATAACAATTGCACCAATACTTGGCCAATTAACAACAAAAGGAGATTGACCAAATCTATCTTCAAACCATTCTAAGAATAATTCATCAACACAATCCAGATCAGAGTTAACTAAGTGCTGAAGTGACAAACCAACCCACACATGAGCAGCAACAGGACAGTGAAAGAAAAGATGCATAACAGTTTCAATGTCATTCTTACAAAGAGGACATGAAGTAAAGTGTTAATTGGAAGCATCTGCGCAAAGGTCTTCCACATGAAAAACTTAATTTTAGGCAAACAATCTAGTGACCAAACTTTTTTCCAAAAAGAAGCCTCTTCTCCATTACTGACTTCATTCCTAAAAACTCTATAGGCAGATTTTGTAGTATAATTTCCATCCCTAGTATGAGCCCACTTAACCTGATCCCTACAGTGAAGCTTAACCTTAATCATTTTTATTCTAATAATGTCATCAGGGGAAAACAAAGAGTTTAACAGAACCTCATTCCAAGCACCCGTATTCATATCAATAAGATCATTAACATAAGTATAGTCATTATAATAAGAAACTATAGAAGAAGGAGGAGTAGAAATACACGGTAACCAAACAGATTCCCAAATTTTTGTCGATCTACCATCATTTATCTTAAAAACTATATTAGATCTTAAGAAAGATAAACTATTGACAATACCTTTCCAAACCCAAGAAGCAGAATCAACTGCTTTATCAATTTCCAACAAATTCTGCTTTATCATAACGCGTTTACTTTATCTTTCTTTACTTATGCATTCATGAACCACATGTTTTGTGAAAGCATAATAACTAATGCCCAAATATACATTATAATTAGCTTTGTCGCCAGTAATTATGTTTGATGTGGATTTCAAGAACCAATTTTTTTTATTTGTCTTTAAGGTGATTCAATTCTAACAAAAAAATATCTTGAAAAAATTATGAATCACTTGATCTAATTTCATACATATTTATCTATGATTAGTTTTTAAAACCAATCATAGAAAAATTAAAAAAACAGATGTATCCATGTTGTCAGCTATAAATTAGTTTAGTTCATTACGATAATAATGAGAGAGAATGATACAGAAAAGAAGTGCTCAATATGGACTAACTCCAAAAAAAAAAAAAATTGATGGAGCTTTACTTCGAAAGTATAGCATGGCAGTGTTCTTTAGCAAAACAAACATGATTTTCTTAACATGTGATTGTGAGCCTAATCTGGTCACGCTAAGGCGAGACTACACAAAGAACTTGTAGTAGAGTGCAGGTAGTACAACAATGTGACACTAATGCATCAATACGTCTAAGCTCCCAGTTTAGCCAGCAATTGGTATATCAGCCTGCTCAAATTTGGGACTTAAACAATCTTCCAATTTATAACCAACTGTCATTAGTTTAAAAGGGACAAATTTTTTTAGACCATCAATGATCTTCACATGTCATTGTTAATGTATTGAAGATACTGCTCTTCTGTACCACCCAACCATGCATAAACAAAGTTTTGGAATGTTTCATCCTGGATTCGTTTTATACACACGAAGAATTTTTTATTTGTGCTAACTAATATAATGTCGGTATCATGTTATTCACCAACTTAGATGATTTGATGCGTTTTTCTCCGACAAATGCCAAGTTTATATTAGTTTAGGTTTGAATATCTAGTTATTCAATTAAAGTTTGGATAATCTGAAATAAATAAATGCACAATCACAATCAAATAATTCTTTGTTGCCTGTGAAGGTGGATAGTCAACCAAACAACATGAGGATCTTCTTCATGCAGCGAACAACTGTATAAACGCTACTCGGCCTCGGGCGGTCCAATAAATCTTGCGCATCAATGTGTTGTTGTACCTCATCATATTTATTGATAACTAATTTTGCGCGATCATGATATTTTCATATATGCTTCTGTATGTATTTAACGGCCCTTATTCCCCCAAAGACTTCCACATTAATGTGAAAATTTAACACTCTAAAGAAATATTGGTTGTATTGAACATCATCTGCATTACTTGTTAGATACGTATTATGAACAAATACCTCCCGATCATCATCACCCCGACGACAGATTGGATATCTACCTTCATTTGTGCTTATACTATTAACATATCTCTTCGAATAATTTATATCGCATTTCCAAATTTTCATGCACATATAATTTTTATTACATGGAAAATGTACCATAAATTTTTGGAATTTGGAAATCTGGCACCAGTTAATTTAATCAACCTGCTTGCATATTCGAGATTTTCAAGAGAAACTAAAAATAAAAGAGTGTACATATGAGGCAAGCCACTGCTTTGGAATTCAACAGTGAACAGGCATGCAACCACTTTGCCAAGTTTTTTTTTTCTTTTTTTTTTCTACCATTAATTAAGGTCTCTCTTTAATTTAAAGGCACAAACTATCATATCAGGACGATCAGAAGCATATTCATGTGCCATGAGCTCGTGTTTAATCTCCGACCAAATGAGCCTGAGTGGTGATTAAAACCTGTAACCATTGAATCCTTATATATCTTAGAAGCATGTCTTGGACCAACAATGAACATCGATGGAAGGAACATAAGCCATGCTTCGTTCGTTTGGTTTCTTCTCATCGTCTACCAGTATTATAGATCAACATAACAATCCGCTAGCAGCATAAATTGGAATTTATTAAAATAGTATAGAAGATTATGTTCGGTCAATGACCTAAGTACCTAATAAGAACTCTTGAATACTTCTTTTTCTCCCAGGATGGTGTAATGCTCGCTTAATCATTAGAAGGAGGATTCCGTAGAATGTTTCGAAGTTAATCGAGATTTACTTAGCCGGATTTGGTTGCTTCATGTCGAGATGCAAACCCAGTTCACATATGGAAAAATTAGAACATAAAGCAAAGAAAAATACGCAGGATGACACTCAAAAATCTATCAAACATGTTTGTTATCTTTAATTGGAGTACAATATTGTAGGTTAGGTATCTGAGAACCTTCTCCTTGTAATGTTTCTGACATTTTGTCGGTCGTTGGTAGGTTGTACCACATGATAACTTTCACATCCTTCAAGGCATGAATAAACCTTGCTTAGAATCTCATGCGTTGAAGTTTACTTGGTGTAAAACACATTATGGTAAATTACCTAAAAAACATCTATGCTAACTAAGGTTCTCGCGTCGTCCGATTAGACATGGATTGATTAGGATCATATATATACAACAAAGAATAAAATAGATCTTTTTATTCACCGGGTACCAACCCTCCACTTCTATCACAAAATTTCACGTTTATTGAGAAGCACTTCGGACCCCTTTTAAATTTCCTTTATCCAAATTGCAAATAAGACAGGTAAATTCACTAACATGCTTTTCACAATAACTAGAATTGATATTTAATCTCAACTTTTATCAAAGACCCTAGAATACCTTGATCGCAAGAATATCCCGCAAATCTCCTCATGTCATCAACAAACACATTAAAAGATGCGAATATGAATTCTACCTAAAGGAACAACCTAACGTGTAAAAGCACTAATCAAGTTTAATTCCCTAGATGCGTTAAGTTCTATGAAATCAGAGCTAATCAAAGCAATTGAACGTGGAAAGCGCACTAATTCAATTTAACAAAGGTTACGATTCACATATGATCATAAGAATATATCACTACAAACTATAATCATATTATGCTACTTGTATCCAAGGAATATCACTTTTTGCGTATAATAAACCCTAAACTAGCAATAGATGTGATTAGAAGTTCTACCAATTTGCAACTTGACAAAACAATCAATCAATCATAAAACAATATTTTGAGAGAATTGCAAGCGATAAATATGAGACAAAACTAATATATTGAATCAAAGAATCATGCTTTGTGAAATCCAACTATTCCATAACCAATAAGATAACTTAGGTACTCATATTCATGGAGTTCATCACAAGAAGAAAGAGAAAAGACTTCATGGTTCTAAACCCTAGAATAAAGTAGAAGAGATAATAAAACGTGGTAGATAATAAGATATCCCCTATTTTTGCCTAGGCTTCTCTATATATGGAGTTTTGTAACCTCCTCTTGAAGAAAACTAGGAAACCTAGCAAAAATAGGAAAGAGCATCTCTTAGGAATTGTGTCCCGTGCATCACCCCGTTCGAAATCTGCGCTGAAGCTTCTAAATATCAAGTTCACGTCCAAGTCCTCGCTATGATAGTTTAGAATCGGCTAAATAGTCCAATGAGCCTCGCAAATTCAGCCCACTCCTTGTCAATGCCTTGTCGATCCGTTGGAACCGACGAGTGCATCTTTTCTTCAACCTCAGCAGACAACGATCTCTTCTTCCATGCAATATATCCTTCACAAGCAAGCCCCTTCTTCTCGTTATGAGAATCACCAGGCAGCTCGAGCTCCACTTCTCGATGCCATCACCGAACAATGGCATCACCACGCTCGAGTTCTTCATTCGCCAACAGCCACGACATCACCATCAACCCCATCTCCGGCTTCACACGATAATGGCAGCAACCTCCTTCTCTGTTGCTCCTCTCATCCTCTGACCGATACTCGTCTTCCATTGATCACTGCTCATCACCACCACTGCCAACAAACTACAACTCAACTCCATCAATCCACATTCGTATCCACCACAGTGATCATATAGTACAACTACTCCACTGCCAAACTCAGTCCACGACACCAAGCTCTACTCGTGTTCATCTTCATGCCTGACTGCCAAGCTCGACCATCTTCCATTAACATCATCTAACTCCATCTCTCACTCGTTTACTTCTCATCATTCCCGTCACCACTGCTGATAATGAATGGCAGCAACGACCACAATCACTGGCAATATCCGCTACCAAGCTTCTACCCCGTATCTTCCATCACAGATACATCGCATCGACTTCCCTGAACAGCTCCATCAATCTCCAGCTCAATAAATTCTTCTCTTCTTCCCTGTGTTTAGTTACAAATAGATTACTCCACCTGACTATGGAAGCAAACCCTTTCCAGCCGTGATCAGCTCTCACTAATCCTTACTGCCAATCTCCAGCTCCTTTCCTGAGTTCCCTCGATCACCATTGATGATATTAGCAGCTGCCATTCAACTGCCATTGATCCCGACAGTAACCAAATCTTTCCCATCACCGAGCTTCTCCATTACTGACAGCACAAAGCCGAGCTGTTCATTATTCGATGGAAGCAAAAACCCAAACTCGAGCTCTCCATCAGTTGAGCTCGTCATAGACTCGAGCTTCTCAATTGCAACCAATCCACCAAAGACTTGAACTCAGTCTCTTGATACACTCCTGCTCAACTCTGATATTTCCTCTCTTCCTCGCTGCCATAAATGGAAGTGCACATCGTAGCTCCATGTAACCACCGAATCGCCAAATGTTTCACCTTCTCTCGCTTCGCCGGTCGGAAACGTGTTGGAAGAAGAAGGTGGTGTGCCCCGATCAAAACCTCGTGCCTTTTAACAGTTTTTCAACCGCTGGCCTTACAAGACCGAGCAATTCGCTTTTCTCGCATCATTCTTGAACCGCGCCCAGTGGGAACCGACAAGCTCAACTTCCATTCGCTAATAACTTCTTCATACAACGCTTCTAATGATTCCGTTTTCACGCTCTCTTCATCTTCTCGTCCCTCTACACAATGAGCGCAGAAATCTTGTATCTGGAAATCCAGTTCCAACTGGTCTTTTGCTCCAAATGACCTACTGCACCTAATAAACTCAAAGCACACATAAGATACATACATAATTTACAAGAACTAAAAATAAATATAAATACTAGATATTAAATAATTCCCGTCACCACCGCTGATAATGAATGGCGACAATCGACCCACAATCACCGGCAATATCCGCTACCGAGCTTCTACCCTGTATCTTTCCATCACGGATACATCGCACCGACTTCCGAACAGCTCCATCAATCTCCAGCTCAATAAATTCTTCTTCTCTTCTTCCCCGTGTTTAGTTAGGATAGATTACTCCACCCGACTATGGAAGCAAACCCTTTCGGTAGTGATCACCCTCACTAATCCTACCGCCAATCTCCGCTCCTTTCCCGAGTTCCCCTCGATCACCATTGATGATATTAGCAGCTGCCATTCAACTGCCATTGATCCCGACAGTAACCAAATCTTTCCCATCACCGAGCTTCTCCATTACTGACAGCACAAAGCCGAGCTGTTCATTATTCGATGGAAGCAAAACCCAAACTCAAGCTCTCCATCGTTGAGTTTCTCGTCATAGACTCGAGCTTCTCAATTGCAACCAATCCACCAAAGACTTGAACTCAGTCTCTTGATACACTCCTGCTCAACTCTGATATTTCCTCTCTTCCTCGCTGCCATAAATGGAAGTAATACTGCAGCTCCATGCAACCACCGAGAATCGCCAGCGGTTTCATCTTCTCTGTTTCTGCTGGTCGTGAAACGTGTTGAAGAAGAAGGTGGTGTGCCCTGATCAAACCCTACAGGTGCCTTTAACAATAGCCTTTTCAACCGTCGGTCCTTACAAGACCGACAATTCCGTTCTCGCATCATTCTTTTTTTGAACTCGTTCGGTTCCAGGGGAACCGACAAGCTCAACTTCTCGTCTCGCCAATAACTTCTTCATAAACGTCTAATGATTCCGTTCTTTCGCCATCGTCTTCATCTTCTCGTCCTCTACACAATGAAAAAGTAGAAATCTTGTATTTGAACGAGTTCCAATTGGTCTTTTGCTCCAAATGACTCCATTGCACCTAATAAACTCAAAAGCACACATAAGATACATAATTTACAAGAAAACTCGCAAAGAAAGCATAAATACTAAATATTAAATACGGTGTATTCTACACCTATCAATTAATAAAAATCATAAACAATTAAAACAAGTGCAAAAGTCATAAAGAATCAAATATAGTTACCAAACAATTGTGAAATAAGGCTTCCTCCGTAGTCCCAGTGTTGGGTTTTAGCTCTTCATGGTGAAAACACGCTCAAAATAATAATCCATTATTCAAAAAGGTGTTTTATTGAAGAAAAGGTATTAAGCAGTGTGTTTGTAACAGTTATAATTGTTATAGAATCCACTGTTACAAAGAACCCTAACAGAACTGTTGCGAACTCAAAATAATAGTTGGAAAAATTGTTACAAAGTTATTGAGTTTGAAAGTATTGGTCACGGTTTCTGCAACTGTCTAACTAGGTCTTATGTTCTTCGTCTCCTCCTTCTTCAGCAGCAGCAGAAACCCGATCCTGCAGCTCCAACCTCTTCTCTATTTTACCCCAAAGTCTCCACTCCCTTCTATCGCTCGAACCCATCCTTTTATACACCACAGGGCAACTAAATCCCGGGCATATCTTTCTTTTTCTTCTCCTCTTTTCTTCGCTGCCAAGATGCGAATAATCCTCTTCAAGTTTTCTTTACGAGTCCTTTAGTCAAATATGACGTCCCAGAATCTCTTGAGGATAACACGAAATCCACAGAGAGTAATATTTCTCATTCTTTTCACATAACTTCCCAAATATAACAACCAATTCCATGTTTTGATGGAAGTCCGGTGAACTTCTTCTTTTTTTATCGAATCCAACTTCATTACCTTCCCCGTATCACTGTGAACGGTGAATCCGAATCCAAATCCGAACCCAAATCCATGAAAAACTCCAATAGAATCTCACCCAAACTCCCGAAGCTTTCTCCTTCTCTGTTTACATGAGATAAATATGGAAACTTGATTTTCTTCGATTACAACCCACATACTAACCCTGTCTAGTCGTAGAAAGCCCACACCGATCTATACCAACGAGAAAGTTCCCATAAAATCTCACCAATCTCGATCCAGAAACTTACGAAATACCCTCACCCCATTTTTGCTTCAAGTTGATATCTAGCCCTATCCAATCAATCCAAACAGTATTATCATTCCTGTTTAGCCTTAACAGGCCTAACGAAATCAAATTATGTGCTTGAGTTTCTGCCGGACATATCCAAAAATCAAATCCAACTCTGCCAGACGCTGCATCATTTTCCCGCCTATTTGTGAAATTCAAATAAGGAAGATGACCTCCCCCAATCCAATTCCAGTGTGCCAATAGTAGTTGCCCTGGGGTTGCCCCTTATCAGCTGGGTACCCTTTATCCATTTGAAGGGTGTAAATAGCAAAACTCATAGGGTGAGCAAATACCACTTTTCGAGTTAAATTCTCCGCACAAGTGTATTTCTCCAAAAATACCTACAAAGACATAAAAAGCCATAATAAATACAAAATCGAGCACTAACAATACATACAATTGAGATCATATTAGACACGAAAATGTGTCTATCAAATAACCCCAAACTTATTATTTGCTAGTCCTCGAGCAAATCTAATCTAAAAAATAAAATCATAACTCACTGTCGCAGGCATCGTCGATTGAATTTAGCGTATGCAATAAGCCTTTAAACCCCTAGGTGGCCCTAGCGACCGAGTTATAGTCTCTGGAGGGCTTACAAGAGATATACCCACAAAACCTTTACTCCAGACCCTAGCTATTTACGCAGAACCTTGGAAGGCACTAAAGAATCTCCTTGGTTGGCATACTTAATGACTACAAGAGGAAGTACCTGTTCGAATTTTTATATAGTGGTAAATAAGGTTATCGTTCACTCAGACTTGATGAGATTGATTTCAGGTTTAAATAATGAAAATAATTAAAAATAAGAAAATTATATATACAAAATTTGACAAGAAAAAGAGATAGTCGGGACTCAGGATTCCACCAGACTTCAATTTCATGCAATTCAAATACCAATTCTAAACAATACTAGCTCATAATATAAAGTTTCATTGACTCTAATTCATTGCCTAAAGTAGATTTCAATAGTAATGGTTGTAAATCTAAAGTATGGGATATCAACACAATTAAGAAAGCATAACTCATCAATTGAAATGACAACTATTCAATGATAATCATAATTCAATTAAATAACTGAGTAATTAGTCATAAAAAGAATTAATATAATTACCGCATTCGTGAAGTTTGGCTTTCTCCGTCGTCCCGGTGTTGGGGTTTAGCTCTACACGGTGGAAACACACTCAAAAAGATAATTCATAGCTCAAATGGTGTTTTTATTGAGGAAATAAGATAATACAGAGATTCGGAACGCTGTATGGGCGTCACAGAACACACTGTTACAAATAAAACCTAAAGAACTGTTGCTAACGAAGATATACGTTACAACTCAAAATAAAGCCGTTACAAATTTTCTGCCACTATCACTGTTCATAAACGACGGCTATATTGTGTCTGTTCTTCGTGTTCTTCAAAACGACACTCTTTATGTGTCGTCTGCAACTACTTCTTCCTGCTGCTGCTGCAACTCCTCCTGCAGCCTGATTCTTCGTCCTCAGTCTACCCCTAACTCTCTATATCCGCTCTACTTCTCATCTACACCTTATATAGCCTCTCATGCACAAGAAATCTCCTCCATAATTCCATATAATTCTCCATTACTCGGTATCAAGGAAAATTTTCTCAGGCTTAACTTCTTACCTTTTCAATCTCTTGCACGCATTGAATTGCTTCAAACACACTCCATACACACTACAGAAGAGTTTTATAACGCTGTAAACTCGTGCAGGGCTGAAATATCCACACATCTTCCACAAGAAAACCAGAGTTTTCTTTCACTCCCCTGTTTGAGTTCAAGTTCATGTTGCGGCCAATTTCTTTGATTCTGATTGACTTACCAGTCCTGTTTAGTAGAAACGGTTCATATTAATCCAAGCCCAAGGAAAATAATCCACGAAATCTTTCAAAAATCGATCAACAGAAGCCGAGTATTTCTTTTCTCCATGTTTTATCCAAAACCATGATTCTAGCCAATTCTGGTTGAATCAAACAGCCTTACCAACCCTGTTAGGCCAAAACAGGTCCATTGAAAACAATCTTGGCGATTGAATCTCCTTCAAAACCTCCCGAAATTCCAACCCTAGTTCCTGTCCGTGAATATCAACTTTTCCCGCCAAATTTCAGCTTTCAAATGGAGAGGATGAAGTGCCCCTTATCCTGTGATGGGGTGCCGATAGTAATTAGTGTACCCCTTATCAAATGAGGTACCCCTTATCCAAAATTGGGAGTCCGAATAACACGTGTCCTCCGGATGCCAAAATCAACTTTTTCGAGCCGAATTTTCCAAAAATGTTTGTTTCCAAAAAATGCCTACAGACACATAAAATACCAAAATTAGTACAAAATCGAGTGCCAACAATATATAGTATTGAGATCAAATTATACACAAAAATGTGTCTATCAGTACCCTGATGCGAAATTCCAATTGTTGTACACGAGTTTGCACTCAAGCATACCAAAATTCATATATAAGTGACAGAGCTCTACTCAGATAGTTTCTGGACATCATAACCGAGTCAACCAATCACATGGATAGATTAAGAGATGGATAAAGAGAAAAACATAGATGGTTTTGATATTGACTAGGTGAACGGTGTTTCTCATATCTGTCTGAAGGCCACTGCCAAAATGAACCTATCTTAATGGACTGAGATACTAGTCTGACTAATATCAACACAACTGGCATATACAAGGGAACCAGTGGTCGATAATCCTAACTCTAGGTCAACACAATTGGCATATACAAGGGTACCAGGGGTCGACTTTATTGAATTTATTTTGGTTGGTATAATGGTCTGGTCTCTCTTCTTTCTTTTTCTTTTTTTTTTGGTATCTCAGTCACTCTATTTTACCCTAGCAGTGGTAACAACTTGAATCGTGAGCCCCACCTAATCACTTAGAAAAACATATTTTAGAAAGAAAAGAAAATAAAAACAGAAGTGAAAGGGATTCAACGAGATATGGCGAAACTACCATGTTTTTTTTCCTAACACCTGAGCTCTATGCTTTTATGAATAGACTCTTTAGATGTTTCCATCTAATCAGATTGGTTCCTCAACTCCTACAACCAAAATGCTTCCATCCACTTAGATTGGTTAGTGCCATCCTTAATAAGCATAAATTTCTAGGCTCTGGAGTTTAACAATGCAACTAAAATATTTCTCCCATACCCCCAAACTTAAATCTAACATTGTCCTCAATGTTCTATAGATAAAATTAAAAGCATGAACAAGGAGAAACTGTTACCATTTGAAGTAAAAGAGTTAAGGAAAGATATTACCGTGTCGCATGAATATTGGGTTACCTCCCAAGAAGTGCTAAGTTTAAAGTCTTCAGCCAGACTAAGAAAGGATTAATCACCTCATAAAATCATAAAGTAATAGCCGAAATATATGTGGTTCATCAAAACCAAATAGAGATATCACAAGTAAAAGGAATCTGCAACATGCCAAGAAAATAAACAAATAAAGCACACCCTTGTCTAGTTTCCTGTTTAAGACAACTACATCTAGCTGCAGGTTCAGGCTTTATAACTGGGTCGAGATAAAATATTTTCATGTGCTGGAATTCCTCAAAGCTAAGATCCGGTTCAGGTTGTAAAGTCTGTAAAACTCAAATAAGAACTTAGAAGCACATAATAATAACCTGAATAATTGAGGATCCTCTAAGTCAATCAGTTTTGACTCACACAGTTGACCACAATGAGAGTAGTGGTCATTCTTAAGCAAATGTGTCGTTTCTATTCTCCTAAAATAATTAGGTTTGGTCTCATAACTTAATAACTGACACATTTTGAACTCATACATTCCCACAATTGGTTGAAAAATATTTGGTTGGAAAACAAAATCAATCTGGGTATCATAGCCTAGGCTAACCACATCAACTAGAGGATGGGTTTCTAACAACTGAACTTCCCTATGGACATCACTAGGTTCAGGAAAACATGTATGAAGATAATCTTTTAAAATGGTTGAGGCACATATGTCAAGTCCCAAGTGAGGGACCTTTCTAAGCGTTAAAGCACATGGAGAATAATAATCACCCCCAAACTTAGAGATTTCAGTGTCTCTAGAAAGACTAGTCACAACTTTACTAATTTCTAGGTCATCAGATTCCTGAAAATGGTTAATTGATTCTTCTAAGTCTGGTACATCCTCACTCATCTCGACGAGTTCATATTCTTTTTCTAAGGCTAATGTTTCTGATTCGCTAGACCCGGAAACAGTATTCTCAGGATAGACCCGCTCCTCTAAACCATCATCGGCTTCGTAATCATAAGGAAAAACTACATCGTCTAAAACGGTGGTATCTCTAGTCAAATCCTCGTCCTTTTGAATAGGTAAATAATTAGTAAAATTATTTGGATTCGAACTAGAAATAATATTATCATTGTGAAGCTCAATTGGAGTAATAAATTCCTGATCGCTATGCCTATATGTATCCGATTCTTCATCAACACTACCCTCATCATAATTATCATTATAATAACATGAAACTGGTCGAATCCCATCTAAAAAATTAGTGTTACCAAGTTTAACCTCGTCATCTTGATTATGTGAATAACTATCTTCATTTTCAAAGGTACTATTGGAAATACTATATTGGAAATTAAGACCATCTTGAGCAGTTCTTTCCTGGGCCTCTAACAACATTTTCTGAGTCGACTCACATGACTTCCTGATTTTATCTAGGAAAGAAGGTTCACACGTTGCATTGCTTTCGTCCATAACTAAGTTATTCATCTCAGCTGAACTACGTGTCGACTCAAGTAACTTTTGTGTCGACTCAGCTAACTTACGTGCGGACTCTAGTAGAGAAGAATTTTGCTCGTATGACCAGTGTGCATGTGAATAGTAATTGGGCTCACTATGGTATGACCCATATCCTTCAAAAGGCTGGTGTTCCCAACCACTATCCACATTATGGTCATAATAAGGATAATTTGCATGTTGCTCAGTCGAATAATCATTGTATTGGCTATTATAATACCAGTTCGACATTCTATTGTGCACGTGCAAATGAAATATTGACTAAAACGGGTAGGCGCAGGTTACCACAGCAAAATATACCCAAAGGTACGAGGCTGAGGTTTGTGGACTTTTAGCTGGTAACTCCCATAAGGCCCAAGGCACGGGTTCAGCTTACTAATCCACGAGTTTTCCTAAAATCGGTAGTCTGACGATGCAATTGGTGTGTGCACGTGTTATTATAATTTTATTTTTTTTAAATACTAAAAAAAAAATACACAAACAATATATACAAGTCCAAAATAAAGAAAATAAAAGCTAACAAAAATAAATCACAAATTGGATTTTCTGTACTTTCTTAGGCAAGTCGAACTTTCCACTTTTAGCTTCAAGCAAAACCTGCACACCAAAAACCAAAATACCCAAATTAAAATCAAAGAAAATAAAAATAAAATAAAAATCTAAAACCTAAACCTAAATACAAGTCCGCGTCGGCGGCGCCAAAAATTGATGTGATTGTGATAGTGGTAAATAAGGTTGTCGTTCACTCGGACTTGATGAGATTGGTTTAAGACTTAAAAATAAAAACAAAGAAAATATATACAAGATTATCACGAATACGAGAGGTACTGAGACTTAGGATTCCACCAAACTTCACAATCAATTGGTTCATACAATGATTCATAACAATTTTAACTCTTTTGTAGACTCTATTTCTTTGCCAAAGTAGATTTTGTAGAAGATTAATTGTAAATCATAAGCATAACGCATCAAAAGCTCTAAGTCTAAGCATATGTCATCAGACAAAATCACAACTAATTAATAAAAATCATAAAACAATTAAAACAAGTGCAAAAGTCATAAAGAATCAAATATAGTTACCAAACAATTGTGAAATAAGGCTTCCTCCGTCGTCCCAGTGTTGGGTTTTAGCTCTTCATGGTGAAAACACGCTCAAAATAATAATCCATTGCTCAAAAAGGTGTTTTATTGAAGAAAAGGTATTAAGCAGTGTGTTTGTAACAATTATAATTGTTACAGAATCCACTGTTACAAAGAACCATAACAGAACTGTTGCGAACTCAAAATAATAGTTGGAAAAATTGTTACAAAGTTATTGAGTTTGAAAGTATTGGTCACGGTTTCTGCAACTGTCTAACTAGGTCTTATGTTCTTCGTCTCCCCCTTCTTCAGCAGCAGCAGAAACCCGATCCTGCAACTTCTCCTGCAGCTCCAACCTCTTCTCTATTTTACCCCAAAGTCTCCACTACCTTCTATCGCTCGAACCCATCCTTTTATACACCACAGGGCAACTAAATCCCGGGCATATCTTTCTTTTTCTTCTCCTCTTTTCTTCGCTGCCAAGATGCGAATAATCCTCTTCAAGTTTTCTTTATGAGTCCTTTAGTCAAATATGACGTCCCAGAATCTCTTGAGGATAACACGAAATCCACAGAGAGTAATATTTCCCATTCTTTTCACATAACTTCCCAAATATAACAACCAATTCCCTGTTTTGATGGAAGTCCGGTGAACTTCTTCTTTTTTTATCGAATCCTACTTCATTACCTTCCCTGTATCACCGTGAACAGCGAATCCGAATCCAAATCCGAACCCAAATCCATGAAAAACTCCAATAGAATCTCACCCAAACTCCCGAAGCTTTCTCCTTCTCTGTTTACGTGAGATAAATATGGAAACTTGATTTTCTTCGATTACAACCCACATACTAACCCTGTCTAGTCGTAGAAAGCCCACACCGATCTATACCAACGAGAAAGTTCCCATAAAATCTCACCAATCTCGATCCAGAAACTTACGAAATACCCTCACTTCTGTTTTGCTTCAAGTTGATATCTATCCCTATCCAATCAATCCAAACAGTATTATCATTCCTGTTTAGCCTTAACAGGCCTAAAGAAATCAAATTCTGTGCTTGAGTCTCTGCCAGACATATCCAAAAATCAAATCCAACTCTGCCAGACGCTGCAACATTTTCCCGCCTATTTGTGAAATTCAAATAAGGAAGATGACCTCCCCCTATCCAATTCCAGTGTTCCAATAGTAGTTGCCTTGGGGTTGCCCCTTATCAGCTGGGTACCTGGTAGGCTGGGAAAAGATTTTTGCCTACGGTTAACTACAAGTGCACAGTGCCTATTGGAGGCAGGGCAAGTACAGGTCGAATCCACAGGGAGATGGAGTGTGTAAGGTTGATCTAAGGGCTTCACTAAACTGATTTCTATATGAGTGACACAAATATGGGTTGATTTTGGTGTCGATACGACAATGAGTTGTTGTGACAGTAATCTAAGGCAGTAAATAAGCTAGAAGTGTTGTAAGCAATTGGTTGAGTGGCACTAGGGTGATTGAACTCACCACTTAATCCTAAACTAAGGCAAACAAATTCTATTTATCCTCTTGTCCTTCCCTTGAAGGTCTCAGGTAGAAAAATTGTCAATTGACTTACTAATTCTCCCCTAGTATTGGTTGTCTTCTTACAGTACAACCAATCACAGGATAATTAAGCAACCTAGCTAACCCTTATTCCTATTTTACTTAAGCATAGCAAGAACATAAATTGAACATGAATTATCTCAACATTGGATTAAGGGTTTACTCTACACCCTAGTAGAGTGAATTAGGACATCATGCAAATATTAAAGCAGAATTCAAATTAAGTTCATAAAACAAAACCCTAAAATTGACTGAGCTCCTCTCACATGAAGAACACTCGATTTTTATACCTCCCAATCACTCAAACTTACAATTAATGCGAACCCAATCTTGTTCCCTCTTCAAATTCGGCTCTGGTAGCCATTAATGCTCTGAAAATTGAAACCCTAGCTCCAATTATCTCAACCCTAGCTTCTAGGGTATGGGAGAAGCTAATGGAGAAGATAGGCAGAACTAGGTGTGGCGGAGCAGGCGGCTGTGGCTGCTGCTGTTGGTGTCAGGGGATGGAGAAGGTGGTGGTGTTGGCTCTGCCATGGTCGGGGGAAGAAGAGAAGAGGGATGGAGATCTGGTGTTTTTGTCGGGAAAAGAAGAGAGAAATGAATATGGGGAGTGTTTGGTTCGATGGGTGAAGGGGTATAGGAGGCTTGGGTGTGAGGCAGGAGCATCGAGAGTTTATGTGCATGAAGGAGCGAGCGTTGGATGCGGGGGAACCCGATGCGTGGGCTGATGCGACCGTAGGATGCAAATGGATCAAATCTCACGGCTCAGAGTAAAACGGGCTTTGGATCCGGGTTATGGGCCGGGTCTTGGATATCTCAAGCCCATGTCTTGTAAGTTGGGTTGCTACTTGTTGGGTTGCAACTGATGCGCGCGCGGGCTTTGGCTTTTTGCTCCATAGACGCTCGTCTCCAATTTTCTGCTCTTTTGGCTCCTTAATTTCTCCAAGCTTTATTTACTACCTAAAAACACAAAGTTAATTAGTACAAATATTTATTCTTGAAAACAGGAAAAATACAGAATCTGGGATAATATCTGATTTCTGAGCACAAAAGATGAGTTAAATGCCAATAAAAAGGTGTAGAAATATGCAATATTTGGCACTCATCAAATACCCCCAAACCTGAATTTTACTTGTCCTCAAGTGAAACAGAAATTAAGAAATCCTAACTATACCACTGTCGCTGGTCTCTCGAATGCATTTAGCGTATGCACTAAGCCTTTAAACCCCTAGGTGTCCCTAGTGGACAAGTTGTAGTCTCGTGAGGGTTTACCGAGGTGTACCCACAAAACCTTCTCCAACTTCAGAGTGTAAAAGAGTCTCAAGCATCCAAGGAGCTATGAGGACATATAGTTTCTGCATGCTAGTAACATGAAGTTAGAACTACCAAAGAACGCATTCTCATCCTTAAGAGTTGAGCGAGAAATAACCATACCATATGAAAGAATTCGGGTTCGAGAGTGATCACAAGCCTCGACTTCTGCCTCACCAATAGGGTTTTATGATAATTGCACTCAAAAAGACCGCTTTTTTAGTCTCTCATGTGTGCAGGCAGGAATAAAGAGAGAAATCCTGCACACGTTGAAGATGAGAAGGATAACCTTCCGAAATAATTTCTGGAGACTCCACAGAGTTGTGGATAAAAAGAATCTTTTTCTGATGATCTCTAAGAAAGGAAATCAACCATTAACAAGGATGGGAGTACTCACTTACCTTCTCATCCCGATCGGCAATTAACATTACTCTCTCTCAGCATCCATAGAAACGTCTTCAATCTTCGGTCTTCGGTCTTCAACTGTTGATGATGAACCTCTGAACTTCACAAAAACTTGACAAACAAATTTTTTTTTTTTTTTTTTTTGAGCATAAAACATGAAAATAACAATAAAACAATAAAACTCAATTTTTCACAACTTGTATTGTCTTGATTTCATAAACTTCACTAATTCTCATCTTGTTTTCTTATGTAAACCTTGGACTATTTCAACTTTTCTTCAAATATTCTGATGATGCTCCGCTTGCTGACGATGATGTGTTTCTATGAATCTGTTGATGTTGTTGAGAGGGAGAGAGTGATGCTAATTGCAAATCGAACTTCAAGAAGGAGTTTTCATCTTTAAACGTCACCCTCATGATTGACAAAATTAGCACTCAAGAGATCAAAAATAGTGCTGAAAGTGGTGCGAAGTTGGGTAGCTCACCATTCCTACCCGGAATTGACGTACGGTGACATACACTCTAACAGATTTTTTAGAAAGTCACAAAAATGAAGGTCGGTGCCTCGCTTGATGTAAAAATGGGTAGTCTCCACTATGGGTGATCACAATTCTACTACCGAATATCTATACAGCACCTAATTCGCCCTCCGGTATGGTTAAATCCAACTTTAACGCTCTAATCAACAAAGAAACCCGATTGTGTTCTCCAGTACTTCCAAGTTCAGTTATTTCGGTCAGGCTCTCTATGTAAACATAGCTAGAAGCATGCTAGTGACTCTAAGATCTCTAAAAGTTGGAGGTTTTTATGCAAGTATTTACAAAGAGATTTTTTTTTTTTTTTTTTTTTTTATCAAGTAAAAGACTAAAAACTCTATATGCAAATGCACTCCCAAACCTAAATCAAACATTGTCCTCAATGTGTCAACAGATGATAAGAATTTAAATAGTCACATACCAAGAGAACTATGTTGAGTAGAGAAAAGGGAAGAGATTACCGGATGTCGGCGAAAGCAAGATTAGAGCTTCATTAGTCAAGGCTAGAATCCAACATTCTCAGCTGAGATCATATTGGATTAGCACAATATATACAAAAGAAGACTCTACTGATTCAAGATAGAAGATTTTAACAAGACCTACTGGATTATATACAAGAAAAATTTACCATACACCAACAATCTAAAGAGTTGAGGATCAACCCAAAAGAAAATATGCAGAGACATCAACAGCCTTACACAAATATAACATGAGAGCGTAAGTAAGACTGTATAAGTGAATGATTTTCCCCCAAACCTAAACTTGTCAACAGGTGTGTTTTTGAACACAAAATCTTGCAATTTTAAAGGCAGATCATGCACTAGGTCTAGTTCAAAATGGACATTTTTAGGAACGGGTAGAGATACACATTCCAACTGTGGCTCCCTAAAGGTGTTATACTTTGATGCAAAATAGTCCAAGAGGACTTGGGAAGCACAAATCTCTAGGCCTAGATTAGGAACTCTCAGAATAGTTGGTTTAAGATTTTTGTGACAGGCCAAACCTAGGTTAGGTGGAAATCTATCAACTTGTGACATGGACAGGGGGCTACATGCATCTAATTTGTTCTTATTCATTTGACTCTTAACATCACTACACACCCTTCCTGAGTCAGAGATAAGAAGTGTAGTATCATGCTCACAATCATTGAACAAATTAGCAAGTCCTAATTGAGAATCATCATCAAAAATTTCAACCTCATGCTTAAGAGAACCAGGAGAAACATCATGTTGTAACCTAGGCATGGAATCAGACACATCAAAGTTGTTTTCATGCATAGTATCATTGGTGTCAAAAATTTCAGCATTCCCTAAGTCACAAACAGGTGGTATAGCATGCTCACTTTCACAGAACAATTGCACAGGCCCAAACTCAGAGTTAACCTCGCATGCATCTGCAGATTTAGAAGAAACCTCATTCATGGAGGTTGGAGCAAATCCTAATGTCTCTGAGTCCACAGGCTTCACCATATTTTCAGCATATACAAGCTCTTCTAACATGTCATATTCATCCTCATCATCATCATAACAAAAATGCATTTCCCTATTCAAAATTGTAGCATTTCTAGTGTACTCATTTACCTCTAGATTAGGTTCATATTCAGCGTCATTTGCATGAGTAAGAACACTATTTTCAAAATTTACTTTATTAGGGACAACAAACATCTTATCATGAGATTCCTTCCATTCTTCATTTTGTAATCGAATCGGGTTCATTTGAAGAATCATAGTGAGCTGTTCAATTGAAGGAGAGTCTTCACTAGTGGGTATGCATGCCTCATATGGATATTCACGGCATGGTTGTGCATGAGGTTCACTAGAGAAGAGAAATTCAGACATGTTGCTATATGAATGATCATGCATTGCATTCAATTCAAACCTAGCATTGTTTTGCTCTATGAGTTTGATATTCTCCATTATCGACTGCATACATGGGTTCACTGAAGGACAACATTGTTCAACCTCCCATTATAGCGAATGATACATGTGCACATGGTCATTAGGGTCTATGTATTGATGCTCAAGACTTTGAAAATGTCCATAACAATCCCTAGTGACATCATGGTCTGTGGGGGGTTCGTAACATGAATCATGCCCGTAAGCAAGCTCTCTAATTGACCTATGTGATGATTTTTCATCCCTAGTGTCATCCCAAAATCCTATCATGCCAGGCAATCAAATTGAACTCAAACAGAAACACCCATAGCCAAGCACACACCAAGCATATATAATACTCATTCAAGTACAGCACAGAGAAAGCACAGCACAGCTCATGCACAGGTTAGCAGGTGCACAAGGCAAGGCAGAGAATTTGTAAGGTGCACAGGGTAATGGGTTGTGCTCACTCAAGGTGAAGCATGTCTTTGGGTTTGTGTTCGACATACAACAAGTGAGCTGCTCATGCAAATTCAGTTATTTAACAATTCACTCGGGTGCCACAGGATCATACACAGATTGCAGATATTGGTTCATAGATGCACAAATGCAATGGATGCTGCAAATGATGAGCAATGCCAGCACTTTACAGCAGATTTAACAGCACACAGAGTGTCGACTGGCTCATTTGACCTCAATTTTCAGATGTTATACACAATTATGCAGATATCAGCAGGGTTGTGATCACAGGTTATGCTCAGGGGTGACAGAGTCAACAGGGTTAGTTGACAGGGTCTGTCAACAGGTTTATGCACCAAAAATGTAAGGCAGATGGGTCAACAGGGTCGGTTGATGTCAACCAACTCAGTTGATATCTAGTGACTTTGGATGGGTATGCAACACAAGTGGTTATTCAAGTATGTCAACAGATTCCACAAGCTTGTCAACAGAATAGAGCATGCAATGTGCAGGGCTGATGGTGTCAACTAAGTAAGTTGATATCAACCAGCCCAGTTGATGTCAGCTAGGGCTTGCAGGTTTGCACAGGTGAATATGACTTAGCATCCAACACAGAGAGTTACACAAGGCTGTCAACAGGCTTGGTTGACTGAGTAGAGCATGCAAAGTACAGGGCAACTCTCTCAGTTGATATCAACTCTCTCAGTTGACCTCAACCGTTTCAGTTGATATCAACTATCTCAGTTGATGTCAACAGGGTCTTGCAGCTAACTTGGCTATCCAAGTTGCAGCTCAAGCTCACAGCTTCAGGGGCTGGAGTTAAGCACAGGGCTTGTCGAGGCCAAGGGTTCACAGCACAGAACACACAAAAACCATAGATTTCAGATACGGAGCAACACTTAGGAAAGCAAAATTGGTTTATCATGCATTCGTGGTAAAGCTTGGCAGGGGTAGCTAATTTGTCATGCAAGGGAAATACAGTGCACATATAATGATGCTCGGCCCAGATTTCAAGATTGCACAATATGCAGAAGCAGTGAGGTAAAGTTCAAGGGAGATGTGACAAATTCATACATGCATACATCATGATATAATTTAGCTCAGAGATACAGCACAAGAGATATCAAATTCAGCTAGCATGTATGTAACTCAACTACCATGGAGTCATTCAGATGAAAACCAGCAATTACAGGGGCTCAGGGTTTTGCGAGTCTCTTACTTATCATGCATCCATGGAGTATCGCATATACATTCACCACACAGAGCAGGGTTAGAAGAACGATACCACCGATAAAAATCGGGTTTAGGCACTTCCCCAATTAGTTTTGTTGCTCCCTTTTCTTCTTTTCCTTGGTTTGAACTGCAGCACCACAGGTACCTGTAAGCTCAAAGGGAGGGTTTAGTTCTCTGGAATGCACAGGTGTACTAGGAGTTGCAGAGCTTAACAAACAGAGCTGAAATAATGCAGTTCAAGTAACACCCACCACTGCAAGTTTCAGCTAACACAGATAAGGGTTTAACACTTAATCACAGGGATGTTGCAATGCAGCTGAGATGTGACATAATATGTTATAGCAACTAAAAATTTACAGCTAAACATGCAGAATACAATGACAGATGATTTATTATGCATGATATATGATGATACAAGTGAAAAGAAAAGTCAAATCTACAACTATACTACCCAACAGAATGCAATATAAACAGATGGATTTAACTACAAATGTTATACTACAATCAGAAAAGTTAACAATGGAGCAGGTCTAAGCTATTCACAGAGTGTGATGAACAAGAATTGCTAAAGTGCTTGTGCTGATATGTCACATGGGGAATGCCAAAGGTTTTGAGTATCAGTGGATTAACAGAATGCAATGCAACTGAAATGAAACAGATGTGACATACTAAGTCAGGCAGGTTTGAGCTCAATCTAAGCCAGATGCTGCCTGAGAGAGTAAGTGCAATGCACTATTATCTTACAGCTTACTTTACCTTCAATGGATGTTCACGGATGACAGAAACATACCACTGATGCTACAAATGTAGTGTATTATGAGATGTAAGCTAGTGTTATGAGAATGCAGATATGCAATTAAGATAAACTAACTAAGATATGCAACAGATGGCAAGATTTATGGTAACAAAGATAAGTTGGCTAAAATGCAGTGACAGAATGCAATAGAAGATGCAAGAGTGTAAAAGATGCAGAAATAGAGAAATTTCAGCTAAGTTACACTAACAACAGAAGATAACAAAGATTATTCTAACACATATATACAAGACTAGAATGAAAACAGTTGGTAAGCACTAATGAGCAACACAGCAATACTACCAAATCGCCGGCAGCGGCGCCAAAAACTTGGTAGGCTGGGACAAGAGCTTTGCCTACGGTTAACTGCAAGTGCACAGTGCCTATTGGAGGCAGGGCAAGTACAGGTCGAATCCACAGGGAGTTGGAGTGTGTAAAGTTGATCTAAGGGCTTCACTAAACTGATTTCTATATGAGTGACACAAATATGGGTTGATTTTGGTGTCGATACGACAATGAGTTGTTGTGACAGTAATCTAAGGCAGTAAATAAGCTAGAAGTGTTGTAAGCAATTGGTTGAGTGGCACTAGGGTGATTGAACTCACCACTTAATCCTAAACTAAGGCAAACAAATTCTATTTATGCTCTTGTCCTTCCCTTGAAGGTCTCAGGTATAAAAATTGTCAACTGACTTACTAATTCTCCCCAAGTATTGGTTGTCTTCTTACAGTACAACCAATCACAGGATAATTAAGCAACCTAGCTAACCCTTATTCCTATTTTACTTAAGCATAGCAAGAACATAAATTGAACATGAATTATCTCAACATTGGATTAAGGGTTTACTCTACACCCTAGTAGAGTGAATTAGGACATCATACAAATATTAAAGCAGAATTCAAATTAAGTTCATAAAACAAAACCCTAAAATTGACTGAGCTCCTCTCACATGAAGAACACTCGATTTTTATACCTCCCAATCACTCAAACTTACAATTAATGCGAACCCAATCTTGTTCCCTCTTCAAATTCGGCTCTGGTAGCCATTAATGCTCTGAAAATTGAAACCCTAGCTCCAACTATCTCAACCCTAGCTTCTAGGGTATGGGAGAAGCTAATGGAGAAGATAGGCAGAACTAGGGGTGGCGGAGCAGGCGGCAAGCCTCTGAATTTGTTGTCTCCTCTGCTAATTCGTCTCTGAACTCCATTAATTTGATGTTCCCCCTGCTGTTGACGAAACCCTAACCCTAATTCTTTCTATCTCAAACTTAGCTTCTAGGGTAAGGAGCTATGGAAGAGATAGAGAGAAACTAGGTGGTGAAGGCGGCTGTATTGGAGCTACTGTGGTGGCTGTGGTGTCGGGGGAGAAGAAGGTGGCGCTGCAACTGTCGTGGTTGGGAGAAGAGAGGTAAGGGTTTTCTCTGGTTTTGTTGGTGGAGAAGAAAGAGAAGAGAAAATGTGAAATGGTGTGTTTGGTCGATGGGTAAGGGTATATGCGGTTTTGGTGTTGAGTGGGAGCAGCGAGAAATGATGTGTAGGGTGGAGCGACCATCGGATTCAGGGGAGACCGATGCGTGGGCCGATGCGACCGTCGGATGCAAATGGATCAAATCTCACGGCTCAGAGTAAAACGGGCTTTGGATCCGGGTTATGGGCCGGGTCTTGGATAGCTCAAGCCCATGTCTTGTAAGTTGGGTTGCTACTTGTTGGGTTGCAACTGATGCGCGCGCGGGCTTTGGCTTTTTGCTCCATAGACGCTCGTCTCCAATTTTCTGCTCTTTTGGCTCCTTAATTTCTCCAAGCTTTATTTACTACCTAAAAACACAAAGTTAATTAGTACAAATATTTATTCTTGAAAACAGGGAAAATACAGAATCTGGGATAATATCTGATTTCTGAGCACAAAAGATGAGTTAAATGCCAATAAAAAGGTGTAGAAATATGCAATATTTGGCACTCATCAGTACCCTTTATCCATTTGAAGGGTGTAAATAGCAAAACTCCTAGGGTGAGCAAATACCACTTTTCGAGTTAAATTCTCCGCACAAGTGTATATCTCCTAAAATACCTACAAAGACATAAAAAGCCATAATAAATACAAAATCGAGCACTAACAATACATACGATTGAGATCATATTAGACACGAAAATGTGTCTATCACTTATCAAAAAATTTAGTTGTCAAAACTATATCTTTATTTCTAGTCTACAATTAGTTAAGTCTCGGATTAGGATAGAAGATGTAGTTGAGAAACGGACATCACGACAGTCATCATTCCGTTCTACCGTTTGAAGGCGAAGATCAATCGAAGCTTTTGGAGAACTCTTCAACAAAAGGTAAGTGAAGACTGAACCACATATTTCTCAAGTTATATTCACCATTCTATCTTTGAGACTTTTTCGCGTAACTAATTAGATTATCGTAAGCATATCAATAATTTCGAGTCAAGATTCTTTATGTAATTAGTCCTCGAAATATGACTAAGCTTAATGAACATTTCATACTTGATTGAAAAAGCGGGGGTCTAACAACCACACCCAATATTTCGTTTAGGCAATCTATATGGACAAACTCCAATATAAATCCAAGAGAATCAACTAGACAGTCAGACTCAATCAATGAAAATACATCTAAGAGTTGTATCTTTGTTTCTCAATGTTATCAGCAAATCAAACAGATAGAAATCCGCGAGCCTGATTAATATGAGAAACAACTTGAATGGTACCAAAGACCAATGTTCAAGTGTCAATCAATTTATATCAACAACCAAAGGTTGGATTATCTAATTGATTGAACTACGCACAACTTGTGATATTTCAATTATATAAAAAATATAATGCGGAAAAGAAATAACACAGACACCAGAAATTTGTTAATGAGGAAACCGCAAATGCAGAAAAACCCCGGGACCTGGTCCATATTTGAACACCACACTATATTAATCCACTAAAGACTCTAGCCAACTACAATTTAACTTCGGACTGGAATGTAGTTGAGCCCTAACCAATCTCACACTGATCAAGGTACAGTTGCGTTCCTTACGCCTCTGGAACCACGCCGGATTTTGCGCACTTGATTCCCTTAATTGATCTCATCCACAACAAAGAGTTGCTACGACCCAAAGTCTAAGACTTGATAAATAAATCTGTCTCACACAGAAAAGTCTATTGATTAGATAAATCTCAGAAATACCTACGAGTTTTGTTCCGTCTTTTGATAAATCAAGGTAAACAGGAACCAATTGATACACCTGACTTATATTCCCGAAGAACAGCCTAGTAATATCAATCACCTCAGAATAATCTTAACTGTATGGTAGAGGAAGAAGATATTGTGGAATCACAAACGATGAGACAGAGATGTTTGTGACTACTTTTTAGAAGATAGTACTCAATACGATAGAACAAAGTAAGATCAGAATACGCAACTACAGAGAAAATAATTGGGTCTGGCTTCACAAAACCAATGAACTCTTTAAGTCGTTAACCTATTTAGGAAAACCCTGCGTTAAAAGAGAATCGAATCTAGTCGCAACTAGTATCACGCAAGAGGTTCGGGGATTAGGTTTCCCAGTTGCTAGAGTTCTCCCTTATATAGTTTTCAAATCAGGGTTCGCAATCAATGTTACCTTGATAACAAAGCATTCAATATTCACCGTTAGATTAAAACCTAATTAGATTCAAGCTAATATCTTTCAACCGTTAGATCGAACTTAGCTTGTTATACATAAATTAAATGAATTCATTTAGATATGGGTAATCGTACATAAACGTGTACACTTTGTTGGTTCAACAATAGTTAACCAAAGTTAGCCATATGAACACTTTCATATCAACCTTGTTCATCTTAACACAATTAGTTCAAATGACTCAAATGAAACTATTTATAGAGTTGTTCAATTGTTTATATTCTCATAGAAGTATATAAGACACAATTGAAGCAAAATTGATTTTGATTCACTCGAATCAATTCATGAACATTATAGCCACGGCTTGCAAAAGATTGCATTCCTTAGTTTATAAATGTATTAGTTCATGAATAAACCGACTTTAGAACTTAACCCACTCAAGTATGCAAACGTGTACGCATACCTAAGTAGCCGGACATGGTCTGGGTTCGCCAGTATGCAAACTGGTACGTATACCTAGAGTTCCCGGAACTGGTCTGTTCGCCAGTATGCAAACGTGTACGCATACTGTCGTTCACGACCAACATCAGTTGAAATCAGTACGCATATGGGTATGCATACTAAGTTCCCGGACTTCAACTGTTTAACCTGCACGCATACGGGTATGCATACTAAGTTCCCGGACTTGGAATATATCTACAACAGTTAGCATACAAGTACGCATATTGTGCTATATTCAATCATGGTTAATTGTTCTAAACTCCCATTTCAATCATTGAAACATTCTTAGAAGACGACAACAGCTGTCTCACACAAACTATTAGCTTCAAAGCAATTTTCAAGTGATCAAATGATCAATACGAAACATTCCGAGTCTACACCAAATGACTGTCTCACACAAATCATATAAGATGTTACCAGGCAATTTTCACATGATCATCTTTTGACTTTCGTCAAGAATATAAGATGAACTTGGTTAAAGCGAAAGCTTACTAATACATATTTCGAGAAATATGTAAGCGAGTTAAACTCAGCTCGAAATATTAAATGTGTATAATTGAAGTCTATATAGCTATAAGACTTTTGTCTCAAATAAGAGATAAAGTAGAAATAGACTTTGAGTGATAGATGAGTTCAAGTCTCCACATACCTTTTGTTGATGAAGTTCCATAAGCTCCCCTTAGTAGTTCTTCGTCTTCAATCGATGAACGCCGTGAAGTCTAAAGCTCAACTACACATTCTATCCTAATCCGAGACTTAGCTATAAGTAGACTAGAAATCAAGACTTATAGTTTTGTCAACTAAACTTGACAAACAAGCTTGAGATAGCATTGCTTGCGAGTTCGACCAAGCAGTGCTCTAACTCTTGATGAATTTCGGTTAAGAACAATTTATTGTTCACAATCAAAATCATGATTCAAGATTATCATTCGAAAATAGCCTGGAACAATGATATGTGTCATTAATGTTATTCGGTAATGTTTCGAATCGATTTAGAGAAATATAGAACTACCATAAATTCAGATATGGCACAGTGTATATATCAGTCTTACAAATTGGGAAAACTTTTATAAGTCTGAAGCCATAATACATGTACTCAGTACACGTAGCGGAGTAGCTATATGTCGACAAACAGATTTTATGTACGCATATTAGTATGCACACTTTTAAAATTCTGTGAACTCGTGAATCTGGATCAGTACCCATACCAAAATAGTTATGTGTTAACTCCGGACTTGGTTATGTTTAAATGGTTTACATACCGGTGCATGTTATGAAATAGTTCAGTGAACTCCGGAACTCAGTTATGTTAAAAAGTATACATACCGGTACACATACCATGACAAAATTGTTCACGAACATGTTAAGTACTTGTACTTTGTACGCCTACTTACCATGTCTATTAAATTCTTATGCACATAAAATTATTTCTCCGAGATGATTAGCATTTGAATAATCTCTATTTATATTTATAAAATACCATAGATTTATTTAATCACTTGATTGTATTTTGAGTTAAGTCTTAAGCGCTTATAAAAATGCTCAAGCTTGTAGTTCAGTTGGCTAGCTTCGGCTAACCATTCATGAGTGTGGTCTTATACACGATTAGGTTACGGTTCATCTTAACCAGAGTGTATATCTTGATTATGTAAATCAGATTCAAAGATTCATCTAACGGTGGATATTGTTTGCTTAGTTACAAAGCTATCTTAGCTTAAACCTAAAACAACTTATGCTTTGAATGTCTATATAAGGGGAACCTCAAACAACTGGGATCTTTGAATCCCGACACTACTTTTTGGTGTATCCTAGTTGCTAGCTACTAGAGTCGTCCTCTCCAGAAACCCTTTTAGGGTTTAGCAACTACAAAGACTTCATAGGGATTCGTGAATCCAGGTCCAGCTATTGTTTATCTGATAACTCGAGTATACAGATCTTGATCGATTGTTGAGCAGCTCACTTGATCAAGATAGATAGTAATCATCAAAATTCTCTTCGCCTCAAACTTTGTTGATTCCACAAGTTTTATACTTGTGAGGTGAATAATAATCTAGGCTACACTTTGGGTTGCATAAATCCGGATTTTGAGGTTAGCTAGACTTTGTGTATTGCTATCGATTTTCATTACCTTGATCTACGATAAAAAATGATATCACATATATAGGCTTATTTGTGGGAGGCAGATTGGTTTAAAGTCTTCAATTGAGTTGAAGAAATTCTTAGGTTGTAAAGGACGTCAGCTAAGGGAATCAATTATGCGGAATCCTGCTCGGATTCAATAGGCGTAAGGAACGCGACTGCAACTGAATTGTTGTGAGCGTATGATTCGGTCTCAACTACATTCCAGTCCGAAGTAAATTGGTAGTCGGCTAGTGTCTGTAACGGCTTAATACTGTTTGGTGTTCAATCTGGACTAGGTCCCGGGGTTTTTCTGCATTTTCGGTTTCCTCATTAACAAAATTTCTGGTGTCTGTGTTAATTTTTTGCGTATTATATTGTTTATCTTTATAATTAAAATATCACAGGTTGTACGTTAATCAATCATAGTAGACACGTCTGACCCTGTTTGTTGGATACGACTTGATTGATTACTTGGAAAATTGATCTTTGGAATCACCCTAGTACTCTCATATGTAAATCAGGTTTACCGACTAGTCTCTGTAAACTTTCTGATTGTGATATATAGAGATATAACTATAGATATTATTCCTTGATTGAGATTCATTAAGTTGAACTCTCAGAATTATGTTAACTTTGTCCATACAGATTGCCTAAGAAAATGTTGGTGGTGTATTTTGGTACCCCCGCGTTTTCACTTACGACTCTCGAAGAGCGGCCTAGATTATTATTCAGCCCACAATTAAAACTTACTCCGATTTCAACAAAGAATCGTTAAAGAGGAATATAATTGTGGAATCACAAAGTCTGAGACGAAGTAATTTTTTGATTTCTATCTCTCTTGCCTGATCGGAGTGAGACTCAACAATCAATAGCAAGATCAGGATACACAAACTATCAAGATAAAGATAGTCGGACATGGCTTCACGAATCCCTAAGCAGAGTCTTTTTAGTCACCAAACCTAAAAAGGTTTAAAGGAAAAGACGACTCTAGTTTACAACTAGGACACACAAGAAAAGTATCGGGGATTCAAAGATCCCAGTTGCTTGAGGTTCTCTTAAATAGACTTTCAAAATCAAGGGTTGCTTTAGATTTAAGCTAAGGTACCTTTGGAATCAAGCAATCAATATCTACCATTAGATGAATCTTTGATTTGAGATTAAAACAACAAAATATACACTCTGGTTAGGATGAACAATAACCGAACCGTGTACAATGACTTGTTCATTAAAGGTTAGCCGAAACTAGCCATACAATATATAAGCTTAACCATTTTCATATAACACTTTAAGACTTTAATCTTGAGTCACAATCATAGGTTGTAATGTGATCAAATATTTCTAGATGTGTGTTTATAGAGTTGTTCAAATGCCGGTTATCTCATAAAAATAATTATGATGCATCTGAAAATATTCGACAGAGTAGATACGTGTACTTGGTACGTGTATTTACTTTCCAGTTCGTGAGTTATTTAGCCATGGTAATTGTACCAGGTTTGTTTACCCTTAAGACAAAACGTGTTTAAGAGTCCACGAAACTTTTTCGACATGCATACTAGGTATGTGTACCATCTTGAGTTCACGAGTCAACAGAACTTTTTGGGTTTGCATACACAATATGTGTACAAAAAGTCGTTGCCGGACTATAGCTATGCCGCTACGTGTACTGGGTACATGTACTGCGGCTCCAAACCTATAAAAGTTGTGCCAGTATGTAAGCTGGTACGTGTATTGTCCTGTATCCAGATTTACAGTAGTTCTATATCTCATTAATAATCAATTTGAAACATTCCCTAATAACATCAGTGACACATATCACCGTTTCAGGCTATTTTCAAATGATTAACTTGAATCACGATTTAGGTCATAAACAATAAATTGTTCTTAACCAAATTTATCAAGTTTTGAACAAATGTTCATAAGCTTAGTCATACATATTTCGAGAATAATTAACAAGATCAACTTGACTCGAAATTTCTGTTGTGCATGTAAAGTCCACTTTACTCATGCGACATAGTCTCATAGTCTTCACTTACCTTTTGTTGATGAAGTTCTCCGAAAGCTTCGGTTGGTCTTTGCCTTCAAACGATAGAACGCAGTGATGTCCGGTACTCAACTACACACTTCTATCCCAATCCGAGACTTGACTAAATGTAGATTAGAAATCAAGATATAGTTTTGATCAAATAAATTTGACAACAAGCTTGAGATAGCAATACTTGTGACTTCGATAGAGCAATGCTCTAACAAAATATATGTCCTGAACTCATCAACCGTGGACTGTTGATGCATGTACACACTTAACTGCTGAGTTTTTTTCCTAACTCCAAAACCATATGCTAAAAACAAATCTGGTGTCAGGATACGTTAAACCATTACTTATATTTCCACTTGACAAACCACCGTTGAAACATAAGAGTTAATATTACCATGCAATTCAAAATTTCGCACTATAATTCAAAAACTGCCTTGTGGTTAAAAACAAATAAAAAGATCGTATATCTAGATAATTACCCAAATTTTTTAGTGACCCAAAATTTACCTCGTTGGCAAAATCAAAATTTGTGGTATAAAATCTACTTCATAACCAGAAAAATCAAGTATCGTCATCTAACGCAAAATCTGCATTTCTTTTAATAACTCTGATATAAGTGATACACCTGGTGAAAACATGTCAGGTTTATTTGAGACGCGAAGTTTAAAGGCCATGAGGAATTAAGTACCATTGACGAGTTGTATGAAGCCGGTTTTGCTAGTTATGGAGGTTCGGTCCCAGCAGCGTATTGGTAACAACAATGCTTTTCAGTCATTACCCAAATGAACCCTTTATTCACTTATGAACTCCACTGCTAGCTATCTAAGTTTCCGATGGCTGATTAATATTCCATGAAATTTGGTTGTTTATTCTCATCACGATGTTGTGTGCCCTTATAGTTTGGTAAGCTTTTGAGTATTCTATTTTCTTGAATCTCTTTGTGCATTGATTTGATGATTATTCTTAAGTCATCGTACTTTTCTTCCTTAAGTTTTTTATCGACACACTTTCATTTTCTTGGACTTGCTCCCATCTTATTGTGCCTCCCTATCTTGGACCTCTTAATCTAGATTATCCTGGTTTTTTCCATCCTCCCAATATCCATTTAATATTTTTGTTCAGCATCAATGTCTACACCAAGGAAACTCGAAGTTTTCTGCACTTTGTTTGATATGTTAGCACAAATACGATACATAACGTGTGCACCGATATAAAATATGTAGGGTTATAGGATTAAAATTTTGTTTTCTCGTACTTATGCAATCACGTTCAGTTAACATTCTTTTTAATGTTTCAGTGCAATAAAATTGTAATGATGATTTTAGCTTACCTCATAATGTACCTCAAACCGTCTATAAAAAAAATAATAACGAGGTGTCATTCAGTCATTGTGCATAGTTTTTGTGTGTAACCTATCATTCCCAAAAAAAAGTTCACCCTAGATATATGTTTTGATTGGGTTCACCTCATTAGAAATTCTTTTTGGGCAAGATTAAAAAACAGCTTATTGCAATTAGGAAATAAAAACTTTCAACAAAATTTCATTTTAGTATCAAGTGATATAGTGCTTGAAAATGCTAGTTGTACAACTCGTTCTTTAATATTCCACCTATGTGTTGCTCTCTCACTGGTCTAATGTTATTTAGGTAATAGTCATCATGAGCCCAAAAGGTTCATCATTTATGTTTGGATTTAGGTATATGTCACACACGGGTGTAAAATACAGTTGTATGTGGGCAGAAATCATGTCGCCACGTGAGAAGATACCAAGGCATGAATACGAGAAATCCGAGTATTACCTCAAACACAAGATACAATCCACGAAGAAATTTTACAGAGACCGAGATATTTACTCTTCGCCCCAAATTAATACATGTAGAAAGCATTAGAGAAATCAACGACCGAGTTTAAAATGGGTAGATATGCATTTAATACGTAGTCAAAAAGGTCAATTCGTTAGAACTATGATTTTACCAGACAAGTGGCGAGAGAGAATTCGTCGTAGAGCAGACTGATAACTACATCTCTAGCGAAGATCATCAAACAAGCTTCGCTTACCAAGACATTCATTAGAGAAAGTGAATCTTATCGCAAGTAACGTTGTAAGAGAAAATTTCACTGAAGACCAACGAGCGAAATGAGCTATTATCTACTAGCGATTTCGTCTACACGGGGAAGCTAGGAATTTAGGGGCGGGTATGCAAAAAAAATTTAAGATAGGCAAAAGAGTAAAAATAGGCTTTAGAGCTCATACAACTAAAATAAAAAGGCACCTGCCAACCCTTACCTTGGATTAGCTCCGCCGCCGCATTTTATAAGGAAACTGTAAACAATCTAATAAGGATTCTTAATAGAATAAAAATCACCTTCAAATTATACTGAAAAATCACTGTGGATGTAAGTTTAACACGGAAGGGCGTAAATCGTTTGTTTACCTTCTAGCAAATCTAACCACACACTATAAAAATATCTCTTTGGAAGTTATTTTGGGTGTATTGTGGGGTTTCTCAGAGCTACAGTACTCCGGCTTATGGCTAGCAACATTGTATGACGTATGACCGTCTCTGGTCTTTGGAATGCGTATTTACCTCGTCTCTGGAATGCGTATTTACCTCTTAAAGAAGATTTATGACCCATTGACCCCATAATTGTAGGTACAATGTTTGAGACAGTGACTAGTCATGGGGATCGGAGAAAAGTGAGAACATACAGGATCTTTTAGTAACTTTCTAAGATAATTGGGCCACTGTCAGTGTGAAGTAAATAGTTCAGAATGTATGCCATTATGGGTTTTGGTTTTGGCGTTTGCCTTTCTGTATAAAAAAGATCACTAACCATGGTTGCCGACATAAAAACAATCATCACCTGAAAAAAATAATCTGGATAGTAGTTTCTTGAACTATGAAGCACTGGATCTTGGATCCCATTCCTTTCTTTTCTCAGGTACGTAGTCATTTATTATAGGGTACGTAATTTGGTGACCAAGATTTATGAAAAACCATTTATAATTAATCGACAGCTAAAACCATATTTAAGGAGGGCCTCAGTCATGAGTGATGAGTGCAATATACTCAAATGGACATCACACTACGTAATTTGGTGACCAAGATTTATGAAAAACCATCAAGATCCCACGAGGATAGCAGTAGCACCCAATATGTGGGATAATTAATCGACAGCTAAAACCATAAATCAGAAAGAGATTTAAGGAGGGCCTCACCGTCATGAGTGATGAGTGCAATATACTCAAATGGACATCACACTCAAGCGTGATCTGTTTTAGTTTTGAGTAAGCTCTTATTTTTAGAGCTAAATGCTTATACCCTACACTTTATTACCTAAATGGACTTGACATACCATAAAAGTCTTCTCTTCAAGCAAAATAGCAAATCAATTTACTTTTCTCCCTATCTTTAGCACCAGTGGTTCATTAAAGTGATCGATACATATGGTTAATATTCTTGGTGGAATAGTCTTTCCATTGAAGAAGCTACATGCAGAGCCGATCCTGTGGCTAGAAGGGCCCTGTGCGAAAAATTTCGTAGGGCCTTTTATAAGGTTGAATATATTTTTTTTTCTGATAATTTGACGACACAAGCATAAAATGTCAATAATTTGTAAAATTACCGACAATGGTGCACTAGATAAAACGTTAAGTTGCAAAATTATAATCATGGTTACGCCAATATTTATGTATAATATAATAAAGATGAAAGTCCAAGTACAGTCCAGGGGCTGATAAATAACAAAAAGAATTCGATGGCCTAGTGGATCGTTGTCCCTTAAGTAACTATCTCACCTGACCAGAGGTAACGCATAATTCTTGCATTGCACGAGAAGATCTTTTTTTTTGTTTGTTTTTTAAAATGTTGACTGGACTGGGCTTAGAGGGTAAGTAAAAAGGCCCTCGACCGAGCTGGGCCCTGTGCGGTCGCACACCCTGCACGGCCTCAGGCCCGGCTCTGGCTACATGGAAGGCTTCTTATATTCTTGTTAGAAAGTTACATGAGGATCTAAGGAGTGGAGATTATATTTTGCCAAGTATTAGCCATAATTTGTCTTAAAAACTTTAACGTCGCCCAAAAGAATCATTGAATATTATCCTCGTTTGATTAAGGGCCATGAATATTAATTGGGGGCCTTGATATTTTATTTGCACCCCAAATTTTTCAGGGGCGTATTAAACCTATTGTGAAAATACTATTTTACCCTTCATTAAAAATAAATCTTAAAAACCTATTATCTCTTAATCCTAAGCCCCAATTCATTTCTAATTATAAAAAAAAAAGATCATTCCCTCCCCTCTCACCCTCTCGACTCTTCTCTTCTCCTCCATTAACGAAAAAATTTCTTCACCCGAAAAATTCCAGTTACAGGAAAAGGGTCGTCAATTCGACAAGCCTAAACCCTAACGATTTTTCATATGCATGTAAAGACCATAAAAAATCGTTAGGGTATATGATGATCAAGATAACGACCATATTTCTGGTTTTCATATTTTTTACCTTAGATTAGAGCAGTTAACATAATATAGAAACCTATGACGATCCTCTATGGACGACCCTTTTTTAAACGTCAACGACCCCAGGTGAAAAACAAACAACCTCTCTGTCCCAAAAATTTTCAGAGTCGTCTTGGTATAGACACACAAAATAGCGACTCTTTGTGACCCAAGCTAAGAGTCGTTAGGGTATATCATATTACCCTGACGATTTTTAATAACCTGGAAAAGTTGCAGGTTTGAGTCGTCATTTTTGGTGTCAATACATTGACGACTTTATAGAGTCGTTGGGGTATACATCCCTCGACATTGACGACTCTTTCTCTATGTTGTGACATATATCCAATCCATGGGAGAATTTAAGATAATCTTACCATCAACACAATCATCTTTGTTACTTGAACCTTCTCCAATCATTTCCCCTACTTGGATTACTCATTTCTAAAAACCCCAAGTTTTCCTCTAAAACCTCCTCTTCTTCTTCTCAACTCACAACAACAAAAAAGAAAAAAAAAAAATGATTCTAAAATCTGATTTTAATCTAACATAATCTAACCACACTAATTAAATTAACTTTATTAAGTTTAAATACTAATCATTCAGGGGCAGTTTAGGTATTTAGAAAAAAATTGCTAAGGGGTGACCCAAATTAGGTTTGGGTGACCTTTTTTTGTCCTCTAGTGAGAGGCCCCCGATTAATATCCATGGCCCCAATCAAACGAGGAATATTATCAGTGAGAAGAAGATGATTTATTATTTTTAGTCATCTAATGCACCACGTAAGAATGAGACGATGGAAACAACACAAGAGAGCAGCCCTAGCAAAAATTTCCTTACTGAAAGCGAGTTTGTTTTGTTTTGCTTCTTTTGGTATTTACTATGGAGATGAATCTCAGTTCTTTGCTGGTCTTGTACATATCTTTTCTTTTTTTTCCTCCTAAACTTAACTATTTCAATAGTTCTAGTTAGATTGATCAAACCAGATAAAAAAGTTTATTAGATTAAACGGAAGAGCTTTTTTATCAAGATATTTGGTCAGTATTCTGTCAATGAAATTTATTTACAATTAGAATATCTAAATTACAATTTTTAATGTGACAACTTGAGGTTGATTTGTTCATTTGAAAGACTATGCTATGATCTATCAAACATAGCATTTACAAACTTAATTACATTGTGTTCTAAATTTACTTTTGAAACTTGAATTTAAATCGGGCTAAAACTATTTGGCTTTGCTCTAGTATTTCAGCAGGGCAAACATCAGCCTTTTCTCTTAACCAAAAACTTGTAAAGCCATACACGGTGCACAAAATTTAGCTGCATCAAAGGCCACAGCTGGCCGGCACAAAACGGCAAAGACTTTGAGATGCATTGCAATTAAGCTACATTATATATCAAAGACTAATTGTATCTACAACATTTTTGGATATGATGATAATTAACAACCAAAACACAAACAAACCTCTCTGGTGCTCTAGCAACCAATACCATACGCCAACCCACCTTCTTTGATCAATTATTGACATATGGCCGCCCTGACAGAAAACCTTGTCCCATACTATATGTCTTCTACAACATAATTTAATTGGAAAAATACAGAGAGTATACAATCATAAACTCAAGCATCAAAGGAACTTACTCTGCAGAATTAAAAACCTCGCTTATAACTTAAAACCCCCCATATTTAATCCATATAATTAACTATGAAGATGGCCGATTATTGATTAACCTTACTCGATCATATGAACTTTTGCTGGATCTTGGTACAAAAACTTTTGATTCCAAAACCGCACACGATCTTTTGCAAGAAACATATCGGTCAATGAACCCGAACCGGTCACTTAATGATCGAGTTGTGACAACCTTATTATCATTCCCACTTTCCCAATAAGCATTCATTAAGCTATCGTCCATTTCCTTCTCTTTAGAACACTCCATCAACGCAGCAGCAAACGGATCTCCGTTCATCCGTTGCTCGTTCGTAAAACTAGTTTTCTTCTGCACTGTGAAAATCGACTCTAAATTGAATTTTCTTGAATTCCCTGGCGCTGGCGGTAATGGGAGCACAATCAGAGATGGGTCGTTTTTTGTTTTACAGCGAGAAAATTTTGGAACTCCGGGGTGTTGCTCCCATGAAAATGGAATTCGAAGAGTGGGAGATGATGAATCTATAAATGAATCGTCATTTGGGTATGATGCGAAAGATAAACATGATTCTAACGAGGATGAACGTGATGATACCGACGAAGTAGACGAGAATGAGTGACCGATGAGTTGTAAAGGCTTATCGGTTTCGTGATCGGTGTCGGCGAAGGACGAAGAGGAGGAAGATGAAGACATTGACGATGATAAGAAAAGAAGAATATCAAGGAAGAAATTTCAAAGAGGGTGTGTAAATAAGTATGAAGACATGTTTTAGAATACTTATAGAAGAGTGGGGGAGGGAATATCACTAACCAACAAAACGAACAAAAACTAGAGTTGAGTATGAAAAGGACCAATCTGACCTTTATATCTATATGGATTAAAATCAAACAAATGCCACTGGCTGGCTGGCTCAGTTGATTTTATTTTCATTTAATAAAATGCCCCTGGCTGGCTGGCTCAGTTGATTTGAGTTACAGAGTCGTGCATAGTCCCATAGATAATTAGAGCTTTAATTAAAATGATGAGGATGAAGACAAAATGATGACCTATGTAGTAGATAATTGGTGGAATATCGTAGTACATTATCATTGAGTCTTGGTCTTTTTGGACATGTGATGGTGGGACTATATTTTAGCCGTTGATTGGATTGTGTTTTGGCGATGAATTCGGGATATGCATGATTGCCCTGCTAAATGCAATTTGTTTGGCATAAGATCGTGATGAGTTGCGAAATATGATTGCTTAAATGCATTTTTGTTTGTGTATCATGATGTTATGAAGCACCATAAGTGCATTATTGACCTCAAACGTGCACTCACTCACTCCATAATCTCTGAATAAATATGTACGATACCACAAAACTAGTGGGTGTTTTTACGGAAAAGAAATACAAAAATTGTACAGTATGTTTGTATAATTAAGATCATGATGTTTACTAAGCACAAGTGCATCATTGAGTCATTGACCTCGAACCGACGTACACCCACTCCAATCTCTGAATAAATATTATACCAATCGATTACAACTTACGAATCTAATATGTTGGCGGTAGTGGGTTATTTTTTAATGAAATAGACTGCAAATGCAAAGTCTCTCCATATTTTTTTATTTTTATAGTGAAAATCTCTTAGGGAAACTGTTGAATGTTAAATTTACGGTCTCGAAGTTCTAATTGCGACTCAACCCAAATTTGCACAATACATAACTTTCATTTTGTTATTGACAAGCTTCATTAATCTGGATCGACAAAATAATAGATGCGTGAAAGGTGCAGATATGCCTCAACAAGAACTTGTCACACATATATAAATAAACATGAAGCACTGTTGCATGCGTATTTGTCAAATAATTGTACCACAATTCAACCATAACCAGTAAAGGTTCCAAGGGCCTCCCATCAGTACTAGGCTACTAGGTAGCTCATAAATCTCAAGGTCCGTGGAACTTCTTTTTATCTTGTTTGGATTTGTTGCGTCTAAAAGATGTGTATATGTCGCTTGCTCATTGATTGAAAGGCTCGACAGACACGTTAAATTGAAGTAATGGCAGTTCTTAAATGTCAACCAAGTATGTGTCTGTTGTTATTACCCTACACCGTAAAAATATCCCGAAACGAAAATCTACCATGAATCTAGCTTGCTAGTGAAGAACTAAAAGAACACCTTGAGAACTATATGTCAGGTGGATCTTATTTATTACAAATCAACGACTAAAATGGACGGCAAAGTTCGTTGAATCTATAAACAATAGAATAGACTATTGAACAGCACACGTTAGTTTACTCAGTAATAGCATCATCCATGATCACTGGTCACTCGTCGGTGTTGACTACTCACAATGCACAAATCAACATAGTCGAACTCCAAGAGCATCTCCAATGTTAGAGGTCAAGGTCATCCTACGTGGATGTCTTATTTATACCTTTTGGTTGTGGGTCATTTATTATAGGACAAAAACTAATAAAGAGAAAGGCTCTCTACCTAAAATCCATTTCCAATCCCCAAGTTCATATCTTACACTTTTTGTCTAAATCTAGACACAAAAAATGATGTGGACTTATGACCCAAGGTCATGAAGAAAGTCTTATTTAGATTTTCTCCTTTACCCCAACTTTAGTCATGTCATTTTACCTATGACCCTTACCTTTGCATAGGAGATGAAACTTTGGTGAAAAAAGTATTAAATCCTATGTGTCAGTACTAATTTAAGACCTCTACCCCTTACATTGGAGATGCACTAAGGTGGAAATAACCAACATTAATGCTAATACAAACTTCACACGTTTAGCTATGCTAATGCATGGCATAATTCACGGGGTTCATTAATTGGTTGATCTCGATCTGATCAATATCATGTCAAGAGAACAGCTTCTCGCCCTTCTCTTGCTTGTTATCTGTCAACTACGTACCGTGCATGTCAAGTCTCCCCTCATGCACTCAACTTATTCTGAAGGACTGTAAGAACGCCTTAATTAATATTTAAGTTCATAGACTTTGCTGGTTAATAGGGACAAATGGATTTCATCAACAATTCAATCAAGAATAAAAATTCATTTGAAAAATGTACATGTGTGGACAAACAATATTAAGGGTGCACAGGAACCGAGCCGGACCGTCCCGGAACCGGTGGAACCGTACCTGATTTTGGACCGAACCGAGAAACGGGGTACAGGTACCGGTCCAAAAACTAGGAACCGGGGCTAAGCAGGTACAGGTACACGGTCCTGCCCTAATCCGTGCCGTCCCGGACCGAAAGTACCGAATAATTCTAACCATAGGATTTAGGGGTAGTAGATTACTGATGGCCGTTAGATCTAGGGCTGGTACATATAGCTAATTTTGGCTGGGGTTTCTCATTTGTTTTTTTTTTTTTTTTTTTTTTTTTTTTTCGTCTTCTCTCTGAGAAATTCAACTCCATATTTTGTTACTATCGAGGGACGAGTGTCCACCATTAGTGAGGAGCAACGAGAGATGGTTTACGATATTTTTCTTGATTATGAGAAGAAGAAATTAATGAATGGTGAATTTGATTTGGCTGATTTAGTGATTGACCTTCATCGTCGACTGAGAAATGGGAGCTATGACGTTGAGGACATGGATTTCATTTATATAGATGAAGTCCAGGATCTGACGATGAGACAAATTAGTCTTCTTAAATATCTATGTAAAAATTTTATGGAAGGGTTTGCTTTCTCGGGTGATACTGCTCAAACTATTGTCAGGGGGATAGATTTCAGATTCTAGGACATTCGGTCTTTGTTTTATAACGAATTCCTTTCGGAATGTGGAAGTAATGGCAAGGGTAAACTAAAAGAGAAGGACCAAATTTCAGATGTTCTCCATCTGAATCAAAACTTGCGTACCCATTCATGAATGATGTTCTCCATCTGAATGAACTGCATTAGGAAATTTTTTGTCTGGAACCGAGTATAGTACCGGAACCGTGCACTGTACCATCATCGTCCCGAACAAGATCTGGAACCGAGGTGCAGAGTGCAGTCTGGGTCCAAAATTTTGGAACCGAGTCTAGGGAGGTACAGGTACTCGGTCTTGGTAAGAACCGAGCCGAACCGTACCGTGTGCACCCTTAAACAATATCGATGAAGTGAAGAGAAACTTCAAGTTCCAAATTCATGATCACGGGAGGGGAAACAACAAGATCTTGATTTTGAAGCAGAAGGCTCCGATCCCCATGCTGTTGGATTGTCTTGTCCCCTAGTATTGTTTTGTATCACGATCTGATTCTTTATGCCAAGGTGCTTTCTAGTTTTGCACTTTGCACCTCCTTCTGGTACATGAATATCGGCCAGAAAACTGAATTAATTAGGTAGATATAGTTTGCCATTTTGGACAGTGGATAGACAGTGGGTGATGGGTTCGTGCACCCTATGATGGGACCAGCCGCCCGAACATTATATCGCAGGACGTGAAAAACCCTGTGAGGAAGACTGGTCATGTGAGTGCCAAAGATATTTTAAATAAAAACTTTACGCCTTATTTTTGCAAATGACCAAAAAGGTTGTTTTGCCCAAAATTGATACTCGTAATACTCCCTCCGTCCCACTATTAAGTGACCTAGTTCAAGTTTGCACAATTTTTAAGGCAAGCAAGGGGAAAAGTATTTTTAAGCACTTTTTACAATTATACCCTTATGGATAATAAATAGTGAAATTTTGAAATGATTTATCTCTCAAACTACACCACGGATGTTCGCAAACTTTGTACCATTGAAAAGCATTTTAAAACACCTACGTAACGAATATAAACATGACTATCAAATTATGCATATTTCTTATAATTCTTATAATCAGTTAAAAGGATAATTTTAGGAATATCTCTTTATTTAGTGATATAGGTCACTTAATGGTGGGACAAAATCTAAAAGTAACTAGGTCACTTATTAGTGGGACGGAGGGAGTATTAATTTTAGATTTATGGCCGGTCGACTTTGTCATAAGTTATTAGCTAACAAATCGCTCCGACGTCACAATTCCATATTTGAGTGGAGTTCAGTTTCATAATGGTGTGTTTGTTTGCAGAATTCACCGTTTTCAACAATTTATAATCCCATGGGATTACAAATTCTGGGATTCATGTAAATTCCTTGTCTATTTGGTAACTCAAATAAAATTCCTAGGATTTATAGAGTTTTCTTGTATTAAAGTCTTTGTACCGTTTGGCATTACCCTCAAATCTTAAAATTGCATATATATGGGATTTAGAGTTAAAAAAAAGTGGGTCCATAAATCCCTTGATAAGTTTCCCAGCAAATCTTAAGGGGGAGGGGTCGGACTCCATATGGAGGATTTGCTGGAAAACTGAATCCCGTAGTAAACGTGATTCCAAGGATTCGGGCAACCAAACATACAAAGGGAAACGTAATTCTATCAAATCCCCTGGACCCATAAATTCCACCTTTAAAATTCTACATCCAAACCCACCTTAACTTTTCTTTTTAGATGAAGGAAAAAATTACTTACAAAGCCCTAAAAATAAAGGTACCTCCCACAATTGAGGACTTTGAGACCATCCTCTAACTGTAATTTGCCTTTGGAGGAAAAAGTTACTTACAAAGCGTTAACAAATTTTTGCTTTGGGTGATATTGGCTTTAGTAAAAATCAAAGAGTCATCCACGAAAAGCAGGTGACTAATAGAGGGACAGTTTTTGCTGATTTTAAATCCAGAAATGAGAAACTTTTGCTCAACATTAGATAAAATCCTAGAGAAGGATTCCATACAGAGGATGAATAGACAAGGCGATAAAGGATGCCCTTGTCGTAATCCTTATAAGGCTTAAATGGTTTGCATGGCACACTATTGACATGAATAGATGATCGACTGGTGCTAATACATTGGAAAATGAGATTACACCAAGACCCACAGAATCCCATTCTACGGAGAATGACAATAAGAAAATTTCATTCAACATGGTCAAAGGCCTTAGACATGTCTATTTTAGACCCATATAATCAGTTTTAATTTTTCTTTCATAGCATAAATTATCTCATGAGCAACAAGAATGTTGTCTGAGATAAGTCTTTGCTTAACAAAGGTCGATTGACAATGGGATATCAGCATGTCCATGAAAGGTTCTATGGTATTAGATATACCTTTGAGATAATCTTATAGGCAATGTTGCACATACTTATAGGTCTATAATCTCCAGGTCCAGGAGGATGTAGCACCTTGGGATTTAACTTGGATAACATATGCCCATTGTTGAAAAAAGCATGAACAGTATCTATAGTGTCCTTTTTGACAATACTCCAGTTTTTTTTTAAAAAAAAAAACAGGCCGAAAACCCATTAGGACTAGGGCTAGAGTTGGGCTGCATGTCAAACAGAGCATCATGGATTTCATTTTCAGAAGGAGATTCCATGAGTTTCACATTTTCAAAATCAGAGATCATGGTTGGGACAAGATTAACAATATCATTATTTATGACACAACTAGAGGTAGTGAGTAGAGTTTCAAAATGGACATTTAAGCAGTTGGCAATCTTATCCCTACCTTCAACACAAATGTTATTCTTATATCATATAAGCCTAAGATGCTATTTCTCCTCTGTCTAATAACAATATTTTGATGGAAGCAGTGAGTACTTCTATCTCCCAAGAGAGTGATGTTCTCTCTACCTTTTATTTTCCAGAGTTATTCTTCATAGTCATGAAGTTTTTTCGATTTCAGCCTTGGTATCCAAAAGATTTTGATCACTTAGCCTAACATTAGGATTCTTCATAATTAGATCTAATTTTTTATTCATGTTGGCTAGATTCTGATTAATTTTGCCAAAATTATTTTTATTCCACAAGCAAACTTCTTTTCTAACAGTAGCCAATCTATTTACTAGAACAAAGGCTTTAGCTAGAGACTTGGAAGTTGGTCTCCCAAGATGATTTTATTATTTCTCTACATTTCTGCTCCTCTTGAAAGAAACCAAAGAATATAAAAGGTCTGAACCAATCCTGACTAGGGATGACAATATTAAGGAGGATGGATGAATTCTCAGAACCTAAGTGATTTAAATGTCTCAGACTAGCATTTGGAAATTGGGTTAATCAATTTACATTTTTCATCCCCTATCGAGTCTTTCCCCAACGTGGTTACCCCCATCTTGTTGGTTATACCAAGTGAAGGGAAAACCAAGAAAACCTATATCTTTTAAACCTGAGACATTAAACATCGAATTAGATTTCCTAATATCTGCTCCATTAACAAGATTTCCTCTTATTTTCTCTTCATGACTTAAAATGACATTCAGGTTTCCTAACACTAACCAAGGTTTAAGCATAGTATCACCCATTTGTTGTACCATTTTCCAAGAGTTATCTTTTCTGTTATCCTTATAAGGACTGCTATACATACAGGTGAGAATCCACGCTGACTTAGATTTTTCATCCCATATACTGTAACTAATCTGGTTATCAACTTTATAAAGAACATTCAGTTTTGTAGACTTATCCCAGGAAACAACTAAACCTCCAGATCTACCTACTGGATCTTGACAAACATGATTATAATACATAGAAACTTTCAGAGTGTTTTCAACTTATAGTTGTTTTGTCTCAGATAAAAAGAGGATGATGTTTGGATCATTAGAGTTGATGAACTTTTTCAATTGTTGTCTAGTATGATTTGGTCATAGACCTTGATAATTCCATGACATGATTTTGACAAAGTGCCAAAAATAGGAAACTGCAGGATAATCTAAATTTATGAAATTAAGAGTCATAATACTATATAAAATGTGGGGGATCATGAGAGATGGAGATAAAAATTTCAAGCGAAAGGAGATGAAAGTTTTGGAATCTAACCTGGCTATCGTCGATCTCCAACTGATTTGCAGATGAGGAATTGCCCCCTTTTGTCACTGTTACACCTTGATCTCTAACAAATACCCCCACTTTACTTACTTTGGTCGCCTTGTGAGACTTAATGGATTTTTTGCTAGTGTCAGAGTGGGAGGTTTTACCAGTAGAACCTGGTTAGAATATTAGATCATGATTATCATGCTAGTGTAATGGGCTTGAGCATCCTTCCCTTTTCTTTCAGAAACTGAGAGTTTTAGATTGCATTCGAGATTGATTTGAGATGAAGAGGATTGTTTCTGAGATTTTTCTCTAACACGTTTCCTAGATCTGGATTCCGAAAATGTGTTGTTGTTTAAAATGGCTTGGGGGTATTTAGGATATGGTCCAAAACCCAGTGGGTAAGATGGATCTGGGCAAACAACAACTTCAATGTTTTTGGTGGTGACATGACGAGCATGGAATGGGTTGTAAGAAAAAATTCCAATGTTCAGGGCTTGAACTATTATTAGAAGTAACGTGGTGCTAAGTTGATTTGTGGATTGGAGTCATGGGGTTCAAACCTACCTTCCCACCTTACTCAGAGAAAACAGCTGCCAGAGAAGATATCAGATTTGATTGTATGAGGTTTTGAACATGATTTTCTGGTGGAGGAGACGAGCCCTCAGTGGTTGGTTCCAAAACAACGAAGGGGTTAGCCAACACAGCCATCTGGGGAGCGGGTTTTTTGGTAAGTTGTTAGCAGACAATGGACTAGCATTGATATTTAGGTTTTAAAAATTGAAAGATGGATTAAGAAAATTATTGGTGCTCAATGGTAGTTTAGCAACTAGAATTTCCATTCTTTTAGGAGTGCATCTATTCTTTGAATGATCCAGGGTTCTGCAGAATAGACACAACTTGAAGGGATGGATAGAGTAAGAAAATTCAATCCATATCTTCACTCCTTCTACAATGCAGTCAGTACTAGGAAGAATGTGATTTCTCTCAATATCAGCCATTACTTTCACATTTTTTCATAGAAATCTCTTCCATATGGATCTTTAAACAGTATCATCTTTCCGGACGGCTTCGTGATTCCTTCTAGAGCATTAAATGTATTATAATCATTTGGAACTCTTTTCATTATGATGTTGATTAGAACTTTATCAAACTCTTTATCCTTTATTTTCTTCACTCCTTCGAAGGGTATTTGTATGATTGACAACATGGAGACATGAACCATCCATGACTTTGGGTAGTTAACTGTTAAAATATCAGCAACATGATGAAAACGGAAGTGGTAGAAATTCTTGTTTTTTCAACTTCATAACTAGTCTGACTTTCTTCTACATATGCAATGCAGCGTGGCGAAGACCCATACAGGTTAAATTTTATAAAAAAGATAAAATAAACTATAGGCTAAAATATTATTACCAAAAATTTTGTTCACCAATAAACCAATTGAGTAATGAAATCAAATACCATTTACACAAGGGAATACTTGAGCAGTAGAATTTTGTTTTGTTAAAGATACACAAGTTTGCCACAACCGATAGCTAGAAGGTCCTACCAATAGTATCATTGATGCGTGGCAATGAGTTTGCAGCACAATGATAACACCAATATCGCTAAAGGCATTATTCTTTGCCTTTATAAATTAAATCCTAATTACACTCTCAACTCACAACTCAGTACTCTCTTTTAACCAAATTCTTATATTCTTTTCATACATTTTTTTTTTAGATAACCAAAATCATACTCAGAATCTTAAGAAAAAAAATAACCAAAAACTTGATGAATTACCGACGGTTTTATCAGCGTGAATTGGTCTTATAATCGTCCATATGAGTTTGAGAATCTTAAACCGTTGTCTGAACCAGATTTATTTCCAATTTGATCTCGAAATAGCTGACGGAGAGGTAGTTTGTCAGAATTGTGAACTGTTTGGTCATGGCTACTTTCTACCTACATTCCGAGATAGAGTTGGAAGATAACCTTAGCACTTGAGAGACCTGATGCCAAACACCTCTCTAAATCACTATCTCCTTCCTGATTGTTACTACTCATGTCAATGTATAAGAGAGTTACTTGTGGCATCTCCCAAAGCCTTATTATAATTGTCATCCATGGCTTCTACCCCACCACTCCTTAATATATGATCTCTTAACCTCCAGGATTGGACATGTGATACTAGGAACGCATAATGTGATGCCTCACTAGAAGTATATAAGCAAGGTCCTCCAAATATGATTGGTAGGTTGAGTAGCCTCCAATGTAGCTCTTTGAAGAACGAACCCTCACAAACCATAATTCCCTGTATCACCTTTCTAAAACCTCTATAAAAAATCTTTAATGCATCCGGAATGCATCCCGCCTGGAAAATACGAAGTCCAAACAACGGCTTCAAAATACCATTGCATGCACTTAAGAGTAACAATTCACTCTGAGGATCACGAAGCTTTGATAGAACCTGCATCAATTCCAGTATTTTTTTTTCTGTTTTCTTAATGGCAAGTCCCTTCATAAACCCATCATCTAGACTGACCGTCCTCCCAATAATTTAACCTCATTATCTGGTCTTGAGATTTCTGCAAGAAACATCATATCGCTTAACTTCTGTCCATCATAAAAGGGCAAAAAAAATTATTTTATTAATATTTAGTATAAGCCCCTACACAAGTCCCTCTGTTTGAACAACCGTAAGTGCCTTTGCCACTTTTGCCCCTAGCGCAGGTCCCTCCGTCTGAACAACCGTAAGTGCCTTTGCCACTTCTGTAGTGTCACCAATAATAGTACCATCATCAAGGTACCTAGCCTGTAAGGATAATGTATGTTGTTCATTTATTTTTGTTACAAGCTGATGGATTACCAGAGCAACTAATAAATGGCCCCAAGGGGTCACCTTGTTGCACCCATGTAGATGAATAAATGTGGTAGTCTCCTACATACCGTCTTGCAGGTTGACCATGTAGGTATTATACCCATGGATATATAGATGGACATAGTTTACGCACATCGAGAAACGTAGCTGTTCGGTCGACTAGGTTGAAAGCATTAGTGAAGTCCACAGTTAACATGGTGAAGTTATCATCTTATGGTCTTTACTGAAAGAGTTCCTCTGCGCCTTCAGAGACACCTACACCAAGCTAAAAGTCTTGTATGTATGCTGCAATGTCCTTGTGTATTCTTTTTATGTCAACTTTCGATACAAGATGATGCCGAATCATCCCAACAACAATGGGACGAATGCTCTTGTCCGTCTTAAGGAGAGATGTTAAAGGTGATGATGCAATGAACTACGCAAGTTTGAGTGGGGATCTCCCACCAAGCTACAAGTGAACAACCATTGTTATCGCCGCGAATAAACCAGAAACAATAGTTGAACCTTACCCACAAAAGGCATCCAGGAGATGTTGTGCCCGAAGACCATCCCTCCCACATGAAGTTCCCTAAGGGAACGATTTAATACAACTTAAAATGATGCCCTCTTCTGATACTAAAGGTGCCTCAGCGAGATAGTTGGTTTCCACGAAGGGGGCATGGTTGGAAGTTTATCCCCAATCACTTTCCTTGTATTCACATTGTTTGGCGCTACCCATGATGAACTAATGGCTTTAACCATGGTTGTGAAATACCCATCTGCTATTTTTCGCAAACAAGTTTTAACATTGGTACCTAATCTGCTGTCTTCCTAGGTGTCATCATGATTCCAAACATACCCTGTCCTCGGTACCTTTAAAACCTCACATACAAGGTTTTGTATTTGCCCCAAGTTGCCAGAGCCTTAAGGATTTGTTTTTGCTGAATTGCTTTACGGTTCCCAGAATTACCTTATGCTCTACCTTTAGGTCGAAAAACCCTCAACGCACAGCAAGGGAGCAACAACAGTTTAACCCATTGTGTAAAAGATTTAGGTTCCGCTGCTACTTTTTGGAGTGCCACCTTTAGGGTGTGTGAAAATGCTAGTATGTATACCCTTGGAATATTTTTCACATTACATATTATAGCTTTAAATACCGCGTCCAATGTCTATACATTAAGTTCAAAGTCATCTTCCTCCAACTGAACCAAACATTCTTGTAAGCAGGGATGAGGTACTACTATGATGAATTCAGTTATATCTCCAGCAACTTCATATATTGTAGGTCGTACCTGAATGTTCCCCTTGTGTTTACACACCGTGCTCCGAGTCTGGATACTCATACAATCAAAACAAAACGACTGCTTCAAGGTCTTCAAAGTAATCTCTAACCTTGCAAAAACATACAAGTCACATTGTATGGCTTTTTGTAATGCATTCTTCCTTTCCATGTTGCAGAGATGTAGTCTCTTCAAATGAGGAATCAAATATGCAAACCCCTTACTCCCGATTCCCCCATCTGGGCACCCATGAAAATCTTTAAAAGTGCATAACACAATGCCTCTACCCGTGGAGGTCATTCAGACACAATATCAAACAGAAGAAGCACTTGCAGGTCTAGCATAAACAAAAGTAAGACTGGATTTTGCACCGGACTGATAGAAAGCAGTTCTCGTGTGGCATCAAGAACAATAAGTAAGGAATAAGATGAAAACTATAAAACTAAAAAAAAAAACTAACAAAAAATAATAATTATAAAAGAACTAAGAAACGCTATGCTCACAAGGAGAGAATCGACATGGAAAACAATCAAAAAGAAAAGGGCCTTGGCACCCCAACACTACCCTAAACCATCGAGGTGATGGTGGTGGTGGTGGTGATAGGGGAGAAGGAATTGGTTTGCAGGCGGTGGTTTCCTTGTTTTATTGAAAACTTAAAGACGGTTGTTTCCAGGCAGTTTCTATTCAAACTGATTTTTATAATTTAGTTTTGATTATTAATTTGATTGACTAACGGTGTAGTTATCCTTGATTAATCAAACTTGATTATTCCATGGTCATTCTCTTTTAATAGAAGGTTACTCAAGTTTTTTTTGAGGATTGACTATTTGGTTTGATATCTAAAGATAAAAAAATTAGTTATCATCCAACGTTAACATTCTCCATTATGTGTATGACGGTCATTAGTAAGAATCAAGTTGTTTGTGCATGTGATACTCTGAAGTTTGAAGACTAAAAACTTCTTTCTTTTTGTTATCCTGATTTTTGTGATACTTCTCTGGGATCCAAACAAGCAGATTATTTAGATAGATGTCAGACTTTTGGAAAGATCAAGCAAACTGGTTAGTTGCTTTTCCTCGTAGAATTGCTTGACTAGAGCTTGCTAACTAAGATAAGTTATTCTTGTATTGGTATGATCTTAGACCAAAGGAGTTTATGCTGCTAAAAGAAAGGAAGATCCTTTATACTTAAATTTATCTCTAACCATTGCTAGGCTTGGGGGGTATTTAGTGTGGTGGTTACTGGAACATGTTCGTCCTTTACTATTTCAGGTTACGATCCTGTTCATGGTGGTTTTTAGTTCAGGGATAAAATTGTGAAACCCTGTGTTTTAATGTGCTTTCATTCTGCAAAGAAACAGAGCCATTTAAAAGTGATGAGTGCCCAGGCCTCTTTACTTACATGTGTATTGAGCAATTCAGTATATATATATATGAAATTTATCCAGAATGGTGCGTGTAGCAACAATCCCAAATATTCTGTAAATTTCCGAGTATTTATTCTATGCCATTTTCCCCAGTTGAACTCTTAATACTGACATGACATGACGACTAATGCTCGCTCCCAGCCGAGTAGCATGAATCTCCCGAAGTGTCAGGTTTAAGATGCGTGTGGAAGTACTCAATCAGAGGCATGAAACGTTATGCTGCCCTTTGATATTAAATTAGTGATTTTTTGTATCAGTATGCAAAATCCACCAAAAATTGATTGATTTTGCGGCAAACCGCAAAGTTTAGTTCTTTAACATAATTTTATTAATTTACAAAAATTAGGTTTTTTGCGCCCTGCGTGATAGTTCCAACCCTATTGGTCGAAACTAAACCTAGGCAAACTAGGAAATTGATCCATCAGGTAGGAGAAAGATCCTACCAAAAAATCAGAAAACAAGAAATAAAGAGGAACTGCGGCAAGTAAGAGCAGCGTCAAAAGGAGGCGTGGCCGCGCCACTTGGCCGACCGATTGGCTTCAACAGGCGCCACCTGTGGCCGGCTGGCCACGCTCCATGTTGCTGCTTGCCGGCCCCTTTCCATCGACCAATCAGATTGCTTTAAACGCGCCACACACACTTTTAAATAAAGTTGGAAGTTGGTTGGTTGACGCGCCTAATTCCTTAAGGAATCTAATATAGACTTCCCATGTAAGTCTTAAAATGATCACGGCCGTACGTATTGGCCACTCGATTTATCAAGTCTAGCCACCTCCTAACATGGCCGGACAAGCACCACCATGTACGCCGGCTGGCTCACTAATGCCTTGGCCAAACAGAGTCCTCCAAACTCGCAAGCGAAGCCACTAAACGTTTACCCAAAGTAAGTTGGCCACGCGAGTTACAAAACCCTAATTTTGATTAGTGGCGGTACATTAGTGCCGCAAAAAGATCTCGGCCGTCCAACTTCGCTAGCCGAATCGACCGGCCTAGATCTAGCTTTAAGCAACCAGGAAGATGCGGCTATGCTCACCGACGGGCCCGCCATCGTTCCTACCAAACGAAATTTCCATGGCCTACTAGCAACAACCAAAAACGCTAGCACAAAACAGGCAAGCCGCGCGAACAAAAGAAGCCTTAATCGAATTAAGGCTGCCCAAGTCGGTCTTAAATCGATTGTGACCGTACAACATCGCCGGCCAAATTGATCGGCCTAGATTCGATCTTAATTAATGAGCAAGGTACGGATACGCTCACCAGCGGCCCGGCTATTGTGTTGGCCGATCGAACAAGCTACCAGCACGCGGCTAACACCAGAACCTGATAGGTTAGTAGATCGACTTTGTTTTACCGCAAGTGCACGGTGTCAAAAATGTAGACAACAACAAATGTGGTTCGTTCCCACGAGGAGTGTTTCTAAAATTACTTCTAACTAATACAATCAACTTCCTAATCAATATCAATTCAAGAGGAGATTTTCTGAAATGTATACTAAGAAACAAGCAAATAAATTGGATGCAAACAAAATTACTAAAGTGACGATCAAGGTGAGAAAAGGTTAAGGATCCTAGAATCCTTCGTAGGCTAGGTTTACTCGTGATTTATCACGAGAGTCTCTATTTTACTCATGTAAAGCGGAAACGCCTGGCTACTTAGACATGGAAGATATATCTTTACGAACTATTGATAATAATCGAAGAAAGATTGTTTGATCTCGACCTAAAAGTAGAACCCCTAATCACTATGTATACTTGGCATACAAAGTAGAAGAATGTTCATAAATCTAATATGAATCAGGTCTCAAAGGGATTTCTATAACTTACCTATGTAGTATACTTGGCATAAAACATGAAAAGATTTGTAAGAACAATCCACAAATATGAGATACTCAAACAGAAAATTAAGCTTTTGATTTAAAGAAACTCTTGTTCATAAACACAAATAATCTAGCCTACAAATTCATCCTTTCACCCTAACAATAGTTTGGCAAACATGGTTTTCTCAAAAGCCATAAAAATTGATAAAGGATAGCGAAAGAAAGCTTAAACCTAGTTTCTTCCCTGTAAACGGCGTCCTCCATATGAGTATGTGTCTTCCTACTTATAGGTATCTCAATGCCCTCGTTGACCGCCGCCAGGATCTGCCAAAGCCCGGTCCAATCGTAAACACCAGTTGCTAAATTCATGCCCTTTTCCAAATCTCAGTACAAAACCCAAATGCCTACTCCAGTTACAGCACCAATATCCACATCTGCCATTTGCATAAACTGACCACTTTGATCTCATGGCTGGAACCATCTCTTGCTCAGCACCATGGTAGACGAAACCCGCCGATCACAGAAGCCTAATTTCAGCCAAATTCATCCCAATCAAAATCTGTTGACAACATCATTAAACAACCAGCACCATCTCTTCTTTGCTCCCTGCGGCGCTTCCATTAGTACTCTTTTATCTCATCATCAGTAGCATGCAGATGTAAAAATGTCAGCAACAGTTCTGTGTTGCTTTTACTCGACTGCTCTAACCCATCTCAGAACCACGCTTCTCTTCTGCCAAATTACTGTTCAATCGAGACCAAGAGTTCGAAGTAGAAAACAGCCATCACCACCATCACTGCACAAACTATACAATACACAGCCAACATCTGAACACACCTCCTCATGGTTCTTGAACCCACTGATCTCGTGGAAACAACCAGCATTATGCTCTCTCCCTCTCTACTAATCAATGCCACCATTCCCATTATATCGTCTCTGCCAAAACAACCACTTCCTGCAGCCATTAGAACACTCGACACCTTGAATACAACGACAGCTTCACTTGGACAGAAACCCCATCAAACTCCAATTCTTACTCAGGCAATTGCACGGACAGTTTGTAGGCAACTTCAAGCGCAACCAACTACAGAAATCGTCGTCAGCACCACCAGTTCACCCTTCCCTGCACAATCGAAGTTTCATCACAAACCCATCATAACTCAGCCGACTGGAATCTTCACTCCATCTCCAAATTGCAACTGACGTCTCAATTAACCCCAACTTCGAGCCATTTTTCAATTGATGCCAAAACCACCAGGTAGAACTCGATTTCAGGCTATGCAATTTCTCCCTGAACTTCAGCTACGACCTTTTCTCCCATCTCCATTATCGCCAGCAAATTCAATTCATCACCGTATGTGTTCAACCCATTGTTGTTGATGTTGTACCATGCATTCCATCATGAGCACAGAACCCCCAAATCCATCACCAAAATAATTACTTCCACCACTAATGCCACTGATTCAACCAAATCAGGTCTTGGGTCTAATTTACCGAGCTCAAACATGACTGGAATATTCACCGATTCGAACCCTACTTTTAGCAATTGATTAGCTCCACCAAATCCTCGTGATTTCATCTTCATTCACACCTCAGATGAACTGAACGGAGCAAAACATTTCTGCCTAACCTAGTTGCTCAGATTCATTTTGATAAGAAGGAGAAGATGTTGTTCGGGAGCCTTCTCTTTAGATAAGAAAACCAAACACAGAATTGTTGTGGTGGGAGAAATGACACGTCTCACTTTCTCTTCAGCCATTAGTGGGACAGGCTTGTTTGAACAAGCACGGTCGGTTCTTGTCCTCCATCGTATGCGTGAGATGGCTTGAGTGGTGACCAACATGGGCGATGATAGCTAGGTGTGCCCTGTATCTTTTGGTGCCTTGGGCTATTTTGTCGCAAACGCCATTTAACACCTCATTCAACCATTTATTCTCCGGGTGAACGAATTTCACTTGTAATTCTTGTAAAAGGCTTAAAATAATATTATTAGCTAATAATCGAGTCCTAGCTAATATAAATGTGGGTATAAAATGTGGCACTTTCGTGCTTATCAGAACCGTTAGCCCAAAGTAAGTTGGCCACACGGCTTTTAAAACCTAAATCAAATCAACGATATCCATTAACTGACGCAAATCATCTCGACCGCCCAACTTCGCGGCCAACAAGATGTGTCCATGATCACCGGCCACCCCCCTTCCATAAGCCGCAAACGGCCAAGTCGCAGCTTGCCTATAAGGCCCCCAAATTGTCGCCCGAAAGTGGCTAGTCGCTACATTTAGGAATTTTAACAACAGGCATTAACTACCGCAAATCATCTCGGTCGTCCAACTCCACTAGCCAAATTGACCGACCTAGATCTAATTTAAGGCGGTCAATAAGGTGTCGCTGTGATCGCCAGCCGTCAGTCTCCTATGAGGATTGACCGGCCTGCCTTTAGCGCGCTTGAATGGCTCCTGGCAGCTTCCCAAAAATGGCCGATCATGCTCCTTTTAAGACATTAAGCTCCGCGACCGATTTAAGCGAGCTTTATACAACGATGCTTTATGAGCATCGATTATTTTGAGTTGCTTGCTTGAAAGCGATTCTTTACATGCATCGAATACATACGATATTTTATGAATATCGTCTTCACAAATAACTTAGTTGTTTAACTTAATAACGTCACATGCTATTCTTTGCGGCAAGTCTCATGACTTGACCCATCACATATGACTACCCGCCGCCTAACTTGCGCGTGATTGATCAGAATAATTAGGAAAGACCCACTCAGCAACTTGCTACATATGTTCTACTCGATACATCAAACATGTCACAAACTGGGGGATGTTCATCAGGGTATTGGTCTGGCGGTTTACGTCGTGCAAATTATGAGAAAATGTCAGGAAAAGCGGATAGTTAGTGGCAGCAGAGAAGTAGTGGGTGTGTAACGACCTTTCTTCCCTCATTGAAAGACGTGGTTGTCAATATTTTCACACGATCCCGCTTCTCCATCACTCAACTACTCCCATTTCCTATGAGATCAGGGTGCGTGCAACTATGACTTATATAATTTCAACCAACAACAGAGTTTTGGTTAACAACACAGTATCCAGAAAAAACACCAAGAATTGATAGCTTACATTCCGCAAGCCAGTTCCATATTCTGATACAAGTCATAAAATAGCCACACCTTCAGAGTTAACCATTCTGATCTCAACACCTTCTTCGCTTCCATCCCTAAGATCAACCCTTCTCCTTCAAAATTCTTAATTACCAAACAACTTGGATATGATTTTTTCACATAAGGCAGTAATTTTTTTGTTTCTTTTATTTTTGGATAGATTCCATCACAGTTTTACCTTGGCATTTACAAGTCCAGTAAAAAAAAAAGGCATTGTGAGAAATAAAGCATGTAAATCACTTCTTAGCTTTTCTTGAAGCCCAAAAGAATTGCTACTGTAACTTTATTTGTTTGCTTCGTGGTTAAATCAAAGTATTTCCCAAAGTAAATGTGGGTACCTAAAGCTTTCCAGGACTTCGTTCGGTGATAATTGGTTCAATATAAAAACTCAAAAATCAGGAAATTTCCACTAATTACAGAGAATAGAGAGGGTTTAATGAAAATAATACATCTGATTTAATAAAAATAATACATCCGAATAGATCACTTAGTACAGACATTGATAAATGGTACATGAACAAGGAGAACACAAGTGGTGGTGGTACATGAACAAGGAGAAAACATAAGTGGTGGTAGAATAATATGAACAGATCTGAGAATCTTACAAAGCTTTAGTCATAGAACTATGATTCATAAAAAGACACTCATCCCATTATAGTAGGGTAAAAACTGATTCTGCTGAAAATGGTAAACCCTAAACAAATGTACTGCGCAGGAGTACTTTAGATTCGAGAGATCAATCTAACCAAGAAATGGCCGTTCCAGTCTTGCTTCGGTCACAAAATGAAGGAGAAGGGTTGATCTTAGGGAGCGAAGCAAAGAAGGTGTTGAGATCAGAATGATGAACTATGAAAGTGTGGTTGTTTTATGACTTGTATCAGAATGTAGAACCTGCTTGCAGAATGTAAGTTGTAAGTTCTGGGTGATTTCTGAATACTTGTGTTGATAACCAATGTTGTTGGTTGATATAGATTGAAAATCTATTTATACAAGTCATAGTCAAACACACTGATCTCATAGGAAATGGATGTGGTTGAGTAATAGAGAAGTGGGGATCGTGTAAAGTGGTGAAAACCATGTCCCTACATTGAAAGGAAGACTGGTCAGTTTTACACCCACTACTTCTATATTATCACTAACTGTCCGCCTTTCCTGACACTTTCTCATAATGGACGTGTTGCACGCCGCACGCTGTAAACCGCCAGACCAATACCCTGATGAACATCCCCCAGTTTGTGATATGTTTGATGTCTCGAGTATTTTTGTAGAAAATATGGAGCAAGTTACATAGGAACAGAACAAGTCCTATATGGTAGTTGCTGACTGGGTCTTGTTAGCAAGACCTAGCTATTTTGACCAATCACGCGCAAGCTAGGAGGCAGGCCGTCATATGTGACAAGTCAAGTCGTGAGACTTGCCGCAAAAAATAGCATGCAATATATGCTCTTAGGTTAAATAATTAAATTATTTGTGAAATCGATATTTATAAAATATCGTTTGCAATCGATGCTTGTAAAGAATCGCTTTAAACAAGCATCTCAAAATAATCGATGCATATGAAGCATCTTTGTATAGACCCTGTTTTGGTTGGTCGCGGAATTCACGGTCTTAAGAGGAGCGCGCCCGACCATCTTTGAGCAGCTGCCAAAAGCTATCCGTGTGTGCTAGGGATGAGGTGGTAAATCCTCATAAGATAGGGACAGTCGACAGCCATTATGACATGTCATTGGTCGGCCCAAATTGGATCTAAGCCGGTTAAATCAGCTGGACTTGTTGGATGGTTGAGATGATTTGCGGAAGTTATTGATTAAGTTTAAATTTATTTAAGACTTTTGTAGGCAGCGCGACTAGCCTACTTTGAGCAGCTTTCGGGAGCCATTTGAGTAAGTTGAGGGAGTGTCGATCAATCCTCGTAGAAGAGAGGCGGTCGTTGATCACAAACATCATTTTATTGGTCGCCCAAAATCAGATCTAGGCCGGTCAATTTGGCTAGACAAGTTGGACGGCCGAGATCGTTTTGCGGCAGCCATGTGCTGCCGCAAACATAATTCAAGCCGTGTGACCAACCTACTTTGGGATATCGGTTTGAGACGCTACTTGCAGGATGGAAGCAATGCGATTGGTCGAGGCCAACGACGGGTCGCAGGTGAACATATCGGCACCTCATTGGTCGCCTAAAATAAAATCTAGGCCAGTCGATTAGGCTGGCGAAGTTGGACGGCCACGATGGATTTAAGACTGCCATGTGCGGTCTTAGCTTGATTAAAACCCTTTTTTGAACCGTGCAACTAGCCTACTTTGGGTTAGCGATTATAGATGCTGCATGTAGGCTAGGAGAGTTTTGATTAGCTAAAATAAAAGTGTGCCCGTTGGTGAGTACCTTGGAACTTATTCGGTCATGTTTGTAAGACCTAGGTTAGCTAACAGAGTTTGCCAAGTCGTGTGGTCGTGATTAGTTTGCGGCTGATATGTACGACCAAGAACTACTTTCTTAAGAAATTAAGACGTTGACCAGCCAACTTCCACCTTTAATTAAAAGTGCATTCTGCGACTTTGGAGCGATTTGATTGGCCGATGGGAAAGAGGGGCCGGCAGACAGCAGTATGGGACATGGCCGGTTGGTGATGGGTGTTGCCAGCTAGGGCAAACCGACTTGCTAAGTGGCGCGGCGCGCCCCTTTTGCTGCTGCCTTTATCTGCCGCCATTTTTCCTTTATTTCTTATTTTCCAACTTTTGGTAGGATTTTGCTCCTACTAGTTCCATGATGGATCAATTTCCCAGTTTGCCTAGGTTTAGTCTCGACCAATAGGAATCGAGATATTGTGCAGGCTCCGTTTAGGGCCAAGACTTAATTTTTGTAAATTAATAAAATTAGGTCAGAAAAATTGAACTTTGTGAGCCGACACAAAATTAATCAGTTTTGGCGAATTTTGCACGTTGGTACAAAATCACTAATTTTTGTCTCGGAGAGCAGCGCAGCTTGCACGCCTCTGATTGAGTATCTTCATGCACATCTTAATGCTGACACTTCGGGAAATTCATGCTACCCAGCTGAGAGGGAACACTAATTGTCATATCATGTCAATATTAAGAGTTCAGCCAGGGAACATAGCATAGGATAGATACTCAGCAGGCTCCGGCATTAATGAATAATGCAACTAGGAGCTTAAACACTCATTAGGCTCTATACTAGTGAACAATTCATCTAGGGGCTTGAGTTTCAATACAATATGAAGAGAGGCATATGCACTCATCAGATTTTGATATATTCTTCAAATTCCTTGCGGAATACAGACATATCAAGGTCTACTACTTCTGATGCTGGGTCAGGAGGAAATTTTTGATGGGGGCGTTTTTTGAAGGGGGCATGGGGGACCAATGATATGTTGACACATATCTTTGATATTAATTGATTCTCATGAATTATGTTACCAAAAATACAAACACCAATTAAGATAACAAATTTTCTCTCCAAAAATACATTTCTTTTATATTTTCGTAAACATAATTCATGGGAAGCAAAGACATGTGTCAACATATCATTGGTCCCCCTTCAAAAAACTCCCCCATCAAACATTTACAGTTTTCGCCTAAACTAAAAACCACCATCAACACCTACATCAACCATTCTATTCTAACTCTAGAAGAACACGAGGTTTTGCGACTTAGTATTTCAGATAATACATAGGGTGTTTAGAGATACCATACTCAATTTCACGAAGACAAATGCTATCCCACACGACTTCGTGGGATGACTTCCCGCAAAAGCGGCTTCTTTACTGTTGGATAATCAAATCAACAGTTAGATCCACATTCAGGAAATGACCCATCATTTTCAGGATAGGACCCACCACTTTCAGGAAAGGACCCACCACTTCCCCTAAAGGGTTCAAGGTCATTAGATCAAGGGATCTAATTAGATCTTCGGGTTTTAGTGGTAGACCATTGATCTAATGGTTTCTAAAGAAACCGCCCTACCCGCTTTTTCTTATCCGCCGTTAAATGGGTAGGATGGCGGGGGATTAACCTACCCTACCCGCTTCCCAATGACTTAAGTATCCTTGCATTGTTTTTTTCTCATTTGTACTTTTTCGTCATTTCGAAACATATCGGGGGTAAAAAGTGAAGTTGCTTTTTCCACTTATCTATTTTCTCTTCTTTCTTCCTCTTCCCCAAACTCACAAACACAAAAACCTTTCTTCTCAAATCAAAGTCAAAATGGTATATATTGACCATTGTGCTTTGATAATGTTGTGAGGATTTTGATGATTTCATCATTTCATTTTCATCCAAAGAGATCTCATGCTTTTACTCTTTATATTATGAAATCAAACCCTAATTCTTAATAAATGAGATTTTATGAAAACTTAACATGCATGTTAACCGATTGATGAAATTTCTCATAGGAATTTAGTTTTCATGTTATTGTTGTAAATGTTGAAGGTGGGTTTTTGGATCTTCTTTTGTTAAAGGTAATGAAACAAATTAACAACTGGGTCAAACTCATTGGCGTAATAGTTTGAGGGTTTTTCTAGGGTTAGAACTCAATTTCCCCATAGTTGGGTGCAAAATGGATGTACTTCGTATTCAGTTGATGAGGCTAGGAACTTATTTCAAGTAGGATTCGAAGGAGTTGTCGACTTGATTTGCCTTGTTAGTGGAGGCATTAGAGATAGTCATACGGATAGATCACGCAACATGGATAACACATTATACCTAATTATATCGGAAAACTTAAACCACTCTCTATATGTTAGTTTATCGTTTCGTTTACGTATGTCGGTTTATCGTTTCGTTTACGTATTTACTTATGTCATGCGGGGAGCACAAACTTTGTTATAATTGCGGTATTGACTTTAGTTGTCAAAGGAGCATGGAATTTAAGACTCATCTTCTCATACTAACCAAAGTATTGTGTAACACAATTTGTGTTGTATTTATAAATTAAGCTTCACTTTCTCAATACGTATGCAGGTGCTTTGTAATTCAGTGGCGGGAAAAAAGAAGTCAAAGACAACACAGGTTGCATTTATCTTGAAAAGGTAGATTACACTGTGGGAACTATAATCTGGTTAAACTTCGCACATGTTTCCATGGCTATTAGGTTTAGATAACCTTTGAATTACTTATAATGTTATGCATATAGTTACAATTGGTATGTGCTAATCTCGATTATGCTTTAAACTACCAAGTATATACTCCTATTCGGCACTTCATAATAATCCAGTTTGCTAGATTTTGCAAATAGTCCTATTTTTGGTGTTAGAGTCTAGATAGATTACATAATGGCTCGATTTTTGTTACGTAGTTTTCATTTCCTTATTTGATTGTTGTATTTTGTGTCGTCTGTTTGAAGTATCCACCATGTGGTGGTTGGATAAAATTGTTCTTATATCATCCTTTCTAGAATCCAGATACAATTTTTTTAGTTTGGATTTATTTATATGTTTCTCGCAGCATTTTTCCCCTTGCACCATGTAGATAATAACAAAGGTGCGTGGATGTAATTAGGACAAAGCTTCACCGGTCACTTTAAGTGTGAGTTTTTTTCTCTCGCACTTGCTTTCATTCACTTGCTTTTCTAGATTTTTTTTCAATTTTGGATTTGTATTTGGATTGGATTTGACCATTATAGTAAGGATTATGCAAAGAAATACCAAGTCTTTTGCATTTGTTTGTTGACTTTTGTTATTTTTGTTCTTCTCCCCGTGATTGTAATCAACACCGTTGAAATTGAATGAACGTAAATCCTTACTTATACGTTTTCAGTACACATTTAATTTCTTGGCAAAGGGTGTTGCCTTGAACCGAGTCTCTTTGAAGTACATAATGTAAATCACCATCTATTTGGGTGATCGCATTTCGACACAAATATTAATCCATTATCTATGATCAAGAAGCTAGCAGTATCGATTTCACACTCACCTTCTTATTTCACTACTACTAAGATATAGAAGATACATTTATATGCTTCGACAAACCCTTAATTTTCCATCATCGTAGAAATTGAAGAAGAAGGTCAATAAAGAGCTTTTGATGAAAAAGAACAAGGTCACATGAAGAACTTGGATTTTTTTGTTTAATGTTTTTGTATGTTCATTTTTCCTTGTCAGTTTCTCGACTATTTCATCTTCTTCCGCAGCTCGTTTATCTTCTATTCGAAACTCTTCTTCAAATTTTTTTTCTCATAGCGCTCATCTTCTCCTTCGGTACAAAATCATCTCCTAATTCTACATCAAACTTGGATTTTGTTTAATGGCTTCCCTTGCCACTATGTCATCTTCCTCGTTTATCTTCTATTCGTGTTTCCAAAATCATCTCCTAATCAAACTGTTGTCTACTCCTCCTCGTCAGTGTTTCAATCATAAACGTTTAGTTCTCAAGGCGAAAGCTAATTCAGTTATTGATGCTCCAATCACTTCATCCATTAATGATGTTAGTGATTCTCCAAAGGTTTTACTTGAAGTTAAGGATCTAACTGCTAAAATTGCTGATGATTCAGGGTCACAGATTCTTAAAGGTGTCAACTTGGTTATTTATGAAGGAGAGGTAATCTTCTTTTAACTCTTTCGTACTAAAAGAATTAGGTTTTTGTTTAGTTTTCCTTATTCTTAACCTAATTTAACAGTTTAAATTAGGTTTTTTTTTTTTTTTTTTTTTTTAATTTACAGTAGGGTTTACTTTGTTATTACATCCAATGGGCTCACTTGTTTTATGTAGTAATCCATTTGAGAAGTTTGATTCATCAATTACATAATAGTTACCATGTGATTGGTATCTATTGATTAAGCCAGCATCAAAATCTTTCTGTTGAGCCACTAGTATAATGCTTTGTGTCCACTATTATTTACAGATTCATAGTTGTTTGTTTTAATGCAGCTGACCTTTTTGTGTGTAGTAGATCCATGCAATAATGGGAAAGAATGGTTCAGGGAAGAGCACATTTTCTAAGGTTGGTTATTTGGTCACCTCCGGACTTCGAAATTGGTGTAATTATGCAATGAATGTTCTTGTTTTTCGGCTTTTTTCTTGTTTAAATAGGAATACCCTTCAGTTACTTTCTTGAAAAGCTGATCAAAATTTTGTGTATGGTAGGTGCTTGTTGGTCATCCAGATTACGAAGTTACTGGAGGAACTGTATTGTTTAAAGGAGAAAACTTGTTGGATATGGAACCAGAAGAAAGGTCTCTTGCTGGCCTTTTTATGAGCTTTCAGTCCCCGGTTGAGATTCCAGGTGTGAGCAACAGCGACTTTCTCAATATGGCATACAATGCCCGGAGAAAAAAACTTGGTCTTCCAGAGCTTGGACCACTTGAGGTACATATGATTCCCAGCATCTTTTTTTCTACTTGACTAGGTCCTGAAATTAGCTTTATTCGTTAATATGGAAGCTGTGGGAGGTGCATTAATATGGAAGCTGTGGGAGGTGCATGTGCTTTGGCATAGCATTTATTTTAGTGAAATGATGCACGGTTAAGGCTGAGAGAATTCTGTGAAGATTTAATCTAACTGATCCTTTCTTATCCTTTTAACAGTTTTACGACTACATATCTCGCCGGCTTAAAATAGTTAACATGGATACAAGCTTCTTAAATCGAAATGTGAACGAAGGATTTAGTGGTGGTGAAAAGAAACGCAATGAGATTTTGCAACTTGCGGTATCGACTTGGACAGCCTTTGATACGATGCTTCATATTTTATTTCATTTTTTTAGCAGTTTCACGACTCTATCAACATAGATATCCTATTTTTCCAGTCTTCTTATGCAATATTTTCTTATTTGTCAGGTTCTTGGAGCAGATTTGGCTATTTTAGATGAAATAGATTCTGGATTGGATGTTGATGCACTTCAGGATGTGGGGGAAGCAGTCAATGAGCTCCTGACTCCACAAAAGTCAGTTCTTATGGTCACACATTATCAACGACTGTTGGATATTATAAAGCCGAAATTTGTTCACATAATGGTAAGGCTCCTTGGTAACATGGTGTTAATGTTGCAGCTTAAATTGAGTTTAGCAATCATATAACTACTTAATATACATGGATATAGAACTACTTTTAGTTAATAATTTGATCCAAATCTCTAAATCTTGAAAGCTGGTTTACGAAGCCACAGCAATATGCCGATATTGAAGCATGAAATTCATTGGATCCTTGGTCTTTCTGTTAACACTCTCGACAATGCTAGGAAATTCATATCTAACTCTTTTGTTTATAGGTCATTCAACATGTTTTTGTAGTTTATAGGTCATTCAACATATTTTTGTAGAAATTAGTAGCTTCAAATTCATTGCACATGTTCTTAGAAATTTAGGTGGCCGAGACAGGAAAGAAAAATCACACTGTGCTGTTTGTGAAATACGTGTTATTATGTTATTGAACTGGTATAAAAATTTGGTTTTAACTTATATATTTACTTAAGACTGAAAAACATGCATATTATACATGTCTCAATTCCTAGAAGTTTCAAAGAGAGATGTTTTGAAGTCTCAATAAAACTGTAGACTGTAGAGATGATATTTTAAATATTCTGACAAGCTTTACCTTGCTACATCTTATCTTCGGATTTTCTTTAGGAGGATGGCAAAATTGTGAAGACCGGTGATATCTCAATTGCAGTACAGCTTGAAAAGGAGGGTTACAAGGGAATATCCTCTTAAAGCCTTAATGGTATGTATTTCAGCTATTTTACATTGAGCAGGGCCGCGCGGGACTCTTCAATAAGCTAGCAGCTCTGCTGCCGTTAGATCACCTTTCTGACCGTCGGATTTAATTTAGTCTATTCTTTCAATTGCAGCTTAGCCTGCACCAATTCTCGAACAAACTGATAATGAATTGCAAGTTACTTTATCCCTGAATAAATACTTGATTTGAAGAATAAGAAATGCACTAATGTTGTCACAGAAGAGATGGTGTTGGTGGTAAGAAAATGTGCAAGCCTTTGAGAAGCTTACACACCCAGCTTAGTATAGGTGTATTGCCTGTAATTTTACCTCATTTACTATTTGTAGTTACTATTATCTGCTAATGAAAACATGATTGGTACTGCCTGCTCGGGTTACCAAACACCACACCTTCATTGGAGACTGGTACACCCCTGTGGAAATTGGTACCTCCTGTAGCAGCTTTGAATGAAAAAGGCAATCAACTAATATCTACCAATAATAATTCCATTGTATATATATATATGTATATATATGCATAAATGTTACAAACTTACAGTAGAACAGAGCCAACAAGAATATGTAAAAGAATTTCAACAAAGAGATGGTTTCACGGTACTACAGAAACAAAGTGACATCCTTAATCTGTTATTCTGGTTAGCGTGTGTTTATGTTACTGCTGTTGTTGATGTTGCTGTTGTTGTAAACATACTAATTTATAATATGGTCCATTCTTGTTTTCGATTAGAGAAGAATGATTCCCTTGCTCAATAATTTTTCCGTCTTGCAAAACCGAGATCTCATCTGCATTCTTGATTGTAGACAACCTATGTGCCACCATCACTGAAGTTCGATTCTTCATAAGTCTATCAAGAGCTTGTTGAACTATACGTTCAGACTCAACATCAAGTGCACTGGTGGCTTCATCAAGTAGCAAAATTGCTGGGTTCTTGAGAACAGCTCTTGCAATGGCAACTCTTTGCTTCTGACCTCCGGATAGTTGCACCCCTCGCTCACCCACCTGTGTTGAGTAGCCCTCGGGCAGTCCACTAATGAAGTTGTGTGCGTTAGCAAGCTTAGCAGCCTCGATGACTTCTGACTCTGTTGCTCCATCTTTTCCGTAAAGTATGTTTTTGTAGATTGATGTAGCAAATAGTGCTGGCTCTTGTTGGACAAGGCCAATATATTTCCTGAGAGATTTCAGCTTTAGTTTCTTGATATCTTTTCCTGTAGTCAAATCAACATGTTCATAAAATTAGTAAATATTTGTATATCTGTTACTACGAGGGCAATGAGCTTTATAAAAAGCAAAAGGAAGTTATTTATGTGCGAGATTACAGAAGACTTGCCATCTATCATGACCGTCCCCGATGTCGCATCGTAGAAACGTAATATCAGCGCGAGTACAGAGCTCTTGCCAGAACCACTTGATCCTACCAATGCCATGCTCTTGCCAGCCCTGACTTTCAAACTAAAATCCTTGAAAATCAGTATATTCGGTCTTGAAGGGTAACTGAATTTAACCCTCTTCATCTCAATAGTACCTTCCACCTTTGTTAATTCCTCTCCAATATCACCCACCACCTCCGTCTTCCTATCCAGAATATCAAAGACTGAAGCAGCCATTTGGTTTCCCTTTATAAGGTCTGGAGCCATTGCTAAGGTTTCTCCCATCGCTAGCGCTGTCACGATCAATACCATGAACGATTTCATGACAGATTTAAAGCTCGAAAGCTCCTTGCCCATCAAGACAGAACCGTACCTGTGTTAACAAAATGATAAGCTGATACTTATGAGTACTTTAGTTTCACCACCAAAGGTTGACTAATGTAAATATAAATCTAAGGTTTGTCTATCAAGAGTCGATTAGCATACATTTTGGATACAAGATTTTGTATCTGCTACCAGCATGTAACAGAGTAAAAAATTCATTCAAATGGAAGTGCATAGTAATTCTAAGTCTTCAATTGTAGCCCTATATTAAAAGCATAGATTAGCGAAAGCATTACCATAAGGCGAGCCCATAAGAAGAGAAGAGGAAAAATTGAGCAACACCATAGAACAAGCCAGTCATTTGACCACGACGGAAAGCACTTTTTGATGGCTGGGCGAGTTCACGAGCATACAAATCAATGACCTTTTCTTCCGAACAAAAAGCGGCGACAGTACGTATGTTGCTTACTGCCTCACCAGCAAGCATGTTAGCTTTAAGATAGGCCTTATTCAAGTTTCCCCCATAACCTTTCATGAATAGTTTCTGTTGTTGTACAAGTTAACATAACCCATTATTCATATACTTTTATGATGCAAGAAATGTAATGTTTAAGGAACAGAAGCAAACCTCGCTGATGTGTGAAGTGACCAGTAGAGGATACAAGGCCATGACAACAAGTGTGAGCCTCCAATTAAGAATAAAGGCGATGACAAACGAGGTTACAGCAAGAGATAAATTTTGTATGAGAATAGTAGAACGATCAACAACTATTGTTTTCAACAAAGTCGCATCAGCTTCTAGGCGCGATGACAGCATTGCGCTGTTGTTACTTGTCTCGTCAAACCATCCAATCTCATTCTTCAAAATTGCTGTAAAAAGAGGAGAACATGTTTTCTAAGAATATTTAATAGGCATAGCTAATACATAAAGTATGAGTTGAAATACTCTATGTTTGGATGCGAGTCTAATAGTTGTGTTGGGAATTAATGTTACCTGAAAACATTTTCTCTCTCACCCGAAGAGTAAGTCGTTCGCCCATGATACCAAAGCAAAAGTGCTCAATGGTGTGAACAATTACAGTTATGATTGCACCCCCAAGAAAGAGTAGTGAGATTTTCTTAATTTCACGTTGAGTAGTGTCCCAATCCATGTAGTATGCAACAAGAGCTTCTGTGACACCAAGAGCAAAAAGTGGCATTTGGGCACCAGCTATAATGGCACCAATTGTGCCAACCAAACCATAAATCCAGTATGGAGCTGCCATTGCATACAATCTTCTCAGTGACACGTGCTCTAGCTGGACAGGCTCATCCCTATCAGGAACATAACGGTTCACAGATTCTTTATCTGAACGAAAGCTTGCACCAAAGCTCGTTCTTGACAGTGATAACTCTCTTGAATATTTGATGCTGGCCAAGAATAAACCGCAAAGGAGCATTACAACAGTTTCCAACATCAACAGAAAATAAAGCCTTGTGTACTAACAAAGTGCAATTTGAAAAGATTTATCAAGAATGTGTTAGTGGTTATGGGATCTATAGACAGATCCTTGATGGAAATATGAGACCTGAGATCTAGCTAGAAATCTCCCTAGTCCAAACAATCACAACCATCTAATTGATCACCAGCGTTATATAAGAAAAGATGATAAAATACTGGCTGAAGGGACGAGAATACGCGTCCACCAAATGAGTAGTATATTACTGCAGATAAGTTAGGTACCTGAGTGGTCGACCCATGCTTGAGTCTAGCGAGGGGTGTCGCTGCAAATTAGCTGAATCTTGGAACTGAACAAGGGATGAATAGACGCTGTTAGGCTTTGACATCAGCTCCTCATGGCTCCCAGTCTCCACAATCCTTCCCTGTTGAACAACAGCAATCATGTCTGCATTCCTTATGGTGGAAAGTCGGTGAGCAACCACTACTGTGGTCCGCCCCACCATCACACGATCAAGAGCTTCTTGCACACTTTTCTCAGATTCTGCATCAAGGGCACTTGTTGCTTCATCAAGGAGGAGGATTGATGGGTTTTTGAGTATCGCTCGAGATATGGCGATCCTTTGCTTCTGTCCACCTGATAACTGTATCCCTCTCTCTCCCACCTGATGTAAATAAAGATACATAAATTCCTTAACAAATCAACATTTAGGAGGAAAAGTAATTTTTGCAGTATATCTCACAATTGTAGAATCAATTGTTACCTGTGTTTCATATCTATCTGGAAGGTTGTTGATGAATGAAATCGCTTCAGAAAGCTTTGCAGCACGGTTAACATCTTCACCTGTGGCATCATCTTTCCCATAGAGGATATTTTCGCGGATGCTTGTAGCGAATAATGCAGGTTCCTGATTAACCAACCCAATTTGTTGTCTAAGCCATTTGAGATCAAGCTCCCTAATTTCATGCCCATCAAGCAATATTCTCCCATAAAGAGGCTCGTAAAAGCGCTCAATCAATGAAATCACGGTACTCTTGCCAGACCCACTTCCTCCAACAAGAGCTATGATCTTTCCGGAAGGTATATCTAGACAAAGCTTGTCAAATATCACAACATCCGGTCGTGATGGGTAACTGAAACAAACGTCTTTGAATTCAATGTGACCATCAACTCTTTCTAGTTTCTTGCCCTTGCCCGAGATGGATTTACTAACTGTATTTCTCTCTATCATCTCAAAAATTGGGTAAGCAGCAGATGTTGCTCGGATAAAATTAGAGACATTTGGTGCTGCTTGCCCAAGTGAACTGCAAAGAACATAAATTTACTAACATTTGTTACAAACCTCATTTGGTAGACTAGATTCATCTAAAAAAAATATTTTGGAAAACCAGGGATAGGAGAAGAAACTTACAGGCCAGCAATGACAACGTTAAGCATGGTAGTAAACGAGGCCCCTCCATTTGCTATACCTTTATGAACGGTAATACTAGTGAACCATACGAGCAAAGCCCATGAACAAAAAAGTACACAATGCAGTGTTCCAAGTCCTAAACCCTTGGCTAGTCCTCCTTTTTTCCCATACTCGTAAGTTTTCAAGAGAGCATCTCTGTAGGATCTTACGGCTTTTTCTTCACCAACAAATGCTTGAACAGTCCGGACATTACCAATCACCTAAAAATAGTGATAACAAGTTAGTATAGAAATACCCACAAATCTATTCATCATCCTCGTACGATACTAGCCATGTATAAAACAATCAAAAGCACATAATTTAGATAGACACTTAGGAAACTAACCTCTTCAGCAATTTCTCCTGCCTTTACATACGATTTCCTTACTCGTGCAATAAGACCTACCGCTACATATGCATATACACCGCCAGCAATGGCAATCAACGGAACGATAGATAATGTTACAAGACTTATCTGCCACACTCTGGCAAAACCAATTGCAAAGCCTGCAACAAAGCGGCTTATGTAGTGCATAAAGTTTCCAACCTACAAAAATTCAAGGTAACATTAGAACTAATAGGTGATGTTCGCAAGCTGCGAACTACATTTATATGAATCATAATGAGATAAACATAGAATCAAAATTTTAAGAACCCTGATTTTTAAATATTAATGTGATATTTTGCATTGCCTATAGGATGAATTCTTTTGTATCTCGCCGATTGAACTACGCAATCCCATAGTGTGGATTTCACCATATTTAACTGGTAGAATGCCTAGAGACCTTACATAATACCCCCATTGCACAGTTGCACCCAACAAATTCAAAATTAGTAATAACAATTCAGAAATATCGTTGGGTTTCTAGGATTAATATGCAGGAAATTAAACAAGAATGTTCCAAAACAGTCACATTTTAGGGTGGGTACTATATCAGAAACAAAATTAATCAAAAGTCTGTCTTGTAATTGGTTAACGAAAAAATGGATTTGAAGCAAAAAATTTCAAAACCCAAGTAAACGATGAAAGATAGTTACAAAAAATTGCAGTTAAACACCTGAGACAGCCACGGGAGACATTAGGGTTTGCTTCATATCCTTCGGAATTTCAGTAGGAAACCAGAGTTCGTGAATTGCAGTGGGCGTGACTTGTGAGAATTTGGGTAAGGAGGACATTTTCTATCTCTCCAAAAATAAAATAAAAAATTTGCTTTTTACCATCTAACTTTAGCTGGATGGGAAAGTTAACGGACAAGTTGACGGTAGGGGAGTTAGGTATGGAATGGGCTCAATGGAGGGCATATGTACCTTGAAGTTAAGTCTTTTTGTGCTACTTTTTTTCTTTAGTGATTTTTGAAGCCAGACTCAGACTGCCAGTTATAACCCCAAAGGTGTCACTATCCATCCACAAAAAACCCGTCAAAATAAAAGTAACACAAAAACCCCAAAAAACAAAAGTAACACAAAAACCTCAAAGATTTTGAGGAAACCAAAATTTGGTTTCATCATAAAATTTGATGAAACCAATTTTGAAATTTGGGGTTTTTATATCAATTTTTTAAAATTTGGGATTTTTTTATCAACTTAATTTAAAATGGAGTTTTAATGAATCCCAACATTTGAGTGGGGTTTTTGTACCACAAGTTTGGTCACCTTGGGTTTTTATGACTAGTTTTGCATAATAGCTTTTGCAATTTTGAGGAGAGTTTTAATGCCACCTAACAAAGGATTAGCTTGCAAAATGTGTAAAATTCTACGTAATTAAACATCGTTGTTACCGATGTCACTGTGATATAGTGGTAATGGGAGATTCGTCAACATCAAATTCTTCGTCAATAAGAAAAAGAAAAAGAGAAAAAACCTTGTTATTACTACGGTAGAATTGTTTAGTAAAAGTTGAATTGATCATACTCCATCGGCTAACCCCAGGGAGAATTTCACCGGCGGCCATTTTAGATGAATCTAAAAGGCACAAAACATTTTTGAAAAAGTGTCAAATTACTGAAATGACCCTGGCATTATGTATATACCTTCTCAGAGATGGCATCTTGAACAACAATAATGTCCGTAGTGATTGCAGAGATGACTTCACCAGTTGAAGATTCAGTATCAAAAAGACTTATATCTTGATTCAGCATTGATCTCAAATATGCTAGTCTCATTTTTGATGCTTGTCGCTCTCCTGTATACATCCAACATGCCACCTCTGCAACCCAATTCCACATAAGTAACAATTAACAGTGGGTCTAAGTCGCAAAAATCACTGTTTAGACCCTACAAATTATATAAGAAAATTGTTCTAAAACAGTGAGGACTAGTGATATAAATAATCTAGAATTACCTGCCCATGAAGAAAACATGATTACTATACTCAAGTAAACAAATTCCAAGGCATTCTGCAAGAATTACCCAAATTTAGAAACAAAAAAAATAGAGAATTTCATTAATTCCAACAAATACACAAATGAAAGAGAAGTTGTAACCTTAGCAACTTTGTGAGAAACAGAAGCAGGGAAAAGATAAGCAACACCAATGATATTAATCAAATTTCCAAAGAAAATAAAGAAAACAGGAACAGAAGCACCATGAACAATAGCACCTAAAGATCCAATCCCCATGAACAAATAATCAAAAGCATCTGCAAATTCAAATAGTTTCAAGAACGACACTTTTTTTGGTTTCATCTTCCTTTTCTTTTCTTCTTCTGTTTCTTCTTTTTCATTATTCTTTTGAAACTTAGCAGGCTCTTCTTCTGAGCTCATTTTAGTGTACTACTCTGTCTGTCAGAGAGAGAGAGAGAGAGAGGGAGAGGAGTTTAAGAAATGCAATAAGTTGTTGATGAATAATTAGTGAGGTGGATCATCAATATATATATATGGAAAGGGATAAGTGCATAATGGAGTTAGAGAAATGCATTATGTGAGAACCATTTAGAGTAATGAGTATATAGAGTGTGAATTACATATTATGACTGTAATTAGTAAAATGGTGTCATTAATGCACATATCTATCTGCTAACCATATTGTTTGATAATTTAGTCATCATCATGATGATGCTTAATCATCAAACTTTTGTATTAATAAAAAGTTGCGATTGAGTACTGAGATGAGATTTTGATGAGAAATGAGCTGTAATGACTTTTGATTACTTAATACCAGTAGGGTGCGAGTATATAGTTGATGTTCATCTTGTCCTGTAGAGTTGAGTACGTAGTATTGATGGCAGTTGTCTCTATGTGCCCGGCCCTCCTTCGTATATTGTACGTTATCTAAAAATGGATCGTGATCAAATCTGCTCTTGCATTGTACATATTCATATACACCTCAAATTTGGTCAGAACAGGGTAAAAACAAGGCTATTAATTAAACACATCAATTTGTTGTTGTTACCGGTTGCCGAAAGAAACTGGGAAGCTTTATGAAACCCCTCAACTCGGTCAGTACTCAGTACAGTACATTCGTTTGGTAGTTAGTTACCATATCATTAAACAACAATTTTAACAGAACCAATCATTATCTTACGTTAAAGAATGTGAGAAACGGTTGGTACCATCCTCTCATACACTACGCAGTAACGTTAGCGCTTTATGGGTATAAGTTATACTGTAACTGAGAGTATGATAAGAGAAAATGGGTGTAATGCTAGCTAATAAATGAGTAGTTAGAGAGCGGATGGGAAGAAAAAAAAGGTTGGGATGGAGAAGGGAAGGGCAGGCAGACGACAGTACACGAGAAGAGTAGGTGTTGTGACAAGGAAGGGCTGGGACTAAAGTGTGTGCGTTTTGAATGCTAACAGCGCCACTGGTAGGGTTCAGCCATTTAATGCAGCAGCTTCATCTCATCCTACCTTTTCTCCACCCGACATACAGTTTGTTTCTGGCCGTATTTTCTCTCAAGCCCACATATCAGAAGAAATCACCTTCAGTTTGGTACTAGGCACTTGGCAGACTTGAGTCTGTTTTGATGAATTTTCCTGCTGACATAGGGTACAAAATAGAGAATATGTCTAGAAGATATGTTTCTACACTGAATCTAACTTTGAAAACCTAGTACCAGTGTTCAAACTTCAAACCGACTGACTGACTAAATAATGGAGGAGAGGAGAGATAGATCTAATTACTTAATTACCCTAGATAAGGTGCCGATCTCCCTAGTAGTCCCCACTTTTAAATGCTGACAGAAAATATCCGCTACACAATTGAGACATATTTGGCGTATGCACATGCACATGCAAAAGCATAAAGTTGACTTAAATGGAAACCTGTTTTGAGGCGCACCTTCTTTTTTTTTTTTTTTTTTTTTTTTTTTTTTTGAGGCATACTAAATGATGATACCATCTAGGGTATGTTTATAAGGGGTGTCCTAACAATGGGTAGATTACTAAGTTACCCTTAATTATTTTAAATTACTTAAACCTAAACTAATCAAAATCAAAAACATAAACCTAAACTAATCAAAATCAAAATCAGTTCAATCATTCTTCTCTTATTCTCCTTCTCAAACCGTTTGAATTTTTTTTTGTCGTCGATTAATCGTTCGCTCATAAATCTTTGATCGTTGATTAAAGTCACAATTGTAAAATCATCAGTAAAACGAAGTATTGCACGAGAGATATCAAACTGTCGCAAAATCCCTAATTGAACCTACCTTCGTTCCCATTGTTTTTATGTTTCAGAAGAACAGTTCGGCTGATGCACAAATATCAATTTTGAGCCGAACCTAGTTTATAGTTTAAAAAATCATTAAGTTCGGCTGATTTGAATTTGCTTATTTTTAGCCGAACTTAAGACTTCAGTTTCCTAAAATTGCTCATTTGAGGTTCGGCTTATAATGGATGTCCAAGTATTAGCCGAACATAATGTTGTTCGGAGATTCATTGACGTTCGGCTGGTTTTGGTATTGCTAAATATTGAGCCGAACATTATACTGTAAGTCGCCTCTTAAACTACAAAGAATAAACTTTCAGGTTCGGCTAACTATTAGATGAGTTCGAATGAGCCGAACCATAAACAAAAATTCAAATACTTGGGTTCGGCTTTAAATTTATAAGGCGAATTGTTCTTCGCACGTAAAGTCCGACCTTTAGTTTTCAGCCGAACCCAAAACAGATCTATGAAAAAATCAAATTTTTTGATGAATTCAACCCAAAGAAAGGAGACTATACATCTTATGCAACTATACTTGTATATTATTAGCATAAAGTCCCTCATCACCCATTTTGAATCACAAAATTCTCATATTTCTCATAAATCTCTAAAATCTAGGTTTTTTTTCACTTCTTCTTCCTTTCAAAACCCCAAACACTCACAAAAAACATATTTTTTTCTACTAATTACTTAACTTTAATCAATCTTTAACAACACTAATTAATCAACATCTAATCATTATAATTAAAACTAATTAAATAAGGGTATACTTGCCATTATTAAAAATGGGTGGATAAGGGGTGATGGTCTTTTTTATCTAGTGACCCTATTTTGTCAGCATTTGGTATGCCTAAAAAAAAATCAGTATACCTCAAAACAGGTTTCCTTAAATGTAGCTAAGCTAAGGCTTTGAGAAAAACGCAGCCACTATGGGCCTTGGCTATGTCCCAAGTCCTAAAATCAGAAATATAAAAACTGATGGTGGTCGAAACTGAGTTTCCAACCTTGCCGGATATTCAATTTTTGTGATCTAAGCCATGTCTTAGTTAACAACGAGAAATGATTATTTTTTTTTGCTATCATAGTGGTTGCTCTTGGTTACGCTCTAGAAACATGGCTAGGGAAATAGCACCGAAGTAATAACAATGTTGACTGTTAACACCTGTTTTAACACTTTATCTCTTTCTGTTAGTTAACAGAATTACCAGTTGTACCAACTCTCACTTTACATGTGCATTTTTCTTCTTTGTCTCACTTTTCAGTCACGAATTGGTCATGATGTTTTTCTCTTTTTGTGTCTTTGTAAATGTAACTGAGTTTCTCTCTGGAGAGCGTAAGACAATTTTGAACAATTACAGTTTGTTTCTAATTCTTCATCTTTATGTAATCTTGATTAAATGAATAACAAGATCCACATTCTTTCATGGTATCGCTCGTCTTAAGATCTTCTTCCTCTATCAAAACATTCTGATATTTGATCATCTTCTATATGCAAATTTTCTTGTTTTCTTTTTAATGGCTTTCGAAACTACACATCTTGATATCTCATGTTCCTCTTAATTAGATCTCTAATATCATTCAATTATAACTTACAAAAGACAATTTTTTAGCCTGAAAAGGTGTTTTTCTTCCGGTACTAAAGAGGTACAACGTTTATGGTCTTCTTGATGGACCTATACCTTGTCCATCAAAATTTACTACTAAATGTATTGATGGAGAACATCAAAATATTTGTAATCCTTCCTATGTTGCCTGGATTGATGATGACAACACCTTAATTCTCTGGATACCATCTACAATCTCCGATTCTATCATATCTTATGTTGTCGGTCACTCGGTACTGAATCTGCTCGGGAACAATGGGAACACATTGATTGAAGGTTTGCGAGAAGCTCTGCATCTCATTCAATCCAACACCAAACTTCAACCTATGAAACTTGGATCTGGATCAATGTCAACTTTCTTAGGAGAAATCAAGAAAATAGTTGATCAACTTTCTGCATCTGGTTCACCAGTTTCTGGTGATGAATTTTCCGTCTCTATCTTAAATGGAATTGGTCAAGATTATCAAGCTTTCAGCACTTCAATTCGAGTTCAAAATGCACCTGTTAACTTTAGAGAGTTTCATAATCTTATTATCACTGAAGAAATCATTGTTGAAAGATAGATCTTCAGCTTTATTCTCTAAACCTAACAGCAAAGTATGTGCTGCTTATCAACCTCCAATGTGTCAACTATCTACTTATGGATTTCGAGGTCCTGGTAGAGGTAACTTTACTAATCACTCACATATGAGCAATTTAGTGTCATCATAGGGATCCTACTCCAAATTACTTCTATATTACTTTTGTCCCAACACCAAAATCTACTTCAGATTCATCTGAACCTATCCTTTGTCAAATATGCAACAAAATTGGTCATTCAACTTTCTCTTGTTGACATGGATTGAGTTTTGTCTATCAAAATGTTGATACTCCTCGTAATCTCAGTGTTACACTAGAAACTGTAAATATTTAGGAGAAAATACTTGGTATGCTGATATAGATGCTAACAATCATGTCACTATTGATGAATATGAGATTCAAATCTCCCATCCTTAATTATGTTGGAAGTCAAGAGATTCAATCTGCAAATGATGGTATAAAAATCTCATGTATTGGTTTTACTTTGAAGTATACTTCTGCTAATTTGTTCTCCTTAAACAATATAATTCATGTTCCTAAGTCTTCAGCAAATCTGTTACCAGTTCATATGTTTTCTTATGGTAACAATTGTTCTTATACTTTTGATTTTGTTGGTTTTATTGCGAAAGATCTCTTTTCCGGGAAGATAACTTTACAAATCCCTCAAAGTAATGGATTGTATCCCTTACACTTTCTTAAAAAGAATTCGATAACTACTTCAAAGAATCATGTCTTTAATTATACAGTGTTTCTACTCCTTCTACTGCAACTATATGGCACAAGAGGCTTGGACATCCCTCATTCCAAACTATGCAACGTGTTTTAAAGGTCTTGTCGTTGTCCAATTTAATGAAAACACTCATTTTTTGTCGTGAGTTTTAACTTGGTAGAAGTCATATACTACCATTTTCCTCTTCTGCTCATTCTAATACTAAACCTTTACAATTACTTCATCTAGATATTTGGGGTCCAAGTCATGTAACTTCAAACAGTGGCTTTAGGTATATTATGTAAACGTCATTTATGATTACTCAAAGTATTGCCGGAGTTTTCCACTTTATGATGAATTTGATTTCAAATATATTTTCTTTTAATTTAAAGCTCAACTACAAAATTTGTCAAATCACAATATTATTATCATCAGAACTGATGGGGATGGTGAATTTTTATTCATAACGAAATGACTTATATAGTTTCTTTTTGTGGTGTCATACATGAATTCTCATGTCCACATACTCCTCAGCAGAATAAAGTTGATGAAGTAAAACACAAGCATATTGTTAAAGTTAATTTGTCCTTTATGACACATATTGGGTATATGCATTTCAATTTGCTAATTACACTATCAACACGTTTCCTATAAAATATATAAGATATAAATCTCCTTATGAAGCTCTTTTCAAGAATGCTCCAGGCTATCATTTTCTAAGATCATTTGGTTGGTTGTGTTACCCATGGCTTAAGCCTTACACCACCAACAAATTGGAGCATAGGAGCTTACAATATATCTTTATAGGTGAAAATGCGGGGGTCTAACAACCACACACAACAATTCGTTTGGAAATCCGAGAGGACTTACTCCAATACACTTTCTAGAGAATCAACTAGATAGACAGACTCAATCGAGATTAAAGTATATCAAAGAGTTTAATATCTCTAACTCTTAATTCAATCCGCAATCAGCAAATAGAAATCTGCGAGCCCGATTGAATATAAGAGGAGTTACTTCAACGGTACCAAAGACCAATGTTCAAGTGTCAATCAATGTAAATCAACAACCAAAGGTTAGATATTCTAATTGATTGATCTTAACGCACAACCTGTGATATTTCAATTATATAACAAAATATAATGCGGAAAAGAAATAACACAGACACCAGAATTTTGTTAACGAGGAAACCACAAATGCAGAAAAACCCCGGGACCTAGTCCAGATTGAACACCACACTGTATTAAGCCGCTACAAAACTAGCCTACTACCAATTAACTTCGGACTGGACTGTAGTTGAACCCTAATCAATCTCACACTGATTCAAGTAAAGTTGCGCTCCTTACGTCTCTGATCCAAGCAGGATACTACGCACTTGATTCCCTTAGCTGATCTCACCCACTACAAGAAAATGGTGGTTTAGTGTCAAAAAATTTTGTCAGGAAATCCCTTTTTTTTGTCAAGAAATATTTTATGAGAAGAATTTTTTGTTGTCACGAAGTTGTCCCAAATACCCCGTCTGGGAAAGTATATCGCGACAAAATTATAGCCGGTCACCTGAAAAAATAATTAACAACTAAAAATTTGTTGTCAATAAAAGTGTCTTTCACTAACGAAATAAAATTGTCTGCGAAAATTATTTCAGTGACAAAAATATTCGCCACAAAAAATCACTTTTTGGCGAGCAATATTTTTGTCGCAAAAATGTAAATTCTGCAGCGAGCTAGTTTGTCTTTAATAATTACTATTTAGAACCAAAAAATTTGTCTCAAAAACATAATTTTTGTGTCAATTTAATTTGTCTTTAATGATAATTATCTGAAACAAATTTTTTTGTCTCTAATTTATTTTATCTAAGACAAAAATAATAGCCCTTGAAAATCGAATTTTGAAGACTAATCTTTTTGTCTCTAATTTTGTTATCAACGACGATTCATTTTGCCTTTGAAGAGAACTTTCAAAGACTGGTTTTTTCTTCTTCTCCAAAAGTTAAAAAAAAATCGCCTCTACATATCTCAATCAATGACAATTGCTTTTGTCTTCAAAAGTAAATTTTTCAGACAACTTTCTTCTTCATTAAAAGGGATTTTTTAGTCTCTAAATACTTTATTAAAGATTTTAAGTTTATAGACAATTTGTTTGCCTTAGAAAGAGATTTTACGGACAAATTTATTCATCTTCACACGCTTTTTTTTTTCACGTAAAACAAGAATTGTAACAAAAATTCTTCAATTTATACTTTATTTACTAAAAATTATGAATCAGACAAAACATTTAAATGTTATTAAAACAAATAATTAAATATGACATGACCATTGCTATAACAACAATCTAAAAATTCAAAAAACAAATCAACATCATCAGATATTATTGACAAGAATTAAAATTATATTGAATCCAATAGTTAAATATCTAAGTCTGTGATTTTGAGCATTACTACTCATCCGAGCCCAATCAATTCAGCATCTCTAGTAACAATAATGCATTGTTTTCTCGCATCTTCTGTATTGATCAGCTTGCCTTTGCCAAAACTCACAATAAATGTGAAATATTTATAAGTCCAGTTCAATCTTCAATAAGATTGAAGGAGAAGGTACACTAGAGATCAAAGCCACCCAAACTGATCAAAGTCTCCCTAGCTCCCGCAGCAGCACTTGAGAAAAACGCAACAAATTTTCACATAAAACATCAGAAACGGTCCATTGGCAGAAGAAATTTTGATATATTCATTGCAAGAACAAATTTTACTTGCATATGAATACTACACTGTAATTAACAATCCCTTGTTAAATCCACAGATCACCTAATTAAACTATATTGATCTAAAATAAAAAATGTAACTAGCGAAGATCATATACCATTTCAACCGCTTATCAAAAATGTATTAACCCATTCCAAGGCAGGCTGCTCCCACGAAAGCTAAAGAAACATGATTGGCAGGAGTCCCTGAAGAAGAGCAAATCAATCAATTAAAAAAATCTAAAATATTCACATTACAACAATTAATTTCAACCATTTCTGGATAGCCTCGAGCGATCTAAAATTAGTTCTTTACTCCACCATAGATCAACCACCGGAGAGTTTAAAAACCATTAAACTATTTGAATAATTACCTATTTTGTTAAGAAACAATCCATATGTTTCTCAGCTTTTCCATTACCAACCTTTCCTATTTTGTTAAGAAACGAGTACCAAGTGGAGTAGTCGATCTCTGGCATCAAGGAACGGTTTGACAAAGTGCGAGAGATGGAAAACTGGTTTGGTTGTGGTGGTGCTGGTGATTGTGAGAGAGACATGAAGATGATTGATGGTGGTCTTGCCGTATGTGATAAAGGGGCGTTTCAGCAGAGAGGATCAGATCGAGGGAGAATGGGGAGACGAGAGAAAGGGAGGCGGAGAAAGTGACGTAGATTTAGGGTTTTTATTTATTTATTTTGGGATGAATAAGAGCTCCGACGTTTTAGGGAGTCCGAGTCCTCTGGTTATCAAGAAAATCCAATTCGAGAAGTCACGTGATGAAAATCCAATCCTCTGGTTCTCTTCAACTTTGTCACCAGGTTACTGTGGATATTGTCCATGTTGGTGTTGGACCCATTTCTTAATCTGATGTGAATTTGGCCCTAGCTTGCGGTGCATGGGATAGTAGGGTTCATTATACCAAAACCACCTAATTCTATTACTGTCGCAGCTGCTCAAGCCCATATAGAGGTACACTGTCTTTGCTCTTATGAGCATTATTTCTCCTGAGAACGGCTCAGTCTAGAATCACTTCTTGCTAATAATTTCTTTTTCAACCACTGCAGATAAAGATGCACCGTGTCATCTACCATCTTTTGGAGGATCTTGGGAATTACATTGTTGCCAAGGCCCAAGATACTTTCGAGACCCGTGTAGCCGGTAAGGCTGAGGTATTGAACATTTTCGGGATTAAAAGAGGCAAAACCAAGGGAAGAGAGGTAAAAATTGCTGGTTGTAAGGTGATTGATGGCCTAGTTACAAAATCATCAATACTGAGGCTGTTGGAAAGTGGACATATAATTTTTGAAGGCTCATGTGACTCACTGAAACGAGAGAAACAAGACGTGGAAACTGTTGGAAAACGAACTGAGTGTGGTGTTGTGATATGCGGTTGTGATGATGTTCCAATTGGAGACGTCATCCAATTATCCACCGTTGCAGAAAACATCTTCTTAGCCTGCTGGAAATGAAAATTTTGAGTGCCATGGTATTTTGAGTGCTTATACTTCAAAATTTTCAGAAGGTGCTGAATGTGTGCTGAAGCTCAGTAATGTCACTCAAAATTTTGTTGCAATTTTTTTTTTTTATCGATTATTACAGTATGAGCAAACTAAATCGCTAGCAGTCACCGAATATTGGGATTTGCAGACTACAGTTTTTCTTGTCGCAACCAAATTTTAAAGACAAAATTTCGACTTTGCTTCGTATTCATTTGGATGACGAATCAGTTTTTGTCAGCATAAATAGAGATGTAGAGACAAAAGTTATAGTTGTCAGCAATAGTATTTTTCGAGACCGATTTGTCTTTTGTCAATAGAAAACAATCCTTTTGTGACTATAATTTGTTCGGATACTAATAGTTCTAACGGCAAAATCCTCATTTGACATGCAATCATTTTGGCAACAAACTAGTTTTGTCGGCATAAGATACATTTAGGGACCAAAGTTTCGAATTGTTAGCAATAAGATATTTGGAGACTGTATTTTATCTTTGTCGCTAGATTCCAAATTTGCGACCAAAATAATTCGTCACAAAGAAATATTTAGAGACGGAGACAGGATTGGTCACTATATTTGGTCACAAAAAAATAATTTAGAGACGGAGACATGATTGGTTACTATATTTGGTCACAAAAATTTTCAGTGACAACGTTAAAGACAAAATTTACCGTTTGTCACGGAAAAAATATATATGGCGACCAAAAAAATATTCCTCCCTAAACACTAGATTTGTAGACAACATTTTATTGGTCACATAAAATTTTGTCACTAAATGTGTGTTTTTTTGTAGTGACCCACAACTAAGAGTTGCTACGACCCAAAGTCGAAGACTTGATAGACAAATCTGTCTCACACAGAAAAGTCTATAGGATTGAATAAATCTGTCTCCCACAGAAATACCCAAGAGTTTTTGTTCCGTCTTTTGATAAATCAAGGTGAATAGGAACCAATTGATAAACCGGACTTATATTCCCGAAGAACAACCTAGTATTATCAATAACCTCACAATAAACTTAATCGACTAGCGAAACAAGTTATTGTGGAATCACAAGAGATGAGACGAAGTTTGTTTGTGATTATGTTTCTATCTTGCCTATCGGAGATATAAAATCTCGAGCCAATTATTTCAATTGCACTCAACACGATAGAAACAGCAAGATCAGATCACGTAACTACAAAGATAATAGTTGGGTCTGGCTTCACAATCCCAATGAATTATTCAAGTCGTTAACCTACAGGGTCTCGAGAAAAAATCTAAGGTTAAGGAGAATCGACTCTAGTTATGCAACTAGTAACACATAGGAGGTGTGGGGATTGGTTTCCCAGTTGCTAGAGTTCTCCTTTATATAGTTTTCAAATCAGGGTTTGCAATCCAAGTTACCTTGGTAACAAAGCATTCAATATTCACCGTTAGATGAAAAACCTGATTCAACCAAGCTAATATCTTTCAACCATTAGATCGAACTTAGCTTGTTACACACAAATGAAATGTACCCTCATTTAGGTTTATGTAGCCGTACCTAAACGTGTACACCAGGTTGGTTCACAAATAGTTAACCGAGGTTAGCCATATGATTACTCTTATATCAACCTTATTCATGTTAACCATAACTAGTTCAAATGACTCAAATGAAACTAGTTAAGAGTTGTTCAATTGTTTAGAAAACACAATTGAAATCAAATCAGTTTGATTAACTTGAATCAATCATGAACATTATATCCACGGTTTGCAAAGATTGCATTCCTTATGATTTAAATGTTTAAGTTCATGGACTTGACCGATTTGACAAAGTAACCAGCTTAAGTATGCGTACTTAAGCAACCGGTTTTTGAGTTTGTAAAGTTTCCAAACTCAGCAGAAATTTTTGGTTCAAAAACTTCTGCCAGTATGCGTACATGATAGACACATTTTTGTGTCTAATTTGTCCTCAGTGTCTCTATTGTTAGTCTCGATTTTTGTACTTATTATGGTGTTTTTATGTTTGTGTAGGTCTTTTTGGAGAAATACACATGTATGGGAAAAGTTGCTCAAAAAGTGCTATTTGGACCCCCGGAGAAAAGTGATAAAGGCACACTCATTTTGGATAAGGGCACCCCCAGGGAGCCAGCTGCTATTCGCACCCCAGCTGATGGGATAAGGGCTGACCTTCTTCACGGTTTGAAGATATACTTTTGGCGGGAAAAATACTCAGAGCATGCGTATTATTCTGTGAAGAAATTTGACGAGATTTTCTCGCTGAATTAGTTTGGGAATATCCTGTAAGTATTAAACATGAAGATTTGACAGGTCAGAGAAGACGCGTGAGAAGAATCAGGGTTGCATGGAGGTTGCATGGAGGTTGCATGGAAATATCGTGAGATTTTCATACTCTTTCCCGTGGCTGCTGTATAACCTACGGAGATTGGTGTGTGCTGGATTAAGAAACTTTCCGAGAAAGGAATTATTTCTCACATGTCGGAGTGTGCTGGACGAAGAAAAATAGCGTGAGAATCGAAGGAATATGCAAAACAGGAAATTATTCCCGTAAAAGAAAAGAGGATTAGTGTGAGTTATTGCGCATGATTTTCTTATCCTAAAGAGTATAAAAAGGGTACTGGGATGTTGTAGGAGGGGGATCGGGAGTTAGGGGTCCGGTCAGAGGCCATAAAATCAAAGAAAGAAGAGTTGCAGAGGAGTTCTCTGCTGCTGCTGAAGAAGAAGGAGACGAAGAACATTGCACCTCCTGTGTCAGTCGCAGAAATTTGTCGCATATCAACGACACAGACAACTGTCGTTTCCCCAGCAGTCTTATATTTCTGTTTCCACTGTCACACTCGATCAGAACGATTATAAACGTTGCGGTTGAGTCGCTTTTCTATTCTTTTTCCAATATTTCTTCAATAAAAACACCGTTTGAGCCATGAACAAATATTTTGACCGTGTTTTTTATATGAGGAGCTAAACCCCAACACTGGGATGACGGATGAAGCCATTTTTACGCATGTGGTAATTCTATTTAATTCTTTTATGACTTTTTGCACTATTCTCAATTGATTTATGATTTTTCTTGATTATTTGTGATTTCGTTTGATGGTGTATGCTTAGTCTAAGAACTTTTGATGCATCATGCTTGTGATTTACATCTAATACTTTATAAAATCTACTTTGGCAAAGAATTAAGAGTCGATGTTTGTTATTTTAAGAGCTAGAATTGTATGGAATTAATAGATGAACCACATGAATACGAGAATTAGTGGAATCATGAGTCCCAGTATTCTCTCGATATTTGTGACAATATCTTTGTATATATTTTTATTTTATTTTCTTTTATTAATTCTTAAAATCAATCCCATCAAGTCCGAGTGAACGACAACCCTACTACCACTTTCTACAACATTATTGAGTCACATTAATTTTTGGCGCCGCCGACGCGGACTTGTGTATAGATTTGTTTTTAGGTTTTATTTTTATTTTTATTATTTTTGTTCTTTTTTACGCCTTTTGGTATTTCTTGTTTGTTTTCAGATTTGGAACTGAGCTCAAGAAAAAGGGAGAAAGCGCCGAAAACAAAAGCGAAGCTAAAGAAGGAAAGAAAAGAGGAATCCAAAAGGAGTGAAGAAGAAAATTTTGTATATAGTGTAATTAATTTTTTTTTTTTTTTTTTTTTAGAAACTGTAATTAGGTAATTATTTTTGTAATTTTTATTTTTATTTTTTGGACTTCTTAATTTTGGACTTTATTTTTGGACTTTTGGACATTTTTTTTTAAAACCCTAAGGAAGGGTTATTTAAATATAAACTGCACAGGGAAGGACGACGATTACGATATCGTCTCGGCCCCTCGGGTTCGTACATGACATAGGAGTCGTGGCCCGAGTCGACTTCAACGGTTCATCCCCCGTCTGGAACGGGAGGTAAGAATTCTAAACACCCGCGAATCCCCTGCCAGCGGGTTTACTGGATGATTTTGTGTGAATATATGTCGAGGAACTGAATCCGGCTGCTTTAATTTCCTAGTAAAGGGCAAGGACAGGCCATACAAGATAAGAGTTCGGATTTCATCACCGTTCTCTTCTTGCCCGCCTTAGGAAAACAAAACCAAACGCGAACCTAAGCTTAAAATACTGACTAGAACGAGACCGATAGGGTAACGAGCTTAATAGGAAAGTCATTCGAAAAATATTGGTTACTCTTTAAGCATACTTCAAAGTTCATGATGGTTTATATAAGTTGAATGCGTGACTGCGCCGCCTTGTAATGCGGTGAGGCCTTGGGTATCAAAGCTCCACGCAGCTTCCTCGCCTCTATTCAAAGCTTACTTAAACTCGGATTGATTCCGAGGGGTTTGCTCGATTGTAACGAATTCCCTTTCGAAGGATTAGAAGTCGGGTCTAGAAACAATCTAAGTGGAGCCATCATGCTTTTTGTTTGCTAGAAATCGGTAGGTTTGTTTTGGTCGAGTCGGCCCTTGTTTGTGTTTGTATAAAAATTCCCTTGCAGCTTAGGATGTCAAACTGGTATTATAATAGCCATCACAATGAATATGAATATCCAACTGAGCATTATGGACATCACTCTTTTTATGACCATAGTGTGAATAGTGGTTGGGAACGCCAACCTTTGGAAGGTTATGGGTCATACCATGGTGAGCCCAATTACTATCCACATGTGCATCGGTCATTCGAGCAAGAAGATTATAGTAATAGTTCTTCGTCTCTAGAGGATACAATCAAACTTTTGAAAAGTAGTCCTTATTATGATCCTTCTGTTCCTCTTCCTTCTCTAGAAGAGTCCCTCAGGGGTTTGGCTGAGTCGTCACAAAAGTTAGCTGAATCAACATGTAAGTTAGCTGAGGTAAATAACGTAGTTATGGACGAAAGGACTGCAACAACGACTGAATCTTTAGAAGATATCCTCAATAGATTAACTCAAAACTTAGATCCAACACTAAGGGAACTTTAATTGGAGGAGACCCTTGAGAGGATAGCTGAGTCGACACGTAGACTTGAGTTAGAGACGAATGAAAGTATTGCTCGAAATAACTTGAATTTCCAATATAGTGTATCCAATAATACCTTTGAGAATGAAGATAGTTCTTCAGATAATCAAGATGATGAGGTTAGAATTGGTAACACTACTTGTTTAGATGAGGTTCAACCATTTTCATGTTATTATAATAATGATTATGATGAGGATAGTGTTGATGAAGAATTTGAAATAAATAGGCATAGTGATCGAGAATTTGCTACTCCAATTGAGCTTTATAATAATAGAGTTATTTCGTTCGAGATCCTAATAATTTTAACAATTATTCACCTATTCAAAAGGACGAGGATTTGACTAGAGATATTGTTTTAGACGATGTAGTATTTCCTGTTTACGAAGTCGATAATGGTTTAGAGGAATGGGTTTATCCTGAGGATACTGTTTTAGAGTCCAAGGATTTATAAACAATAGTCTTAGACGAAGAAGATGAACTCGTAGAGCTTTTAAATATGAGTGAGGATGCATCACCTGAGTATAACCTTGAAGAAGCAATTAACCATTTTCAGGATTCCGATGATCTAGAAATTAGGGAAATTGTAGCTAGTCTATCTAGAGACACCCAAAACTCTAAGTTTGGGGGTGATTATCATTCTCCTTGTGCCTTACCTTTAGCTCTTACAGAGATCCCTCACTTGGGACTTGACATATGTGCCTCAACCATTTTACAAGATTATCTTCATACACATTTTCCTGAACCTAGTTGTGTCCATAAAGAAGTTCAGTTGTTAGAAACCCATCCTATGGTTGATGTGGTTAACCCAGGCTATGATACCACGATTGACTTTGTTTTCCCACCAAAAACCTTCCTTCCAATTGTGGGAACGTATAAGTTTCAGATGTGTCAATTATTAAGTTTTGAGACTAAACCTAATTACTTTAAGATATTAGGGTCGACACATTTGCTTAAGGAAGACCACCAATCTTATTGTGGTCACTGTAAGTCAAAACCGATTGACTTAGAGGATCCTCAATTATTCAGTTATTATTATGTGCTTCTAAGTTTTTATTTGAGTTTTTCCAGACTCTAGAACCCGAACATTCGGATCTAACTCATGAGGAAACGCAACCCATGAAAATTTGTTATCTAGACCCTTTTATAAAGCCTGAACCCGAACCACAGCTAGATGTAGTGGTCTTAAAAATAGATAAGGGTGTGTTGGATATCTTCCTGGTCTCATTGCGTCTCCTCTTCTTGTGGTTAGCACTTTTTGATATAGATGACCCGAGCTATTCCTACTTTGCTTTATGATTCTTCGAGGTGACTAATCTCTTCCAATGTCCTGGTCAAGACTTTAAACTTAGCACTTCTTGGGAGGTAACCCATGCTCATGCAACACGGTAATATCTTTCCTTAACTCTTTTGCTTCAAATGGTAACAGTTTCTCCTTGTTCATGTTTTTAATTTCATCTTTAGAACATTGAGGACAATGTTAGATTTAAGTTTGGGGGTATGGGAGAAACTTTTTAGTTGCATTGATAAACTCCAGAGCCTAGAAATTTATGCTTATTAAGGATGGCACTAACCAATCTAAGTGGATGGAAGCATTTTGGTTGTAGGAGTTGAGGAACCAATCTGATTAGATGGAAACATCTAAAGAGTCTATTCATAAAAGCACAGAGCTCAGGTGTTAGAAATAACATGATAGTTTCACCATATCTCGTTGAGTCCATTTCACTTCTGTTTTTATTTTGTTTGTTTTTAAACTATGTTTCTCTAAGTGATTAGGTGGGGCCCACGAATCAAGTTGTTACCAATGCTAGAGTGAAATAGAGTGATTGAGATACAAAAAAAAAAAATTGAAAAAAAAAAAAAAAAAAAAAAAAAAAAAAAAAAAAAAAAAAAAAAAAAAAAAAAAAAAAAAAGAGAAAGTGAGACCAGACCATCTGACCAACCGGAATAAATTCAATAAAGTCGACCACTGGAACCCTTGTATATGCCAGGTTGTGTTGACCTAGAGTTAGGATTATCGACCACCGGTTCCCTTGTATATGCCGGTGTGTTGATATTAGTCGACTAGTATCTCACCCATTAGGATAGGTTCATTTTGGCGGAGGCCTTCAGACATATATGGGAAACACCGTTCACTTAGTAAACATCAAAACCATCTATGTTTTTCTCTATATCCATCTTCTTGATCTATCCATGTGATTAGTTTTGAATCCGGTATTGATGTCCATAGTGCGACTATCCGAGTAGAGCTCTGTCACTTTATATGAATTTTAGTATGCTTGAGTGCAAACTCGTGTACAACAATTGGAATTTCGCATCGTGGTACTTCCTCCTACAAATCAATATTGTATGCCAACCAAGGAGATTCTTTAGTGCCTTCCAAGGTTCTCAAGGTGAGATAGCTAGGGTCCGAGTAAAGGTTTTGAGGGTACACCTCTGGTAAATGATAAAGGTTTTGAGGAATAAATATTTGTATTAATTAATTTTGTATTTTTAGGTACTAAATAAAGTCCTGGAAAACCCCTCCGGAGACAACACTCCGCAAGTAGCAACTCATCTAGGGCCACCTCCGAGGGGTTCAAATGAATTTTATTTTCTAGAATAAATTTGCTCCCTCGCTACATCCAACGACTAGCAAATAATAAGTTTTCACTTTCTTTTCTTCCTCCTTCCCCCTCACCCGACACTATTTGATAGACACATTTTCCATCACCACCTGTCTAATTTGTCCTCTACCTAGTTCATAGCTGTAAGATCTCTAGGGTTAGGGTTTCTCGAGCAGAGGAAGGAAACATTGTTAGTCTCGATTTTTGTACTTATTATGGTGTTTTTATGTTTGTTTAATTTGTTAGGTCTTTTTGGAGAAATACACTTGTTAAATTGGGAAAATCAACAATTTGCTCAAAAAGTGCTATTTGGACCCCTAGGAGAAAACTAGTGATAAAGGCACCACTCATTTTGGATAAACCTTAGGGCAAGTCCTTGTGGGATCGACCCGATTTGCCACGTCTCCGATGGAGCCATAACATGTAGGCTTAAATCTAAACACCTTTCCAGCTATTCCCTCCGCAACACTCCGCCACTAGGGCCACCTGATGGGATATTTTCTAGAATAAATTTGACCTTCTTCATGGTTTCTCGAAGATATACTTTTTTATGTTTGTGTAGGTCTTTTTGGAAAATACACTTGTACTCGAGCATAAAGGCACCCTGCACCCCTGTGGGAGCCAACCGCTATTATTCTGACCTTCTTCACGGTTTGAAGAAATTTGACGAGATTTTCTCGAAATTTGAATTTTCTCGCCGTTTGGGAATATCCTGTAAGTATTAAACAGGAAGATTTGACAGGTCAGAGAAGACGCGTGAGAAGAATAAGGGTTGCATGGAGGTTGCATGGAAATATCGTGAGATTTTCATACTCTTTCCCGTGGCTGCTGTATAACCTACGGAGATTGGTGTGTGCTGGATTAAGAAACTTTCCGAGAAAGGAATTATTTCTCACATGTCGGAGTGTGCTGGACGAAGAAAAATAGCGTGAGAATCGAAGGAATATGCAAAACAGGAAATTATTCCCGTAAAAGAAAAGAGGATTAGTGTGAGTTATTGCGCATGATTTTCTTATCTTAAAGAGTATAAAAAGGGTACTGGGATGTTGTAGGAGGGGGATCGGGAGTTAGGGGTCCGGTCAGAGGCCATAGAATCAAAGAAAGAAGAGTTGCAGAGGAGTTCTCTGCTGCTGCTGAAGAAGAAGGAGACGAAGAACATTGCACCTCCTGTGTCGGGCCGCGTAAATTTGTCGCATATCAACGACATACGCATAAACCGCTCGTTTCCCAGCCTTATATTTCTGTTTCCACCGTCACACTCGATGCGTAACGATTATAAACGTTGCAGTTGAGCTGCTTCTATTCTTTTTCCAATATTTCTTCAATAAAAACATCGTTTGAGCCATGAACAAATATTTTGACTGTGTTTTTTATATGAGGAGCTAAACCCCAACACTGGGATGACGGATGAAGCCATTTTTACGCATGTGGTAATTCTATTTAATTCTTTTATGACTTTTTGCACTATTCTCAATTGATTTATGATTTTTCTTGATTATTTGTGATTTCGTTTGATGGTGTATGCTTAGTCTAAAAACTTTTGATGCATCATGCTTGTGATTTACATCTAATACTTTATAAAATCTACTTTGGCAAAGAATTAAGAGTCGATGTTTGTTATTTTAAGAGCTAGAATTGTATGGAATTAATAGATGAACCACATGAATACGAGAATTAGTGGAATCCTGAGTCCCAGTATTCTCTCGATATTTGTGACAATATCTTTGTATATATTTTTATTTTATTTTATTTTATTAATTCTTAAAATCAATCCCATCAAGTCCGAGTGAACGACAACCCTACTACCACTTTCTACAACATTATTGAGTCACATTAGTACATGTTCGCATACTTAAGGTGACTAAGAGTTTTGCCAAAACCAAACTCAGCAGAAATTCTCGGTTTGAGAACTTCCGCCAGTATGCGTAAAGGAGCGCGTACTTAACATGTCTCCTTCACCAATTCTGTATACACACATATGCATACTCTTGGCTTCTGGTTTATGGACTTATACACTAATGTGCTAACACACTATATATGCTTATATCCAAATATGGTTACATCATCAACTCTTTATTTCAATCATTGAAACATTCTTTTATAATGTCAATAGTCGTTTTCACACACTATTAACATCAAAGCAATTTTCAAGATATTGAAATAATCATTATTGAAACCTTCCAAGTCTTACACCAAATGATTGTATCACACAAACCATGTAAGATGTTACTCGGTAATTTTTTCATGATATAAGATTAACTTGGTCGAAGCGAAAGCTTACCAACACATATTTCGAGAAATATGTAAGCGAGATATACTCAGCTCGAAATCTCAAATGTGTATAGAGAAAACTATATCGTAACACTACTTATGTCTCAATATAGTAGAAATAGACTTTCCAAGTGATAGATAAGTTCAAGTCTCCACATACCTTTTGTCGAAGAAGTTCCACAATCTCCCCTTAATAGTTCTTCGTCTTCAAGAGATGAACGTCGAGATATTTAAGCTCAACTACACTATCTACCTAGTCCGAGACATCTACCAATAGGCTAGAAATCAAGACTTATAGTTTTGATCACTAACATTGACAAACATGCTTGAGATAGCAACGCATGCAAGTTTGACCGAGCAATGCTCTAACAATCTCCCCCTTTGTCAATTTTAGTGACAAAACTATCAATACATATGGATTACAAAAAAGATAAAAAAATATGCTTCTTATCCACATGCTTGATCTCCATGGCATCTTCAACGCGACTCGAAATCTTCGTCACTTCCAAGTACTCCATGATCCTAAAGGTTGTAAGTTCAGCATCACAATTGTTGAAGATCCGTAGCTATAACAATGAGAAAAAAAAATGCTCTCAATCATTGTTATATAGTGTCATAGTATTATTACACAGCATCAAAGTTCAATTGTATCACAACTTTGAAAATAACACTATGGTGATATGCATCACTCCCCCTTAGTCAATACATATCTCAACATGAAAATCCGTAAACCATATGTATTTGTAGTGTGAACTACACATTAATTCTCCCCCTTTTTGTCAAAAAAATTGGCAAAGGTACGAAAATTAATGGGATCCTAATGAAATTTCCACGGAGATACATCATGACCAAAAGGTGTATTAACATACCAACAAATTTAGATGCAATCATAAAGCCGAAGCTAAATGCATTCATCAAGGAGTTATGAAGATACAAGATAACCCCTAAAAATTTCCACAGCCGCACTCCCCACAAAGATATGGCAATTAAGCACAAGTTCAAAAGAACTCTCCCCCATAAAATGTCATCCCCGAAAGAACAACAAAGGCGACCTTACTTTCACAAGAAAAGAAGGATTTCTTTCGGACAAACAAATCACATGGAAACATGAATTTGTATCAAAAAATATTCAATTGAGATAACCACAAGATAACCCATAGTTAGTTCAATCGAAAAATAACAACCAAATTAATCACAAGAGAACCCATGATTAATTCAATTGAAATACACAACCAAATTAACCACATAAAGCGATCATTTTAATTGGTCATGCTCGACATAAGCGAACTTACGGAGCAACAACTAAAATAACCAAAAGAAACTGATTAATTTAGTTGATCATGTTCGACATAGGGAACCTCATGGAGCAACAACTAAGTTAATCATAATAGAATAATCAACTCAGTCGATTGTGCTCAACATAAGAAACCTTATGGAACAAAACAGTATATGCACAAAGATTTTGGATCGGAGATCGATCAAATACTGCGGAATAGACAAGGATTCATTCTATTTTCCATCACTATTTGCACAATGACATATAGTAGACTTAATCCTTGTACACAAAAGTTTTATCTTTTCTTCTTATCAAAACATGACATAAAAGGCTTTAACTTTTGTAATGTCAAAATTTCATTCTATCTTCCATTAATACTTTCATATCGACATAATAGAGATAACTTTTGAACAAGTATGGGACAGTCACAGGTTCACGGACGTAAACAACATATCCCATAGCAATTTGCAATATATAAAATCATAAAGATTAAAATTGCAAAAATCATCTTCCAAAAAATACTTTAGAATTTAAATAAATAAATCTAAAAGCATTGTAAGATGAATAGTTTGGCAATAGCTATGTGTAAACACAATAATTGTTATTCCAAACTCTAGTAATCCTTCTCAAAAACAAGAATAAATTCTCATAAGAAGTTTCCTAGGCATCAAGACAAACTCGTAATGCACATATAAGATGATTTATCCTTTGAGGGTAGAATCAATCTTTTTTGCCGGGATTTACACCAATAATATCTACCAAATACGTATAAAAAGCTTTTCTTAACAAAGAAGAACATACAAAGTCATTAACGACCATGCAACATAGTTCACATAAGATGATTGTGAACATTCAAGAATTCCATAGCAATGTGTACTACTACCCATTCTTGAACTTCCTTCTTTGTGATTCACCAACATCATTCTTGTAAAAGCTACAAATAAGCTTATAAGAGAAGTACTCCAGGAATTCAAGTGCCCAAGTACAAAAGAAACGGAACAAGTGCGACGAAACCGAGCACATCACTCAAAAACAAGAGACAAGACAAAGACCAATCTTAACTCATCCAAATTCAAGAATTATCACCTCCATTTTGAGGAGAATTCAAAGATGAAGACAATTCAAAAAGAATGAGGTCATTCCGAGTTCGGACGAAGAAGTTATGGCCAAAACAAGTTTACCGAATATCGACGTCTACAGGTCAGTATGCATACGTGTTTGCAAACGAATTTTTGTGACCTGGAGCAGTATGCAAAAGGGTATGCGTACTTAGACCCCTGGATTTTGGTTTTAAATGATGGTATGCACACCTGGTATGTGTACCATGAAGTCCAAACATCCCGAACTACTATTTTTAAACCTAAAGGTTTAATAACCTTAAACACAAATCAAGTTGGGTAGAAATGAACAATAAGCAAGGTACGTGGATCATTATAAGTACTCTAAGCAAATAAAAACACAAATCTTGCTCAGGTTTATAGACATACCTTTTTAGAAGAATCCATTTGAATTCTACAGCCTTACCTAACATAATCTGTGCCCCAATTCTCGTGCTTCCCTCACCGTATATGTAAAGACCCTCAAGCTCGTCAACGCAATTAGACTAGTCAAGAGACGTCTTAGCCACTAATTACTCGATTAGTGTAACGCGAACGTTAATTAATAGGAATTAATCTAACAATGATCTAGTTATGAAACTAGTACCGTTGATTATGTCTCGGAAAGTTATGTAGAATGGACTACTCGAACGTGTCAATCGAATACCGGGCGAGGAAGATATCATTGGATAAATATGAAAGGAAAAGTAGTCCTTTTGGTTTGGACCGGCCTGGCTGCCCTTAACAATTTTCTGGGTGCCTTTATAAGTTTTGGTCGGCCTTATCCCTTGTCGATCGAGAGGATAACTCTCATTCTATTTTCTTCATTCTTATTTCTTCTTCTCTGTTTCTTTTCTGTTGATAATTTGTGTGTCGTGCATGAGGGTTTTGGGATTGAATCAAGAGTAGAAAGATTAAGGGTTGATTGTTGGCGGAGATGTTGATGTTAATTGAGCCTGGAAGAACAAGAAGTGATGATGTTACAATCAGAATTATGGTTTATAGAACTGACTGATGTTCTGAAAATTTAGAAGATGAATTATGAAGCTATTATTAATGAAGAATCATGGGTTTAGGTTTAATTGAAGCGATGTACTTGATTCGGTAGTGAATCGAAGAAATTATGGTTTCTGCAACCAGGTTTTGGATTTGTGTGAAGTTAAGGATGGAAACAAAGAATTAAGGAGTGGGTTTAAGTGATTAAGGATCATGATGGGGTTAATTAGATGTTATAGAGTTGTTCATGAGGAAATGAAGAGTTAGGGTTTCACGGGAAAGCTCATGAAAGGATTAAAAGATGAAGTTGATGCTTTAAGGGATTGATTTGAGTTGGGTTTGATATGAATTAGACTATACAGATGAAAAGTGGTTTGAAATCGATAATTAGGGTTTCTGCCATGTGCTTCCCCAAAACAGAGAAATTGGGTTTATTGGTTATGATGAATTATCTGTAGAAATTGGTATCGAGTTAAGTATAGAATGGAAATGGTCGAGTCTGAATCCGTGACGCAGAGATTGTTGTGGAGATGCAAGTTAAGATGATATTTAGACATAGACTATTTCTGCTTATGTTGGTGTTGTTAGCGAGATGATGGAGTGTACTGAGATTTAGCAGAAGTTAATGTTATTGGAAGAGAAATTTTACTTCAGAAGATGAGTCGGGTGTTGTTTTGTCGGTGACAGTGAATGTAAGTTGCAGGGTGTGTTGCGAATGGGTTTGCTGTTGAGGTTGTGCCATTGGGATTTGAGGAGAAGATAAATCTAGAATGAAGTGGTGATAATGGGGATGTATGCAAGGGTTTGAACTGAAGATGATAATTATGTGTAGTTGGTGTCTAGTCTACAGGGAAGAAGATTTAGTAATCTGAAGTAGAGATTGTGTTTGTGTTGCTGGTGTTATTGCACAAAAAGGGAAGAGTTAGGGCTAGTATTCACAGGTTCATGGTTAGCTGGAGTTTGAGTTGGGAATTTGGATTCATACTTGAGGTAATCTTTCATTACTTAAGTGAGGTTTGTTATATTTATTTAAGTGTTGAAATATTTGATATATGTGAGATATGTATGTTGTTATGTTATCTTTAATTTGAGTTAATGTGTGTATCTGAGTTGAGATAAATGTGATGAGTATGTAATTGGGATGTTGTAAAGATACATGGAGAAGGCCGGAGTTTTATGAAAATGAATTAGTAATGAAATTGTTGAATAATAGAGTTGAGAATTGGAATTGAAGATATTTAGGGTTTATTTTGAATTACAAGAGAATTGGGTTCTGTTTTAGAATAATTTGGGAAGGTGTATGATCTGTGACAGGTGAAAGATTAGTGATATTGTGGTGAAATGGGTGTTATCTGGATTTGAGATTAAGGCATGAGTGTTACTGAGTTGAACGGCAGATATGGAGGAATTAAATTGATGCTATGGTTGTAGATGGCAGCTTCAATAAATGCTTAAATCTGATGTTGCAGGTAACCTTAGTTTAATGTTTTAATTAAGTTATGAAGTTTATATGAATTAAATGAATTATTGAAATGATTCAGATGAAGTTGTATAATCTGTTAGAATTGAAGTAATGAAGAAAAAGTTAGCATTGTAGGGATAAGAGTTTTTGTGTTTGCTGTGTGGTCTGTAACCTATTCAATCTTTCTAACTGAACTGACCTAGACTGACTTAGACATCTGGCTCAGTTGACTTATCTGACTCAGTAGACCCTTGACCCGATTTGAATCAGTTGACATTTTGACCAGGACCTTGACCTTGACCAGTGGACTTGACTTGGAATAGATGGTGACCGTCAGTTGACTCTGTTGATTGTCTGTGACCGTTAGTTGACATGGGTGGTCAGTCCTTGTGTTAATGGCCTGGTTTGATGGATTAGGGCTTAGAACCATTAGATAAACTTGTATGGTGCTTGTGTGAGCCTTTTTGGCTAGATTCTTAGACTTCTTGTGTGATTAACAGTTAGTCTATATTAACAATGATCAAATCAAAGGATGAACCAGTGGATCATGGATCTCGAGGTAGGCGTGATTGTCATCAAAAGAGGCGGTAATTTATATTTAACTCTTTTGTGATTATTGTTGTTTTCTTTTACCAAAGTTTATTTTAACAAATTCATGCATTGTCTGAATGTGTTTTCCTTGCATTGTTTAGTTTTATATTCCGAAAGTTCTGTTATCTCTTTTAATCTTTCCATTGATTGGAAAAGAATTGCAATGCTCTGTTTGTCTTCATGAATTTTTTGGGAAATAAGAATTTCCATTTGATTGTATTGAAATGAAAATTTCCATCTGTGGTATATAGGGTACTACTCCTTCATTTACTGATACATTGTTTAGAAGGAGTTAGTTCCATATACATGATTGTTTACCTCTGTGAATTGGTTGTGTTTAGTGTTAGTGAAAACATGGATTGTTTTCAAATCATTTTCAATGATTACATGAAAGTTAAATGTTATTTATACTGGGCACCCCTTTTAGGGATGATGTGCTCACCCATTCCCACTTTCAGCTTCAGAGACAGATCAGAGTTGCGCGGCGAAAGCTTCGGGGAGTTGACTCCGTTGATTAGTTATCTTCTACTATGTTTATTATGTTGTTTATATTTGCAAAATAAATGACTATTGTATATGTATCCTCTGAGAGAAGTTCTTGTATATATATTTCTGAGCGGGGCTAGTTTTTGGGTTAAATTTTGTAGCAGATTTCTTAATTGAATGCTTAAGTATATGATTTAGATTTTTAGTGCCTCTGTATTTAGTTAATCTCTTGGATTAGTCAGCTGCTAGCTTAGGGGGCGCTACAGTATACATAGCAGGGCATTCCTTGATGAGGATGCACTTTCAACACAATCAAGTTGTGTTGAGGTGAACAATGTCTTGCTCACCACAAGTGACTTTTGGATTATCATGAAAGAGATCGCTTTTAGAACCTTTCACATCCAAGTCTATCTTTCCAAAGAACTTGTTAAGTTCCAACATCATGGATACTGCCTTCTCCATAGTCATGGAATTTTCTGGAAGATCATTCATTTTCATACTCAAATCATCATTGACTTTCTTTGGTATCCACTTCTGAGTGCGTTTAGGAACAACCGGAACCTTTTTCCCGTTACTCTCTTCTAGAATTCTTGGAAGAGAATTAGATTGACTATTATTTTGCAAGTTAGCCTTTCTCCAATTGGGAGCATCGGATCTTGTCTTCGTCTTTACGAAGTTATCCTTTTGATAACCATTACGATTGTGAAAAGGATTCGTATGACGTGTATAGGCAAATCTAGATTTATTACAACACTGATTCCTTTGCCTAAAGGTTGGACAGTTACAACCTGTGACGTTAAGGGGATTAGTCTTAACATATGATCTTGGTTTCACAACTTCTTATGATGCCCAAACAAGAACATCATGAAGTTTCTCATTCCTTATACGGAAACGACATCTCCTTTCCAGGTGACCTTTATTTCCGCAATAGTGGCAAACATAAGGAATGTTCTTACCTCGATCCGTGTGTACTGACTTTGGAGGTTGATATACTTTGTTCTTTTGAACCTTAACTGCCGGTGAAGGTATTTCACTTTTTCCATCAATGCAAAACCTTTTGGTGAGAGGAATCACTAGCCTTGACAAAGTTTACCTCTTTGCTAATACTTGGAGCATCTATTCCCTTATAGCCCAATCCTCGTGTATTACGATGATTTTTACTTGCTCCTAACATAGTGGTTAACTTGTTCGAACTAGTATTGAACTTTTTCAAGTCCTCCTCTAACATCTTGATTTTATCAAGAGCAGCAGCTAAATCAGCCTCAAGGCGTTTTTCTCGAGCGAGAAAAGCGCTTTCTCTGTCATCAAAACTAATTTGTTGAGAGTTAAACCTTGCTTCAGATTCTGCAAGTTTCTCTTCCAACTAAAAGTACTTTTGATAAAGATTATCGCATTCAAGTGACTTCATACGTAGGTTTTCCTCGGAATCCTTGAGGATCGATTCGTTAGAAAGATTCGAAACATAAACTCCTGCGTAACATCTTCTCAATTTCTTGTTTTCTCGACAGAGAGGAGTCATAAGAGGAGTGACATGAGAAGTTGTCATCTTCTTCTTTTCCAACGAATTCAAAACCTTCACATACTCAGAGACTTCCTCATCAACATCTTTATCAATATGTGAATCACTTTCATCAGATAGTTCATCTAACTGTTCTTCTAGGCGTGTTTCCCAGACTTCAACAGGTTCTACATTAAGAGAATGTTTAGATACTGACCTAGATGTGACAGTCCTCTCCGGTGAATCTAAGCTTTGAAAATCATCTGGTAATTTATGAACTGGTACGTTATTAGAGATATACTCGTCCATAATCAAATTGGTACAAACACAGACTTATGAGGTCTTAAACATGTTTGCCTGCTCTGATACCAATTGAAAATGTGGGGGTCTAACAACCACACCCAACAATTCGCTTGGAAATCCGAGAGGACTTACTCCAATACACTTTCTAGAGAATCAACTAGACAGTCAGACTCAATCTAGATTAAAGTATATCAAAGAGCTTAAGATCTCTAACTCTTAATTCAATCCGCAATCATCAAATAGAAATCTGCGAGCCCGATTGAATATAAGAGGAGTTACTTGAACGGTACCAAAGACCAATGTTCAAGTGTCAATCAATGTAAATCAACAACCAAAGGTTGGATATTCTAATTTATTGATCTTAACGCACAACCTGTGATATTTCAATTATATAACAAAATATAATGCGGAAAAGAATAACACAGACACCAGAATTTTGTTAACGAGGAAACCGCAAATGCATAAAAACCCCGGGACCTAGTCTAGATTGAACACCACACTGTATTAAGCCACTACAAACACTAGCCTACTACCAATTAACTTCGGACTAGACTGTAGTTGAACCCTAATCAATCTCACACTGATTCAAGGTACAGTTGCGCTCCTTACGTCTCTGATCCCAGCAGGATACTACGCACTTGATTTCCTTAGCTGATCACACCCACAAGTAAGGGTTGCTACGACCCTATAGGATCAGAACATCACAACATCAATACCTTTGCGAAATCTTTGAACAACACACTACGAAGATATCGCAGATTGGTTGCATAAATGACGCGATAGATGACGACAGCCTAAACACGAGAAAGATGTGGAGACCTAGCGAGATTTAGGAGTGTTGCGAAATTTAACATTTGTATACTTGCGAGAATATCGCAAGCCAGATCCGAAAATAAAGGACAACTTAGCTGTCACCCACTATGTAATATCCTATATAAAGAGCCGAACAGGCTTAAGGTAGGGAGAGATCTTTTTAGAGTGGAGAGAAAGTTGTGAGGAGAGAGAAAGTCTATAACAGTAGTTGTACTCTTGATTTCATTTCCTCCTTGTAAAATTCCTAAACTCAATTAATAAAAAGTGTGATTGTTGATCTTAAAGGTGTGTTGATTATTATGAATTCTTGTGAGGGATGTATTGTGGGATTTCCTGCAACTACATAATGGCGCTAGAAACAGGGACTGGCATATAAGATTATAGATTGTTATTAAGACTGTTCAAATAAAGAAAATGATGAAACAAATCGATAAATCAGTTAAGGAAGAGAGAATTAAAGTCAAGGAATGCAACAGAAGGTTGGAGTGTAGTTTGATTACAAAAAAAATGATTAATGAATTCCATGAAAACATCAGAGGGAGAATACATAAACGAGATTTTGAAGGAAAGAAAATCATGACGGTGGAGAAGGTATCACCTTTGAAAGATTGGGAAAAACAGAAAATTACATTCACAGCAGCAGAGATACCAAGAGAAAATTTGAGCCACACATCTCCTTTGGTAATCACAGTAACCATATGGAAAGAAAAAGGGAAATCAGCAAAAACTATGGAAGAATGGGCGGTAAACAGAACTTTGGTGGATACAGGAAGTTCGGTGGATATAATGTTTTACCATGCATACAAAGGAATGGGGTACAAAAATGAAGAGATGTCTCCCTCAACGTATCATATTCATGGCTTTGGAAAATCTACAACAAAACCAAAAGGGGAAATAGAGATGCGAATTTTGCTAGGAGAGATTGAAACACGAGTGACACTATGTGCGGTGGACATGGAATCGCCGTATAACATGTTGTTGGGAATGCCATGGATACACGCAATTAAAGCTGTAGCGTCAACATTACATCAATGCATTAAATTTCCTATGCCGAGTGGGATTGGTGAAATTAGAGGGGATGTTGATAAAGCGAAATTATGTTATCAAATTGAAGTGAAGCAGTATGAAGGACGTGCAAAGAAGCGAAAAAATCGCAGAAAAATGGCGAAGGAGGCAAAGAAAGAAGAAGAATTTTGAACTTACATGATAAGAGCAGAGGAAGGAAAAGGAATACCCAGCGAAATTTCGGGAGAAGGGAATGAACTTGCGAAGGAGATAAAAGAACCAATACCTATGGGAGAACCTGAGACCAGTTACACCGCGGCGGAACCAACAAAGGAAGTTAATGTTGGAACCAAAGAATAACCCAAAATACTAAAAATTGGGACTAAGATGGAGGCATATGAAGAAGAAAGAACTATTAGTCTGTTGCGAGAATATAAAGATATTTTCGCGTGGAACATGGATGAGATGCCGGGAATAGATCCGTCTGTGGCGTGTCATAGGTTGGAGATTGAAAAAAATGCAAGGCCATTCAAACAAAGAATCAGAAAAATCGCAACAACATATCATCCCCAAATAGAAGAAGAGTTGCAGAAGATGCTTGATGCAGGAATCATAAGACAAGCTAAATACCCGGAGTGGATAGCAAACATGGTTGTGGTTCCAAATAAGAATAAGGGGATAAGAATTTGTATAGACTTTACCGATCTAAATAAAGCTTGTCCGAAAGACAGTTTTCCGTTACCAGATATTCTACAAATGGTTGAATCAGTAGCAGGAAATGATAGAATATCTTCTCTAGACGGATACAAAGGCTACAATCAAATCCCTCTCGCTGAAGAAGATCAAGAACATACTGCTTTTTTCGCTCCAAGAGGGTTATACTGTTATACAAAAATGCCATTTGGTTTGCGAAATGCTGGAGCAACATACCAAAGGATGGTAGAGAAGGTGTTCGCGAAGTGGATACACAAAACGTTAGAGGTGTATGTAGATGACATGTTAATAAAAAGTAAAGAAGCAAAAGATCATGTCCAAGATCTGAGGGAAGTTTTTGAACAAATGAGGCATTTTAACATCAAAGTAAATCCAGAGAAGTGTATCTTTGGGGTTGCGTCAGGAAAATTTTTAGGCTACATTGTATCAAAAGAAGGAATACAAGTTGATCCAGAGAAAGTGTAAGAAATTAGTGACATGCCAACACCAGCGACGGTAAAAGATGTACAGAAGTTAAACGGACTCTTAGCTTCGTTAGGAAGGTTCATTTCGCGATCATCAGACAAATGTAAACATTTCTTCAACATACTCAAAAAGGGGACGAAGTTTAGATGGACAGATGAATGCGAGAAAGCTTTTCAAGGAATAAAAGAACATCTGATGAATATATCTATTTTGCAAAAAGCAGAATCAGGAGAAGAATTATTAATCTATCTTGCGACAACTTCGCACGCATTAAGTGTTGTGTTACTGCGAGTAGACGCAGGAGTTGAGAGACCAATCTATTACATCAACAAAACCTTCAATGTCGCAGAGAAAAATTATTCAAAAATTGAAAAACTAATTTTGGCATTGGTTTATGCAACATTTAAACTTCGCATATATTTTAGGCGCATAGAATAAGGGTGTTGACAAAGGTACCAATTGAGTCAGTATGAAGAATTCAAAAAGGTCAGGCAGAGTTGAGAGATGGAATGCACAAGTAGGAAATTTCGAAATCAAATATGAAATATTATCTTCACCCAAATCACAAGTTGTCGCAGATTTCTTAGCAGAATTTTACTCTGGAAGATGATGAAGTTGTGGAAGAAATGATGGATGTGGAAGAAGAACATGGAAATCCAAGAGATCTATTAATAGAGCCAAATAGATGGGAAATATTGGTGGATGGATCATCAAATGGGGAAGGTAATGGAGTTGGAATTGTTTTGATTTCGCCAGAGGGAAACAAAATGGCTTTTTCCTTCAGATTGGAGTTTACATCCACCAATAATGAAACAGAATATGAAGCTGTGATACATGCCCTGAAGTTCGCAATAAAAATGAAGTTGGAAAATGTGAGAATCACCAGTGATTCGCAGCTAGTCATTCGTCAAATAAAAGGAGAATACACTACAAATGAACCATCCTTGAAGAAATACAAGAAACTTGTTGAAGAATTGTCAGCGAAAATCCCAAAAATAAAATGGAGACATATATCAAGAAAAGATACCAGACTCGCGGATGCGTTTGCTTTTATCTCAAGTATGATGACAGACCCAACTGCGAGATGCATAAAGATAAAGACACTTCTATCGCCATCAATCAATAAAGAAGAAGAAGAAGAGGAAGATGTAATGATAATAGAAGATGGAAAAGAAGAACAAGTACCCAATATCGAAGATTGGAGAGCAGAACTTCATGCGTATCTGATGAAAGGAGAAACACCAAGAAATAGATTGGAGGCACACAAATTAAAGAGCCGTGCGACAAATTATGAACTAAGAGATGGGGTATTGTATCGGAGATCCTTTAATGGACCGTCACTCAGATGTTTGACACGAAAAGAGGGAGAAGAAGTGTTAAAGGTGTTACATTGTGGGGATGATGGCAATCACAGCGGCGGAAGATCTTTGGCATACAGAGCAAAAATGCAAGGTTATTACTGGCCATATATGCATGAAGATGTTAAACAAGTATCAAGACGTTGCGAAGATTGTCAAAGACATGGAAATAAAATACATGCACCTGGAGCACCATTAACATCCTCAACAAGTGTATGGCCTTTTGGAAAATGGGGTTTAGACATTGTGGGACCGTTTTTACCGGGATCTGGACAAAGAAGATATCTAATTGTCGCTACAGATTATTTCATAAAATGGGCAAAAGTAAAGGCAGTACAACACATTCGCGACAAAGACATTTTTACATTCATATTTGAGAATATCATCTGCAGATTTGGAATTCCCGCACAATTGGTATCTGATAATGGGAAATAGTTTGAAGGGCAGAACATATGAATGTTACTCAATGCATTTAAGATAAAATGTGGGAAGTCAACCCCTCTATATCCACAGGCCAATGGACAGGCAGAAGCAACAAATAAGACAATCGCAGATATATTGAAGAAGAAATTAGAAGGGCATAATAGAGCATGGTGCGAACAGTGCATAATGCAAGATGGGCTTACAACACAACCAAAGCGAGAAGCTACCGGAATGTCACCTTTCTGTTTAACATATGGAGTTGAGGCCGTGCTACCAACAGAAGTTATCATTCCCACAACAAAGAGAGAGGCTTGGGAGAAAAATCTTAGTGTGGGTATGATTTTAACCAAGCTAGATGAATTAGAAGAAAAAAAGAGAAAGGGCTCTACAGCATATGGAAAACTACCAACGAAGATTAGCCCGAGAATATAATAAACGTGTTAAAACACGCGAGTTTCAACCAGGTGACTTGGTGCTGCGAGAAACACCAATATATCAGCGAGAAAGTGGTGGAAAACTAGCAAGAAAATGGGATGGACCTTACATCATTAAGGATGTAGTTGGAACAGGGGAATATATATTGATGGATCCTGAGGGTAAAGATGTGGGTCATAGACTTGATAGACCATGGAACAGATTATACTTAAAGAGATATTACCCATAAAAGTTTTTGGGAAAGAGTAGACTGCGAAGTGATGTATGATTGAAACAAAATGAATCTATGTGAAGATCTTATGAAAGAATAATTGCGAGATTATACATATCCAAAACAAAGAAAGAATACGCGAAAATTTCGCACAGATAATGGCAAGAGATAATCAAAGATTAATGACATACTAGAAAGGGGCGAACCTACTATGGCGTACACCCTAGTTCGCGAAATCAAAATTTTGCAAGAGGCAAATGTAAGACCTAAAGTGCGTCATAGAAGGGGGTACCTGTTGCATGGCTCAAAGAAAAGGTTACACCGCCCCTGGAACCTGAGTCATGGAGATTTGGGGTCAATAAAGCCCATCCAGAAGAGGTACCTTGGATTTTCAACCTAAGCTTATGACTTAGGTTGGACGACTGAGGGTCTCTTCTAAGGAGTGCGACATCTGATCAAGGCGCCGAGGTACACGGTTGAGCCAAGAGTGCCTGGGACGTTTGAAGCGTCTCGGCCATTCTTGGAAAGTCTTGACTTATGCTGCACTCGGCCCGAAGAAAACCCCACTTAGGGTGCGCCTTGTAACCATAAGCCATATAGGCAAAAGGGATAAGAGGCTGCGAAAACAACTGGTTGTTGTTAAGACCGGATGGGAGGAGCCAACCTTGTATGGTAGAGGTACGTCTCCTTGAAGGGGCTACCAGGGGGAAGATAAGGGCGACACCCTCCATTAGGGAGCTGATAAGTGTCTTAAGACGCAAATGTCACGAGGCTTTATTTTCGCAAGAATATTTAGGCTTGTCATATTTGTGCGACAATCCTGAAGAGGCAATAATACAAAAGAGAAAGATAAGGCGAGATCAATGGGTCAATACATGAAAGTGTAAAGACGTCCTGCGATTTCGTCGCACGACGACAATGTCGTGGGGCTTTATTTTCGCAAGAATATTTAGGCCTGTCATATTGTCGCAACAAAAACGACAAAAGAAAAAAGTTAAGGCAAGATCAATGGGTTTTTGCATGCAAGTGCAAAGACGTCCTGCGATTTTGTCGCAATGACAAGGGGTTGCAAAATAAGACCTTTAACTAGGAACGCAAAATAAGACCACATGAGGCAACAAAAAATTTATAAGAATTAACTATTACTTATGCAGATCATTCATCGCAAGAAAGATAATGAGAGGCAGTATGGGAATTATTAAACAACAAGCATTATCTTTCTTGATAGTAAGCACAATAATAAAAGAGTAAATACACTTCAAAGTTGACTGAAGTACACCATTTGCAAGAAGTTATAAAGATGAAACAACCCAAAGAAGTAAAATTACATAAGAAATTCAAACTTCAATGTTAGTTTTGCCAGGAGAAGATGAAATATTTTCATCAATTTTTTCGCCAGAAGGATATAATGGATGTTCTTCGCCAGCTTTTTCACTTTCGCCGGTCCTTCCTTCATTCTGGTTTACTCTAGTCTCTTCTTCATTTGGGTTATCATCAAAAGTTGCATCATTAGGAGGAATTTCTTCTTCATTTGCGAGATCTTCGCCACTTTCATAATAATAATCACTATCATGAGAACAAGGAACTTCATCGTCATCTACTTCCAAAGGTTCGACAGATATAGGAGGAAGAGATTTGGACAACAAGATATCATTCACAAGAACTTCAGCCCTGAGATGAGCTTGGCGAAGGAATGCTTTCTGATGATTCCTACTTTGCATATCTTTGAAATAAGCAAGATAATCAAATCTTCTTTCTGCCCAATCGCGAGAACGAGCAAGGGTAGAGGCAAGTAATGCATTCTCTTTGCGAATTTTGCCGAATTTAGACTCCAAAACAGAAATGGAGGAATGAAGATTTTTCTCAGATTCTGTGAAAACAAAGAATACAGAAAATTATTCAGGCAAAGGATTCGTGAGGAAGATATCATAAAAAGACTTAACAAAGAAGAAATGGTTGAGGCAGTCAAATTTTATGACTACCTTCCTTTTGCGAGATAAGATATTGGGTTAAAGCCAAGCAACTATTCTCCAAGTGGTCCATTGCATCGTCAAATTTATCTCCAACTAAACCTTTCAGGCGAGATCGAAGATTCTTTTAATTAGAAATGAGTAAGGTGTTTTCCTTCGGAAGAGAAGTGTAGGATTCCTCGAGTTTGGAGTATTGATCTTTGAGTTGACTTGCCTTTACACTTAAAGTTATTCTACCCTGAATAAGTTTGTCTCTCTCATCAGTAGACGATTTTGTTACTTCTTTAAGTTTATTTCTCAATGAGCAGAGAGATTGTTCTTGATCGTTACATACTTTTTGGCAAATGTTAAGTTGTTGCGAAGAGATCGCCACCTTATTTAATAGAATTCGCTTCTCTTGAGATAGGGTTTTATTCTCATCTGATAAAGTTTCCAACTCCAAATTAGCTTTAGTCAAAGCATAAGAGAGGCGAGATAATTCACTACTTAACAAGTTTTGCTTCTGAATTAATTGAGTATTCTCCTTGGTAAGGTTATCTATTTGATCGACAGAGTATGTATGAAGGTTATCTAATTGGTTATATTGAACCATCCAAGCATCTCTATTTACACGAGCTTCTTCAGCAACGGATTCAAGATGATATATCTCCATTATTCATTTCTGGTTTAAAACTTAAAGGGCGAACAAGTGATCTTAAAAAAAAAAAAAAATGGGAAGATAAGAAAGTTGTACCTTTTAATTCTTCGTTCTTCTTGCGAAGATTGTCACGATCTAGTGAGACATTCTGAATATTTTGATTTTCAAGATGAAGAGTGTCACATTTCAAGGTCATGGTTTGGAGATTCTCCTTGAAAGTTTCAACTTCTTTCTCTAAGGATGTTTGCGAAATCATTCTATCAGAACCAAAATACTTACTTAAAATTTCGCAGACACCAAATTTGATAGGATCAATGGAAGATTTCTTGACATCATCCAGAACATCTGATAAAACCTTGAAAGCAATATCTATTCCTTCCAAAGTTTCTTTAGTAGATCCAGATGAAGAAGTGGTGATGACAGAAGGTTGGGGAATTGAATCATTCTTTACCATAGATGCGTCATTCGAAGATGAAATTTGAGGAAGATTAATGACTGGGGTTGAGGTGGTGTCAAGATGAGAAGTATTGACAGCAGGAGAAGAGAAGGATTCATTCACAGCAGGGTTATTAAAAGGAATTTCAACTACATAAAGATCAGTTACAGGGGAGAAATCTGTGGCGATGCCCTCACGAACAGGAAGTAAGGATTCAGCTTGCGAAGATATTACAGGAGATATTGAAGGATTAAACATAGGAAATGGGACGGAAGTTTCAACATTTTTAAGATGGCGAGATCTTTTGTGGGATTTGTTGACATTTCCATCACCCTGCGAATCACAATTCAGATAAGAAACAGATGCAACAATATTGTTATTAAAAGAATAGTATTTCTTACTACCTTGCTATTCGCAAGCTTTCTTTTGTTTACAACGACTCTTTGCTGTGAACCCTTGGGAATATTAGGGTCTTGGACCGTAAATTTGATGCTAGAGGTGCTTTTGCTGAAACAGAAACAGTATGGGAATTACATAAAGATGAACAGAATCAAATAAGACAATTTCAGTAGATGAGATCAATTTCAGTAAGATCAGTTTCAGCAAAGTCAGCAAACCTTGATGACTCCATAAGAACATTAGCAGAAATATGAATTCGAAAAAAGTTGCAAACGATAAAGATTTACAGAGAATGTGGAGATGAAGAAGCCGAAGTAAAAGAAAGAAACTATTTATATGATAGATCTCTCCTTAAATAGACAAAAAAATGATGACCGGTTAGCATTGAATGTGCCGATGGTTAGGGGAATATTTGACACGTGTAAGCAGTTATGCTTAAATTGTGGAATCTTGTTGGTAGAGAACTTAAGGAAAGAAATGAACAGTTGCGGCATTTTGAAACACTAATTCTCATATCATTCTCTCCTTCGCAGAGAAGACATGAGAAGAGGCAAGATGTAGGATCAGAATATCGCAACATCAATACCTTTGCGAAATCTTTGAACAACACACTGCGAAGATATCGCAGATTGATTGCAGAAATGACGCGATAGATGACGACATCCTAAACACGAGAAAGATGTGGAGACCTAGCGAGATTTAGGAGTGTTACGAAATTTAACATTTGTATACTTGCGAGAATATCGCAAGCCATATCCGAAAATAAAGGACAGCTTAGCTGTCACCCACTATGTAATATCCTATATAAAGAGCCGAACAGGCTTAAGGTAGGGAGAGATCTTTTTAGAGTGGAGAGAAAATTGTGAGGAGAGAGAAAGTCTAGAACAGTAGTTGTATTCTTGATTTCATTTCCTCCTTGTAAAATTCCTAAACTCAATTAATAAAAAGTGTGATTGTTGATCTTAAAGGTGGGTTGATTATTATGAATTCTTGTGAGGGATGTATTGTGGGATTTTCTTCAACTACAGACCCAAAGTCGAAGACTTGATAGACAAATCTGTCTCACACGGAAAAGTCTATAGGATTGAATAAATCTGTCTCCCACAGAAATACCCAAGAGTTTTTGTTCCGTCTTTTGATAAATCAAGGTGAACATGAACCAATTGATAAACCGGACTTATATTCCCCAAGAACATCCTAGTATTATCAATAACCTCACAATAAACTTAATCGACTAGCGAAACAAGTTATTGTGGAATCACAAACGATGAGACAAAGTTTGTTTGTGATTACTTCTCTATCTTGCCTATCGGAGATATAAAATCCCGAGCCAATTATTTCAATTGCACTCAACACGATAGAAACAACAAGATCAGATCACGCAACTACAAAGATAATAGTTGGTTCTGGCTTCACAATCCCAATGAAGTCTTCAAGTTGTTAACCTACAGGGTCTCGAGAAGAAACCTAAGGTTAAAGGAGAATCGACTCTAGTTATGCAACTAGTAACACACAGGAGGTGTGGGGATTAGGTTTCCCAGTTGCTAGAGTTCTCCTTTATATAGTTTTCAAGTCGTGGTTTGCAATCCAAGTTACCTTGGTAACAAAGCATTCAATATTCACCGTTAGATGAAAAACTCTGATTCAACCAAGCTAATATCTTTCAACCGTTAGATCGAACTTAGCTTGTTACACACAAATGAAATGTACCCTCATTTAAGTTTATGTAGCCGTACCTAAACGTGTACACCAGTTTGGTTCACAAATAGTTAACTGAGGTTAGCCATATGATTACTCTCATATCAACCTTATTCATCTTAACCATAACCAGTTCAAATGACTCATATGAAACTAGTTAAGAGTTGTTCAATTGTTTAGAAAACACAATTGAAATCAAATCAGTTTGATTCACTTGAATCAATCATGAATATTATAGCCACGATTTGCAAAGATTGCATTCCTTGTGATTTAAATGTTTAAGTTCATGGACTTGACCGATTTGACAAAGTAACCAGCTTAAGTATGCGTACAGGTATGCGTACTTAAGCAACCGATTTTTGAGTTTGTAAAGTTTCCAAACTCAGCAGAAATTTTCGGTTCAAAAACTTCCACCAGTATGTGTACATGTACGCATACTTAAGGTTACTAGCTAAGAGTTTTGCCAAAATCAAACTCAACAGAAATGCTCGGTTTGAGAACTTCCGCTAGTATGCGTAATGTACGCATACTTAACCTGTCTCCTTCACCAATTCCGTATACACACATATGCATACTCTTGGCTTCTGGTTTATGGACTTATACACTAATGTGCGAACACACTATATATGCTTATATCCAAAGATGGTTACATCATCAACTCTTTATTTCCATCATTGAAACATTCTTCTATAATGTCAATAGCCGTTTTCACACACTATTAACATCAAAGCAATTTTCAAGATATTAAAATAATCATTATTGAAACCTTCCAAGTCTTACACCAAATGATTGTATCACACAAACCATGTAAGATGTTACTCGGAAATTTTCTCATGATATAAGATGAACTTGGTCGAAGCGAAAGTTTACCAACACATATTTCGAGAAATATGTAAGCGAGATATACTCAGCTCGAAACCTCAAATGTGTATCGAGAAAACTATATCGTAACACGACTTATGTCTCAATATAGGAGATAGTAGAAATAGACTTTCCAAGTGATAGATAAGTTCAAGTCTCTACATATCTTTTGTCGAAGAAGTTCCACAAGCTCCCCTTAGTAGTTCTTCGTCTTCAAGAGATGAACGTCGAGATATTTAAGCTCAACTACACTATCTATGTCCTAGTCCGAGACATCTACAAATAGGCTAGAAATCAAGACTTATAGTTTTGATCACTAACATTGACAAACATGCTTGAGATAGCAACACATGCGAGTTTGACCGAGAAATGCTCTAACAATAGGTTATAACTCTCAGCACACGGGTTACAAATGTTTTCATCTTGATACTGGTAGGGTTTACATATCTAGAAATGTTATTTTTCATGAAGCTTCATATCCTCTCAGGCCAACATCATTATGCTCTACAAAATCTGCTTCTAGTTCTTTGTCAGATAGTTTGCCAGATGTTGCACCATCTTTTTTACATGTTTCTCCTCTTCTGACATGCACTATGTCAACGCACCATTTTTATCTACTTCTGATAACAATGTCTACTTCTATTTTCAACCATCTACTTCTACAAAAACTACTTCTACCGCATCAGCTACTTCAACACCTACTGTACTCCCACCTACTATAGTCATGAATGACCACAACATGGTCACCATAGATAAAATGGGTATTAAGACCAAAGTGTACTGTACTAAGTATGCTCTATCTGCTTCAGTGACTTCAGTTACTCCATCATCTCTACCTACCTGCATCACTTAAGAAAATAAATATCCCAAATGGAGTGGTGTTATGTTCAATGAGAACAATGTTCTTCAGACTGCAGGCACTTGGTATTTAGTTGATCCACATTCATACCAGAATTTATTTGGCAGCAAATGGTATTCAGGATTAAGCAAAATCCTGATGGCTCTGTGGAGAGGTATAAGGCAAGGCTAAATGCAAAGGGTTTCCATCAACAAGCTAGACTTGATTATGAAAAAAATATTCACTCATGTAGTTAAACTCACAATTATTAGGTTGATTCTTTCTCTAGCCATCCATTTTTATTGAAAAATCACTTAATTAGATACCATCAATACTTTTTTACATGGTGATTTGCATGAGGAGGACACCCAAATTTATAGATCCAGATCATCCTCTCAAAGTATGTAAACTTCATAAATATTTGTATGGATTAAAACAAGCCCACGGAGCTTGGTATGAGAAATTGATGGATGTCCTTCTCTCCTATCGCTTCAATTATTCTATTGCAGGCTCCTCTTTGTTTTCCAAAAGATATGTAGATGATATTCTCATTACAGGTAACTCTGCTTCATACTGCTCAGAATATATCACTCTTTTCCAAACTCACTTTCCTCTCAAAGACATGGTGATCTGCATTATATTTTGGGGTTTGAAGTCAAGAGGAATACCTCCAGTCTTTTCTTATCGCAAAACAAGTATACATTAGATTTATATTGAATAAACATGACATGATGGGTGCCAAGCCTTACTCATCACTAGGTTGTGTGCTACAGATGGTGATTTATTAGCAAATCTCACTCCTTATAAATCTCTTTTAGGTGCATTACGGTTTTTGACTTGGATCAGACCAGAAATTGGATATGTAGTCAATCAAGTTTGTCACTTCATGCAATATCCTACTTCTACTCATCTCGTTCCTGCAAAAAAAAAAAAAAAATCCCAGATACATCAAGTCCACTCTAGAGTATGGTATTCTTTTCAGCAAATGGATGAGCAATACATGGATTTAGTGAGGTTGATTGGGTAGGTGAACCTGATACAAGAAGAAGCACATGTGGTTATTATATATTATTTGGATCTAAATTTATATCATGGTCTAGTAAAAGAAAATCTATTGTGGCTAGATCTAGCACAGAGACTAGATACAGGTCTTTAGCCAATTCGGTTGGTATTATTATCCGGGTTTGTCAGCTTCTAAAGGATCTACATATGTTCCTGCTAATTTCTCCAACTTTGCATTGCAGAAAAATCATCATACTCTCTTACAATCCCGTCTTTCATGGCAGAATGGAGCACTTAACTATGGATTATCACTTTATCAAAGAACTTGTTCAACCTAAGGCATTGCAAGTTCATTAAATCTCAATTCTTGATCAGGTAGCAGATGTTTTCATAAAGGGTCTCTCAAGACCAAGATACAATTTTCAAAGAGACTAGTTGAAGGTTTTTCCCTATGGGCACCTCAACTTAAGCGGGGTTGATAACAAGACTGGTTGTTAACACCAATTTTACAATCTCTCTCTCTCTATTAGTTAAAAAGATTACCAGTTGTATCAGCTGTCACTCTACACGTGCATGCCTCTCATTTGGCTCACTTCTGGGTCATAGATTGTTCATGATCTTTCTCTCTTTCTGTGTCTGTTTAGATGCAACTCAACTTCTCTTTTTGGAATGCGTAAAACAATTGTTTTAACAATTGCAATCTGTTTCTAGTTTCATTTTTCTGTAATATTGATTAAATGAATAACAAGATCAATATTTTATCACGGAGGTCCAAAGTGCTTGCCCAAACATTACACAATAACATAGAAACCTTATTCTCTCTTCTCCTCTAATTTTTTTAAGGCAACAGAAGCTGAATTGATGATTTTCATCTCTAATCAAATCAAATTTCAATTCCATGCCGATATTGCTCATTGTAACTATTATTATCACGTTAGTTTTTTTTTTTTTTTTTGAAATCTAACATATATGAATTGCAAAGAAAACTAATTTTTTTGTTCTTCGATGCAGTTATAATGTAGTAATTGTATTATGTATAGTGTGCTATTCTTCATGAAGGTATTATAATGATGATCAGAAGCGTGATAATAATATAGTCTTTTTTTAACAATGCTCAATCATCCTTCCAATTCCCATTTTTAAGTTACAACGAGAAATCCACTTGATAGTGGGCCTTTTAAAAAGGAATCAAGGTTGTGAGAGAGGGCGATTTTTCTGGCGACGCTGACTTTAGTCAAGGTTTTTTAGGGTTTTGATTTCTGGTAAGATTTCGATTTTTCTTTTGGATTTCTAATGATCGGTGTGGGTTGATCTTGTTTTGTTCTTGCTCTCTCTCTTTTTCTTTGATTCTTTCTCGTTTTTGTCAATGTTTGTGAGTTTGTTCCTGGTGTTGGGGGTTTTCTGGATGGGGTTTTAATGGGTGGTGAGAGTGATTCTCAGATGGGTGAAGGTTCTAATAATACTTCGGGATCTATGGCTTGGTCTTCTCTGTTTGCTAAGGATCACTCTGAATTTTTGGCTTCAGATCCGATGAATTTACGAAAATTGAGTGTAGTTGATGGTGAGAGAGTTATGGTGGTAGATGATGAGGAGTTTGCTCCTAATGTAAAACAATGTGAAGATTTAGTTGTATGGTGTTGTGTTGGTCGTCGCCTTCCTTTCATGATGGTTCAAAGGGGTGTGAAGAATGTTTGGAAGCTCAAGGGTGCTTTTCAGATGACTACGCAATGGGATTTCGTGTATCTATTTCAATTTGATAATGCAGTAGACAGATTGAAGGCTCTGGAGCATGGTGTGTTCTTTATTGTTAATCAATTGCTTCTGGTTAAATTCTGGTCTCCATTGGTTGAAAGGGAGTTGGCAGAGATAAAGACTATACCAGATAAGGTTCCTGTGCATATATGGAATGAAAAGGGATTGAGTGTAATTGCTAGTTTTATTGGTAATCATATTATGTCAGATAAGCATATCAAAGCAGAGAATGAATTATGCTCGTGTTTGTGTAGAGATTGATGTGAATTGTGATTTTCCTAGTGAAGTTCCCTTGATTGTGGGTGAAAAGAGGATTGTTGTTTCGGTGGAATATCCTTGGAAACCTCCAAAATGTGGTCATTGTAACACATTTGGGCATTCTTTTGAGAAGTGCAGTAGGAAACCAAGAGAGGTGGTGTACATGCCTGTGATTACTAAGGCTATGCCTATGATTACTAAGGATAAGAAAGTTGAAGGCCCCAAGGATCAATGGGTTAAGAAGGCTCCTAAGAGAGTTAGAAATCATTTGATAGATAATGTTATTGAAGAAGTGGTGGAAATGGAAGTGATGGAAGTTAATATTCCTATGGTGAGTACTAGTTCTGTGATGCTGAACCAGTGTTATAAGGAAAACAATTTATCTGGTATGGACTCTAAGTTAATGGAGGTTCCAGTTTGCACTACTAACAACAAATTTTTAGTTTTGAATGAGGATGTGGGGTCTGATCCTCTTGGTAGTAGACAGCAGGTGAATATGGGTATTTTAATGCAATCCACTAATATTATGAGTCTCAGTTGGTGGGGAGTAAGTTAGGTGATGTTGATGGAGGGGTCAGAGCTCACTTCAATCAGAAGAATGGAGGCCAGCAAGGAGTCAAGAGTTTGTTGAAAGTGGCAGATCCTAAAAAGTCTGCGGGGGGGGGGGGGGTGAGAAGGCTCAACCTCATAATCCTACTGATGTTTAAATTAGGGTGTTGGAACATGAGGGGTTTAAAAGACCCCTTAAAGCGGAGGGAAGTAAGTAGTTTTATTAGGAATAATAATCTTTCTTTAGTTGGTTTGTTAGAGACTCATGTCCAACTAGGTAATGCTGCTAGAATAAGATCCAGAATCTGTAGTTCTTGGTGTTTTTTTGGATAACTATGCCCATAATAATGCTGGTAGAGTGTGGGTAGGTTGGAATCCAGAGAATGTTCCAGTTTCCCTTATTCATAGTTCTGATCATATTTTGTTTCTGGATATTCTTCTCCCTATGGGTAAGAGATGTGTGTTGGATTTTTTTAATGGTAATAAGACCCTGTCATCAGAAGGCCTTTATGGAGGGACTTAGTTGCTTTTTCTTCTTCTAATAAGAGACCTTGGATGGTCTTGGGTGGTTTTAATTCTATTTTGGAACCTCATGATAGACTTAGTAGAACTGAAGTGTCTGCTTCTCAGTTTGGTGATTTCTGGTAGTATACTCAAGACTCCCAGTTGTTTGATTTGGCTTCTACTGGTTGTTTCTTCACTTGGAGTAACCAGCAAGAGGGTGGTGATAGAGCTGTGGGGAAAATTGACAGGTTTTGGTGAATGTGGAATGGGTGACCGTGTTTCAGGATTCTTTGGCTGATTTCTTGGTTCTTGGGTTGTCCGGTCATAGTCCTTATGTGGTAACTTGTTTTGAGGGAAGAGCTCATGATCCTCCCCCGTTTAGATTCTGTAATTTTTTAGCTGATGACCCTGATTTTCTGAAGATTATGGAGTTGGTTTGGAAGGAGCCAGTGAGAGGAAACTGATAGGTGTCTAAAACACCTAATTTTATATCTAGTATTTATGCTTTCTTTGTTATTATTCGTGTGAATTATGTATCTTATGTTTACTTTTGACTGTTTTAGGTACTTTGGAGTCATTATGAGCAAAAGAAGGAGAAATCATTCAATTGGAGCTAAATGGAGCGAGAAGGTCAATTCACAGGCGATATTTGGAGCAGGCTCGATTGTGCAAGAGGAGATATGCTCGAAGTTAAACTGTCAGTCTCCTAGAACTGACAGTTGAACAGAGAATTACACTGTCGGTTATCAGGAACCGACAGGCTAAACAATCAGATGGCCCTTATCTACTTCACCTGAGTGGTTATATCCACTTAACATTTCCTACAACAAGACCTAAAATTCAAATAAGTTATCGTTTGAGCTTTACCTGAAATAAAGAGAAGTGGAAATGGCTGTTGTTGTTAAGCAAAATTAGAGAAGAGAGAAATCGACAGAAGAATTAGGAGATGAGATGTTCGTATTTGTGAAATATGGAAGATTAGTGTTGTTTATGATCAAATTGAAGACAGAGAATGATGAGTTAAACTCGATTTGAGTTTGGGTAGCTGCTGTTGTGATGAGAGAGATGATGACAGATTGAGATTTTACTTGAATTCGAGAAATTGCAGATCCATAAGGAATGGCTCGAGTTACTGGTGGGTCTGTGACAAATTTCTACAAGCTAGGGTTTTTTGAATCTGATGTTCAAGGGTTTTGTTGGCCGGAGAACTGAGGTTCTGATGCTTTCCTGGTTTATTAATTGAAATATGGTGGTTGAGATGGTCAGATGAATGACGATTTTTGGGTTCTCAGCAATACGATTCAATTGAGTTTGTGGATCTGATATTTGAATTTGAGTAATGGATGAAACTACAGCTGTGCTGATGGGCTTGATGTGTTCAAAGGGGTTTATGGAGGCAGTGAGATGAATGAAATGGTAGATGTATGCTAGGAATTGAGCAGGCATGAGCTGAACTGTTGTTGGCACATGAAGTTGGTGGAAGAACAGAAAGAAGATATGGAGCAACAAGTAATGCAGTTAATAGTTCTGGGTTTGATGTAATTGGAGGTGGAAATGGTTGAGCTGCTGGGATAAGAAGATGGGTTTCATTTGTTGAGTACCAGGATGAAAGAACAAGGTCTCGAATGTTGGGTGTTGGTTAAGGAGTTAGCTGGTGGATGGTGTTGGTGTTGTTGCTTTGAGCTGTGAAGCTATGGAGTCGCAGTTACACCTAGAGGAGTTAAACAGTGTCTCAGTGGAAGTATGTGCTGTGCAGTGGTTGCAGTATGCTAAGTAACTGAATTTGGGGTTAGTTATTGAACTGAGATGTGGAAGAAGGTGTTTTTAGATGAATGTTTAGGACAGATTCCAAATTTGATAGATGGCTTTGGTTGAATGAATCTGGTGGAGTTGTAGCTGCCAACTGAAGCAATGGAGGAGATGAGAAGATTAGATGTATGGCTAGGAAATTACAGGGAAGAACAAGTATTGGTTGATGAAGTTGCAGCTGCAGTTGAGTGGAATTGGCAGAGCTGTGAATGTATGAAATACAGGCAAGAGTTAGCTGCTGGTCTTGTACATGAATGTTAGTTGTTGCTGCTGCAATAGAGAAAGACATGGTGAGCTGTTGCTGCCATTGTGGAGACTGGAATGGATGAGAATTGATAGCCTGAGCTGTGAAATAGAAATAGAATGCCACAACCTGCTGCAGCTGTGCGAAAACACAGTGAGAATGGTGAGCTGGTGGTACCAGTTCTGTTTATCGGATTTCTGAACCGAAAGTGGGGATCATAATATTTCAGTGAATCACGAAGGGGGTATGTGTTGGATACAAGAGTTGGCCGCCGGACATATGAGCTACGGGTCACGCTTTTGGGTGCGTTTTCGCAAGAAATAAGAAGTTGGGTTAGTTGGTTTTTGTGAATCTATGAACTATAGAGATGGAGAAATGAGGTGATGGAAGTATATATTTGCCCTGTGATTTCCGAGATGTTAGCTTGCCGAGACAGTTTTCCGGTGACAAATTCCGGAACCGGTGGCCGGATTCCTGATGACGTCAAAGAATCCAACGATTCAGTTTTGGACCCAAGATTTCCAGAGGAGATGTTTAACACATGGGCTTGGTGGACCACTTGGAGATGGGTTTTGAGAATACCTAAATTTGGGAAGAGTATCCTTTTGGAATGGGAGAAGCATATAAATAGAAAAGTCTTTCTCTAAACCTAGATATCTCCATTAGGGAGGCTTCTACTTGTTTTCTAGGGTTTCACACGATAGATTCTTCTAAACTCTTTGTGATGATTTCCAAAAACCCAAGTAGTTGATTTATTATTATTGGTTAAAGATGTAGTTGGATTTTGAAAACAAGTTATGATTTTTATGAATTAGTTTTCTTTCAAAATCATTGTTCACTTTCTACGGGTTATAATAATTGCATGATTGATGTATTGCAATATGATTGAATGTTTGTTTAGTTAAGTCTAGAATTAATTGAACTCACATCCATATCTATAGCTAATTTAGGGTTCATCATCGAGCGATAACCTTGAATACGAGTAGCATGATATGATTATGGTTTGTAGTGATACATCCTTGTAGTCATATGTAGAAATTGACCTTTGTTCGAATTGTGTGCGCAATGCATTGGTTAGCCTATTTCTGAAACTTAATGCTCCTAGGAATTGAACTTAATTAGCGCAAGGCGTTAGGTTATTCTTTAGGTAGAATTCACATACGCAGCTCTAATGTGTGTGTTGATGACTTAGGAAATTTATGGAGTATTCTTGCAATAAGATATTCTAAGGCTTTTGATGATAGCGAGATTAAATACGAATTCTAATCATACATTCAAAACTTGTTTACAATTGAAGATGAAACCTTTATCCAATATTTTCACACCCTTGATTTGCGTGTTTACTTTTTATTGTTTTGCCTTTATTTTATTTTAGTTTATAAAAATCATAAAACCCCCTTGTTATCTTTAGGAAACCAAAACATATTGACAACCCAAGACCTCTCCGTGGGAACGATCCTTTCTTGCCCTTGCTTCATAATATATTTTGAGTAGTAAGAAAGTGTAATTATTTTTGACGCCTACGACAGCGATCAAATTTTGGTGCCGCTGCCGGGGAGGCAGCGGTTGTCACTTGTTTTTGGTTTCTTATTTTTGTTTTTAGTTTTGTTTTAGTTTTTCTTATTCTTTGGTTCTTGACCGAGTTTTGAGAATCTCCTTTCAGGTACCAATTTCTATGGACGAAGCATATTGGAGCAATCAATACAGCTTTCAACCTCAACAATATGACAACTATCACCCTTACGGGGAGTACAATCAAAATCAATCCTTTGGTTATGATAAATACTCCACGTACCCTTTTAGTTATTCTCATACATTCCAACCTTCTTACGGTGGGTATGTAAGTGAGCAACCACAAAGAGGGGATGGTACTTGTACTCCTATTAATATTTCTTCTAGTTTGGTAGATGAAATGCAACAATTTATGGACAACATGGAGTCCTTTCGTGGACAACCAAGCATGGAACCAGTTTCATCGACCGAATGTGCTCATAGTATGTTTGGCTTAATTTCTGGTCGTAGTTATGATCATTCACCCATTCAAAGGGAAGATAATTGGCCTAACAATACTGCAGTAAGTAATTCTACTTTTGCCTTGTCGAATGAGCTTTACAAACAAATGGAACATTATATCCAGAATTTGGATGGATCACTCCAAGACCTTCAAAGAGGTGTTTCCGACGTAAGAAAGGACATTGATGAATACATAGAGGAAATGAATAATTATGTTGAAAAAGGCGAACCTTTGGGGACTTTCGTTGATAATTGTGTTGTTAACTCAACTCTTGATCGTAATAATGATCATTCACCTATTCAAAAGGATGAGTTCGAGATTAGCAACACTAAATTCAGCGAGGACCAATCTTATGTTGACTATGATAGTGATGATTATTATGAAAATACATCGCCTGAACCAATTTATGGTGACATCCCCGAGGAGTGTACCATGGATTCTTTTTGCGATCAAGGTGAAGACGAAGAGGAATATGTCGACACTTGTGTAGATTACTCAAGCATTGATCTTAATAATGATCAAGAGCCTATTCAAAGGGTGGAGCTTGAGGATGATGCATTTTCGAGTGTTCTAAAAAAGTTACTTATAGCGAGATTTGGATCCGCAAAAGAGTGTGTACCTTACAACAAAGAGGAGTGTGTTGATAATGAAACCGATATGACCAATATTGTGGAAGACCCAATTGAGCTTGCAAAGGATTGTAATGATGATGTTTATGTCGAGACTTTGGTTAAGGCAGAAACGGACGAAGAATGGTTGCAAGGTTTGATAGAGGACCATGATATACAAGAGGTGAGTAATTCACTTGAGTTTTTCAAGGATGAAGAGGATTCCGTGATACAAGAGATTGTGAAAGGTTTGTCTAACCCTTTGCATATTGTTTCTTCTTCATTACCTCTTCTTGGTTTGAATATATGTGCTTCGAGAGTATTGTTGAATGACTTTGTTTCTCGATTTCCGCCATTAGAGATACTTGATTCTCATACTATGCAGGTTTTGGAACAACAAACCGTGGAAGTTTCCGACTTCTATATTCTTTATACACTTCCAAGTGTGGACAAGAATAAGTGTGGGGGAAACTTTTATCGGTTAATAGCTTCATTTATGTTTTATATTACTAATATTTGTGTGAAGCTAGTTTTTGCAAAACAAGTTCTATGGAAGGATCCTCAACTTTTCAGGTTATTGGTGTATGGGGAATCGATCTTGCAAGTCGGGCTGACGACTTTAAACCAAGCGCTGCATGGGAGGCAACCCATACGATGAGTATTTCTTATTTTATTTTTAGTTTTTTCTTGTCTTGTATTTATTTTTTCTGATTTCTTGTTGCATATTATTATAAGATTTCCCACCTTGATTTTCTTTGGACGATTCAATTTACATTGAGGACAATGTAAAGTTTAAGTGTGGGGGAGTGGTTAAGCATTAGCATTGTAAATTTTTTCAACTTTTTCAACTTTTGTGTAAAATAGTGAATAAAAAACTCCAACTTGTAGTTAGTTTAGAGTCACATAGTATACATGTCGCTAAGATTACATCGAGAATCTCATAAGAGTGACTGAACTTAGAGATGACAGAGAACATGATCGGGTTTCTTACTTGTATGAGAGTTAAAGTTGGATTTAACCATGCCAGTGGCAAATAAGGTGCAGACTGAATTCGGTATTAGAGTAGTGGTCCCCTATAGTGGAGACTACCCATGTTACATCATGAGAGGCACCGACCTTCAATTCTTTGTAGCTGTCTAAATATGTGCTTTTAGAGTGTGTCATCGTACGTAAATTCCGGGCAGAATGGTGAGCTGCCCAACCTCCCACCATAGAAGCACTATTTTGATCTCTTGAGTGCTATTTTATCAATCATGATGGTGACATTGAATTGCTAACTTACATACCACTTGTAATCTTGTTCGCAGTTAGCACCATCCACTTTATCTCTCTCTACACCAACAGGTCCATAGAAACACCATCATCATCAACAAGAGGAGCATCACGAATTCGAAGGAAAGTTGAAGACGTTCAAGGTTTACAAGCAACGGTACAGAAATGAGCATATTTCAGATTCAAGTAAAGCGACAAGACGAGGAGCAGAATTTTAACAAGTTGAGAGCGAAGATTATAAAGATGAGAGTTCGAGAAGTTTATGATATCAAGACATATAAGTTGTGAAGAATCATGCGGTAAAATACTTACACCATGGCCTTTGTACTTACATTTTTATTTTTTTTATTTTATCTTATTTGTATTTTATTTTCTCTTGTCTGAAAAAAAAAAAAGAGAAAATTTCTTTAGGTTCATTACTAGTTTTATTGTTTCGTTTTCATTTTGTATGTGTTTTATTTTTCTTGTCTCATAAAAAAAAATAGAAAAAAAAAAAGAGAGACAAGAAAAATTCTTTGTATCATATTTTGGTTTGTTTTTAGTTTTGTTCTTTCAATAAAGCCAATGGAAGAAGGAATATCTACAATGAAGTTTCAAGCAATAAGAAATTTGAGGAAAAGAGTTATGTTGTCAAGATTCTACGAAGTTCAAGAGGTTATCATCAAGAGTTGAAGACCGAAGATGAAGATGAAGACACCGATTGAAGACTGAAGACGTTTCTATGGATGCTGTGAGAGTGGTGCTAGCTGCACGTCGAACGGATAACGAGGTAAGTAAGCATATTCCCACCTTCGTTAAATGGTTGATTTCCTTTCTTAGAGATCGTCAGAAAAAATGGGTTTTCAAAACAATAAAAGATGTGGGTTTTTAAAACAACTCGGAAGGTTTTGCTTTCCTACCATTCAACGTGTCGCAGGATTCTCTCTTCATTCCTACCTGGACACATGTGTGACCCATAAAGAGCTATTTATTATTGAGAGCAACTTCATAAAACCCTTTCTTGTGAGGCAGAGTCGAGACTTTTGATCACTCCGAACCCGAATTTCTTTCGATAAGGGATGGTTATTTCTCTCTCAACTTTTAAGGATGAGATTGTGTTCATTTATGTGTCTAACTTCTTATGACTAGTGTGCAGAATCTCTATGTCTTCTTAGCGCGTTGGATGCTATCATTACGGAGAACTAGTAAGTTGGAAATATAGGTTTTGTGGGTATATCTCTAGTAAACCCTCACGAGACTAAAACTCGTCCACTAGGGACACCTAGTGGTTTAAAGGCTTGTTATTTATGCTAAAAGTGACCGTAGCCTCGACGAGACGGAGTTGTATGTATGTTTTAGAATTATTTTGTTTGATTTGCTCGAGGACTAGCAAAGTCTAAGTGTGGGGGAATTTGATAGGTGTCTAAAACACCTAATTTTATATCTAGTATTTATGCTTTCTTTGTTATTATTCGTGTGAATTATGTATCTTATGTTTACTTTTGAGTGTTTTAGGTACTTTGGAGTCATTATGAGCAAAAGAAGGAGAAATCATTCAATTGGAGCTAAATGGAGCGAGAAGGTCAATTCACATGCGATATTTGGAGCAGGCTAGATTGTGCAAGAGGAGATATGCTCGAAGTTAAACTGTCAGTCTCCTAGAACTGACAGTTGAACAGAGAATTACACTGTCGGTTATCAGGAACCGACATGCTAAACAATCAGATGGCCCTTATCTACTTCACCTGAGTGGTTATATCCACTTACATTTCCTACAACAAGACCTAACTTTCAGATAAGTTATCGTTTGAGCTTTACCTGAAATAAAGAGAAGTGGAAATGGATGTTGTTGTTAGGAAAAATTAGAGAAGAGAGAAATCGATAGAAGAATTAGGAGCTGAGATGTTCGTATTTGTGAAATATGGAAGATTAGTGTTGTTTCTGATCAAATTGAAGACATAGAATGATGAGTTAAACTCGATCTGAGTTTGGGTAGCTGTTGTTGTGATGAGAGAGATGATGATAGATTGAGATTTTACTTGAATTCGAGAAATTGCAGATTCATAAGGAATGGCTCGAGTTACTGGTGGGTCTGTGACAAATTTCTACATGCTAGGTTTTTTTGAATCTGATGTTCATGTGTTTTGTTGGCCGGAGAACTGAGGTGCTGATGCTTGTCTGGTTTATTAATTGAAATCTGGTGGTTGAGATGGTCAGATGAATGACGATTTTTGGGTTCTCAGCAATACGATTCAACTGAGTTTGTGGCTCTGAGATTTGAATTTGAGTAATGGATGAAACTACAGCTGTGTTGATGGGCTTGATGTGTTCAAAGGGGTTTATGGAGGCAGTGAGTTGAATGAAATGGTAGATGTATGCTAGGAATTGAGCAGGCATGAGCTGGACTGTTGTTGGCACATGAAGTTGGTGGAAGAACAGAAAGAAGATATGGACCAACAAGGAATGCAGTTAATAGTTCTGGGTTTGCTGTAATTGGAGGTGGAAATGGTTGAGCTGCTGGGATAAGAAGATGGGTATCATTTGTTGAGTACCAGGATGAAAGAACAAGGTCTCGAATGCTGGGTGTTGGTTAAGGAGTTAGCTGGTGGATGATGTTGGTGCTATTTCTTTGAGCTGTGAAGCTATGGAGTCGCAGTTACACCTAGAGGAGTTAAACCGTGTCGCAGTGGAAGTATGTGATGTACAGTGGTTGCAGTATGCTAAGTAACTGAATTTGGGGTTAGTTATTGAACTGAGATGTGGAAGAAGGTGTTTTTAGATGAATATTTAGGACAGATTCCAAATTTGATAGATGGCTTTAGTTGAATGAATCTGGTGGAGTTGTAGCTGCCAACTGAAGCAATGGAGGAGATGAGAAGATTAGATGTATGGCTAGGAAATTACAGGGAAGAACAGGTATTGGTTGATGAAGTTGCAGCTGCAGTTGAGTGAAATTGGCAGAGCTGTGAATGTATGAAATACAGGCAAGAGTTAGTTGCTGGTCTTGTACATGAATGTTAGTTGTTGCTGCTGCAATAGAGAAAGCCATGGTGAGCTGCTGCTGCCATTGTGGAGACTGGAATAGATGAGAATTGATGGCCTAAGCTGTGAAATAAAATGCCACAACCAGCTGTAGATGTGAGAAAACACAGTGAGAATGGTGAGCTGGTGGTACCAGTTCTGTTTATCGGATTTCTGAACCGAAAGTGGGGATCATAATATTTCAGTGAATCACGAAGGGGGTATGTGTTGGATACAAGAGTTGGCCGCCGGACATATGATCTACGGGTCACGCTTTTGGGTGCGTTTTCGCAAGAAATAAGAAGTTGGGTTAGTTGGTTTTTGTGAATCTATGAACTATAGAGATGGAGAAATGAGGTGATGGAAGTATATATTTGCCCGAAGACAGTTCCGGATGTTAGCTTGCCGAGAGACGCTTTCCGGCGACAAATTCCAAGAACCCGTGGCCGGATTCCTAGTGATGATGTCAGTAATCCGGCGATTCAGTTTTGGACCCAAGATTTCCAGAGGAGATGTTTAACACATGGGCTTGGTGGACCACTTGGAGATGGGTTTTGAGAAGACCTAAATTTGGGAAGAGTATCCTTTTGGAATGGGTGAAGCATATAAATAGAAAAGTCTTTCTCTAAACCTAGATATCTCCATTAGGGAGGCTTCTACTTGTTTTCTAGGGTTTCACGTGATAGATTCTTCTAAACTCTTTGTGATGATTTCCAAAAACCCAAGTAGTTGATTTATTATTATTGGTTAAAGATGTAGTTGGATTTTGAAAACAAGTTATGATTTTTATGAATTAGTTTTCTCTCAAAATCATTGTTCACTTTCTACGGGTTATAATAATTGCATGATTTATGTATTGCAATATGATTGAATGTTTGTTTAGTTAAGTCTAGAATTAATTGAACTCACATCCATATCTATAGCTAATTTAGGGTTCATCATCGAGCGATAACCTTGAATACGAGTAGCATGATATGATTATGGTTTGTAGTGATACATCCTTGTAGTCATATGTAGAAATTGACCTTTGTTCGAATTGTGTGCGCAATGTATTACAAATGCATTGATTAGCCTATTTCTGAAACTTAATGCTCCTAGGAATTGAACTTAATTAGCGCAAGGCGTTAGGTTATTCTTTAGGTAGAATTCACATACGCAGCTCTAATGTGTGTGTTGATGACTTAAGAAATTTATGGAGTATTCTTGCAATAAGATATTCTAGGGCTTTTGATGATAGCGAGATTAAATACGAATTCTAATCATACATTCAAAACTTGTTTACAATTGAAGATGAAACCTTTATCCAATATTTTCACACCCTTGATTTGAGTGTTTACTTTTTATTGTTTTGCCTTTTTTTTTATTTTAGTTTAATAAAATCAGAAAACCCCCTTGTTATCTTTAGGAAACCAAAACATATTGACAACCCAAGACCTCTCTGTGGGAACAATCCTTTCTTGCCCTTGATTCATAATATATTTTGAGTAGTAAGAAAGTGTGATTATTTTTGACGCCTACGACAGCGATCAGTAACCCAATGGTGGTTTTAGTTACTAAACTTAAAAGGGTGAAGCAAAGACTTAATGAATGGAGGAAATCTAAATTTGCTAAACTCTCTGAGAAAACCAAGGAAGCTAAGGATAAAATGAGAGGTTCGCAAGTTCAAGTCCATGATAGACCTTTTTGTGTTGATACGTCCAGATCTGAGAGGGAGGTTGTTAGAAGTTATGCTCATTTATCCAGATGTGAAGAGTCTCTTGCTAAGTAAAAGTTCAAGGTGAAGTGGATGGAGGCAGGTGATTCAAATGTTAGATTTGTTTCATAAAAAGAGGAGGTCTATGAATAATATCTTAGTGCTAATTAAATGCAAAAAATGGTCAGAAGCTTGAAGATGATATAGCTATTGCATAGGAGTGTGTAGATTTATATAAAGGTTTATTTAATGAGGTTAGTCACACTGGTTAATCTTCTGTTATGAGTGGTATTAACTGTGTTAAATGAATAGGATGTTAAAATGTTGATTGATCCTGTTACTAGGATGGAGGTTATTTATGCTACTATTGATTTCTCTAAATACCCTGCTCCAGATGGGTTCTCAGGTTATTTTTTAAAAGTGGCTTGGTTGTAGCGGCTATTCTGAACTTTTTCAATAAAGGTAAGCTCCTTAGAGAAGTGAATAGTATTTCTGTTACTCTGGTTGCTAAGATTGATAATCCTGCTTCAGTCAGTGACTACATGCCAATTTCTTGTTGTAATATGATATATAAGTGTATTACTAAGATTATGGATTTGAGAATGAAGGGTGTTATGAGAGGCTTGATCAGTTCCAACCAATCAGATTTTCTCTCTGGTAGATCTATCCAAGACAATGTTATGCTTGCCCATGAGTTGGTTAGGAATTACCACAAGTCTAATGGGTGTCCGAGATGTGCTTTGAAGATTTATCTAAAAAAGGCTTATGACTCTGTGGCTTGGGAGGCTGTGACTGAAGCTTTATTGAAGTTTGGGTTTCCAACTATTTTTGTGCAGTCGGTCTATTTATGTATTTCTACCTCTGAATTCTCTATTTTGATTAATGGTTCCCCTTATGGGTTTTTTGGAGCTAAAAGGGGCTTAAGACAAGGTTGTCCTATATTCCCTTACATGTTTGTGATGGTGATGGAGACTTTTAGCTATATTCTTCAGAAATAGGTGGTGCATGGAAATTTTGGGTTTCATCTTAAGTGTTAGTTTACACTAGGCTAACCCACTTATGTTTTGCGGACGATGTGATGGTTGTTTTTTTTTAAAGTAACTGTGGAAGTTGTAGGTGTAGTAAGTAATGCTTTGAAGAATTTCATGTTCTAGTTTGGAGGTTAATGTGCAAAAATCTGCTCTTTTTTACTCTGGTGTGCCTGAAGGGACTGTGTTACTTATTCTTAATTGTGTGGGTTGTGCTGAAGGTACTATGCCTGTTAGGCACTTGGGTGTCCCCCTTATTTCCACTAGGCTTTCCTATATGGATTGTTTACCTCTGATTAATAAGGTATTAAAAGAGTCAAGTAATGGAAAACCAGATTTTTATCTTATGTTGGCAGACTTCTTCTTATTAAAACAGTGTTGTGTGGTATGATCTATTTTTGGTTCTCCTGCTTTGTGTTGCCTAAGAGAGTAATTAAGGAGCTCAATTCAATTTTTAAGAGGTTTTTGTGGGCTGGTTCTGACTAAGAAAGGAGGCATAATCCTATTAGTTGGATTTAGATCTGCAAACCTTACGCTGAAGGGGGTCTAGGTGTAAAATATTTGGAAACTACTAATTTGGATGCTAACTGAGGCATATTTGGGACCTGGTCTCAGGAAAAGAAACAATATGGACAACCTGGGTTAAGGTATCTGATTAAAGGCAAGGATTTTTGGAGCATGATGGTGCCTCAAGATTGTTCTTGGAGCTGGCGAAGAATCTTGGATTGCAGAGAGCCCTGGAAAAAACCTTTATTGGATACCATTTTGGGTAATGGCTCTTCAACTAGTCTTCTTCTTGGTTTTTGGCATCCTAATGGTCGTTTATGTGATTGGATTCCTTTTAGTGGCATTGATTTTTGTTAGAGCATTGCTCGTTCGAACTCGCATGTGTTGCTATCTCAAGCATGTTTGTCAATGTTAGTGATCGAAACTATAAGTCTTGATTTCTAGTCTACTATAGCTAAGTCTCGGACTAGGATAGAAAGTGTAGTTGAGCTCAAGAACTCCATGGCGATCATCATACAAGACGAAGAACTACTCAAGGAACTGGTGGAACTTCATCGACTAAAAGGTATATGGAGACTTGAACTTATCTATCACTCAAAAGTGTATCTACTCTATCTCCTATCTTGAGACAAAAGTCGTTTTGCTATATAGACTTTGATTATACACATTTACTATTTCGAGCCGAGTTTATCTCGCTTATCTATTTATCGAAATATGTGTTGATAAGCTTTCGCTTTGGCCAAGTTCATCTTTACCTAGTGACGAAAGTCATGTTATGTTTCAATCACTTGAAAATGGCTTTGACGAAAAATGGTTTGTGAATAACAACTATATAATGTTCTCTAAGAATGTTTCAATGATTGAAATGAGAGTTTAGATTATATAACCATTTTTGGATATAAGCATTGTGTGGCAACACATACATGTATAAGTCCTTATTCCTTGAACCAAAGTCTGTGTACTTTTCTGCTCAGGAGTCCGCGAACCCAGTCCGCGTACTGTCGGAGGTTCTCTTCCCGAGAAAATCTGCTGGAGTTTGTGAACTATTTACAAACTTATTCCGGGTACTTAAGTCCGCGTACTTAGGTTGGTTATATTTTAAAAATGATTATTCTGAACTTATACTTATATTAACTAAGGAATGCAAGTTTGCAAACCGTGGCTATAAAGTTCATGAATCGATTCAAGTGAATCAAATCGTTTTTGCTTTCGATTGTGTCTTGTATACTTCTATAAGATCTAAGCAATTGAACAACTCTCTAACTAGTTCATTTGAGTCATTTGAACTAGTTATGGTAAAGAAGAATATGGTTAATATGGAAGTGCTCATATGGCTAACCATTTGGTTAACTACTGTTAGACCAACGAATGTACATGTTTGGGTACGGTTACACAAACCTAAAACGTGCAATTTATTTGTGTGTAACAATCTAAGTTCTCGATCTAACGGTTAAAAGATATTAACTTGAATCTAATCAGGTTTTCATCTAACGATGAATATTGAATGCTTTGTTACTAAGCTAACATTGATTGCAAACCCTGATTTGAAAGACTATATAAAGGAGAACTCTAGCAAGTGGGAAACCTAATCCCCACACCTCCTGTGTGATACTAGTTGTATAAGCTAGAGTCGACTCTCCTTTAAACTTAGGTTTCTACCGAGACCCTGTAAGTTAACGACTTGAAAACTTCATTGGGATTGTGAATCCAGGCCGATACTACTTTCTTGTAGTTGTGTGATCTGATCTTGCTGTTTTTATCGTATTGAGTACAATCGTAACGATTGGCTTGAGATTTATATCTCCGATAGGCAAGATATAAAAGTAATCACAAACACCTTCGTCTCATCGTTTGTGATTCCACAATATCTTCTTTCGCCGCGTCGATTAAGATTATTGTGAGGTGATTGATAATACTAGGATGTTCTTCGGGAATATAAGTCCGGGTTATCAATTGGTTCCTGTTCACTTGATTTATCAAAAGACGGAACAAAACTCGTAGGTATTTCTGTGGGAGACAAATTTATCTATTACCGTAGACTTTTCTTTGTGATACAGATTTGTTTATTAAAGTCTTCGACTTTGGGTCGTAGTAACTCTTAGTTGTGGGTGAGATCATCTAAGGGAATCAAGTGCGTAGTATCCTGCCGGGATCGAGACGTAAGGAGCGCAACCGTACCTTGGATCGGTGTGAGATTGATTGGGGTTCAAATACGATCCGGACCGAAGTTAGTTTGTAGTAGGCTAGTGTCTCTGTAGTGGCTTAATACAGTGTGTGTTCAATCTGGACTAGGTCCCGGGGTTTTTCTGCATTTGCGGTTTCCTCGTTAACAAAACTTCGGTGTCTGTGTTATTTCTTTTCCGCATTATATTTTGTTATATAATTAAAATATCACAGGTTGTGCGTTAAGATCAATCAATTAGAATATCCAACCTTGGGTTGTTGATTTACATTGATTGACACTTGAACATTGGTCTTTGGTACCGTTCAAGTTAATTTCTCTTGTATTCAATTTGACTCGCAGATTTCTATTTGCTTGAGTAAGTATTGAATCGAGAAATCGAGATATAACTCTTTGATATACTTTTAATAAGATTGAGTCTGGTTGATTCTCTTAAAAGTATATTGGAGTTAGTCCATACAGATTGCTAAGCGAAATATTGGGTGTGGTTGTTGTACCCCCGCTTTTTCAATTTTTCTTATCAGCCAGGGTATGTTCTTAGTTGCTGATCTTATTCAGAATGGCACTTGGACTTTGCCTTCTGAGGAGGATTTGGGGTTTAATTTGCATGAAACTATTCATTCCATTCAGTTCGATTGTAAGGAGGGGGATATTTTAATATGGAAGGCTAGCAAATTTGGAGATTTATGTATGAAGGAGACTTATAATGTTTTATCTGCTCAAGGTCATGTGATAGGGTGGTCTAAGCTAGTTTGGTTTAAAGGTGTTATTCCTAGACACTCTTTTATAGGTTGGCTTGCTTTGCACATGAGGCTGAAAACTAGAAAGAAGTTGTTACAATGGGGAGTTATTGAAGATGTTAAGTGCTTATTATGTAATGAGGCTGTTGAGGAAGAAGATCACCTATTTTGTAGTTTCCCCTTATCTTCTTCAATCTGGCAAGAAATCATGATTAAATTAGGGTATACTAGAAACTGTTCACCTACTTGGGAATTGGAGATAAATTGGTGTATGGATAATTTTGGTGGGAGTGGTGTTGTTAGCACTATGAAGAGATTGGCTTTCTGCAGTTTTTTCTACCACATATGGAAGGAACGAAATAAGATATTTCATTCAGCTAAGATAAGTTCTGCTGCTATAGTTAGTTTTCAAATTGTCGCTGATGTGAGATTGAGGGTGGAAGCTTGTAAATTTACTGATAAGAATTCTAGAGTTGTCACCCTTTTCTTGGAGAGATGGAATGTCTCTTGTTGTTTGTATGAAAAGAAGATTATTCCTTGTACTTGGAAGTATCATGAGGCTGATGAGGTTATGATTAATATTGATGGGTCCAAAAAGGACTACTCTGATGGTTTTGGTGCAGTTTTGAGGGATAGTAATGGTCTTCCTATTGTTGCTGCTATGGGAGGGTCGGGGTTAGAAATTGTTTTTGTGTTGGAGTTAAAGGGTGCTAAGATTGGCTTGAAGCTTGCTCTGAGTAAAGCTCGTCCTTTAATTCACATTAGAACTGATTCTATGGTTGTATTCAATCTCTTCAATAGTAAGCAACCAAAGCTACCATGGGGTGTTATGCACATTTGGAGGAGAATTGCTCAGCTGAGGGAACATTTTAGGATAGTGAGAGTTAGCCATGTTTATAGAGAAACAAACAGGGCTGCATATTTTCTTGTTGATTTACATCCAACTGGAGACTATGTGGAGATTGCACATGAGGATTTTGATAGAGATTCGAAATAGAATATTGAAGAGGATAAGTGTGGGAGAGTTTATTTTCGTTGTAAGTAATTTTTTTTGTTTTGTTTGGTTTGGGTCTCCGTAATCCAGCGGATTGTTTCATAAATAAAAAAATAAAAAAATAAATAGAAATCCTCTTGATGGAACTAACAGGGATTGATAGGGATGTGATTCTAAGAGCTAATAGGGATGTGAATTTAAGTATTTATGTCCAAAATAATTTAAGGACCAAAAGGGAGATGAAAGCTACGTCTTACGTCCAAATTACTAAACTCACACCTCACCACTTGATTCCAGTAAGAATTTTTGTTAAACAGGCGTACAAAATTGATTATCATTTTGGTATTTGCATTTGAAACAATGTCGTTTGTTGTTGTACAAGGTGAATCCAAACCACGACATCAATCTTCATATTAACAACAACTACTTAGCCATAAATGACTCTTTGCTACTTATCACCCTAATTTATTTATTTATTTTTTGAAGCACTTATCACCCTAATTCCAGCACTATGTCATGTCAATTCAGAAATGACTCTTTGTTAGGTAGTACCGTAGTAGTCTAACTAACTGGATGTATGCACGGTTATGCCGTAGTTTTGCGAAAATGGTGTCTGCCGACTCCGCTTGTAAATGCAATGATTCACCATCCTTTTATGATCCCCAAGGACCCAAACACAAAATTATGCGAAGAGAGGATACTAATTATTTTCCAGTTTCCACAATTCCTTCGGGGATGAGGTGAATTCGAGGCTTGGAGCCCATCAAATCATTAGAGAGTCCTTTATTTGGAAACTTGGTTTGAGGCATACTGAATAATTCCAAAATAGGGTCATTAAATAAAAAAAACATCACCCCTTATCCACCCTTTTTGATAATGATATAACTATCCTTACATAATTAGTGTTAATGATTGTGATTAGATTTGATTAATTAGGAATTTTAAGGATTGATTAAAAATTAAATTATTAGTGGTAAATTAGTAGAGAAATCAAATTTATGTGAGAGAGTTGGGATTTTTGAGAGGAAGAAGAAGATGAAGTGAAAAAAAACTTGGGTTTTGAGATTTTAGTGATTAGAAATGACCAAAATGTGTGATTCAAATCAGAGGTAGACTTCTATACGAGTTTTAATATTCTTTTTACAAGTTGAATCTGTCAAAAAATTGAATTTTTAAAACCCAGATCTACTGACCAGATAAACGGTTCGGCTGATAACTTGTCAGCCGAACCTCTGTTTTTGAAAATATATCTAGGTTCGGCTACCAATTTGTCAGCCGAACCTAGGTATATTTTCAAAAAACAGAGGTTCGACTGACAAGTTATCAGCCGAACTTCACTCTGTAACAGAAGAATTTAGGTTCGGCTGATTCGAACAAAATCTAGCAAAGTCGTATCAGTCGACCATAGTGTTTCTCTAAATCATATACTAGGTTCGGCTCAAAATTGATATTCCAAGATCAGCCGAACTGATCTTCTGAAAATTCAAAACGAAGAACAAGGCTAGGTTCGGTTGATTTGAACAAACTAGCAAAGTCGCATTAGCCGAACATAGTGTTTCTCTGAATCGTATACTAGGTTCGGCTCAAAATTGATATTCCAAGATCAGCCGAACTGATCTTCTGAAAACCTTAATTACATCTTTGAAATCATATTCTATCGATCAAACAAAATAAAATCAATCAAAAACAAGATGGGTTTGTTACAAATACATTCTAAAATACATCCGAGAGCAATTGAGATTTGGATTTCGCACAATTCCAAGCTCAATTCGATTCATGTTTCCTTTGCTTGATTAATTGCTTGATTGAATTGGAGTCCAAGATGTTTAAGTTTAAAGGTTAATTTGATTTTTGATTTTAGGTTTTTGAGGATAAGGGCACTCTAGTAATTTAAGATGTTTAAGGATATACAGGTAATTGCATTACCTTTAGATACCCCTAATAAACCCACCCTAGATAGGACAATAAATGAATGCCTCAAAAAAAATTCAGTATGCCTTAAAACAGGTTTCTTTATTTGACGTGGGCTTTGATACCAAACGAAAAAGTCAAAGAGATAAGGAATGCAGATACTCTTCAAAACACAAGCTAGTTAGAGCAAATCCTATGGGTAGTGTCACTCTTTCAAATGAAGGAGTGCACTACCAATTTGAGCAGATTAGAGGCTGCTATGGGTAGTCTTTAGCCCACTTTTCCCCCAAACCCGTTCATTTGAACGAGTGGTTGGTAGTGGAACACTAGACGGAGGACAATCCCCCGTCTAAAAAAATTGTTTTTTTTTTTAGAAGTAGACGGGGGACAGGTAGTTTTTTTTCGTTTTTTATTTTTGGACGGGGGACTGTCCCCCGTCTAAATGTTTCTTTTTTGTTTTTGTTTTTTTTTGACGGGGGACTGTCCCCGTCTAAGTGTTTTTTTTTTTTTGCTTTTTTTTTTTTTTGACGGGGGATTGTCCCCTGTCTAGGTAGATTTTTTCATTTTTTTTTTTTGACGGGGGACAGTCCCCCGTCTACTTCCAAAAAATTTTACTACACGAGAGACTGTCTCCCGTGTAGTGCCTTTTTCTTATTTGCCCATAGTAAGTTCACTCGTTCATATGAACGAGGGGTCCTTCATATGGGCAAATTAGTCTCCAAATGGAGACTACCCATAGCGTTTGCTCTTAAGGAATATCAACGGTGTAATTTCTTATTGCTAGCAAGTAGGGACATTTACTTTCCATTCTTATTACTACTAGACTAAATCGTTGGGTGCACACGCCGATATAGGTGGTAAGCATGCTAAAATAGGCTTTGCCTTTCCTCATTAAATAATGGTAGATCTATAGTTGGATAGTATCCCTTGATTCTGCTGCAAACCAGCTGCACAAACATGTGATTGGCTGCGATTTTGGGCTCCTTCACACACAGGTGAAGAGAGTAAATGGCACGCCTATTTATCCATGGTGGTAGAGCGCTCACTTCGCATGCAAGAAGTATGGGGAGTTATGCCCCACTTCTCCATTTCATTTTGTATTTTAACTTATGTTGGTCGTTTTACTATATGGGCCTTAATAATCTGTCATGACAAAGAAGGCAACTTAACATGAACCATTTTTTGGGACCATGGTTTTTTTTGAACCCACAATTGGGGGATATGAGAATTAATTGGGGGATATGAATTACTTCCCCCAACCAAAGGTGGCTGCTAAGGGGTGTTTTTTGGATGCAAAAATACTAAAACACCCTTAGATTAATTAAAAACATTATGAAAAGACTGTTATGCCCTTTCCCCTAAAACATAAAATCAAATAACCAAATTCATATATCCCCCAATTCCGGATTTGATGATCAAAAAAAAAAAAAAAAATCTTCATCTTCTTCCTCATCGTTCATGCCTCGAAGAACCAAATCGAAAGCAAAACCGAGAACCAAAGAATCGAGAACATTGCTCAACAACTAGAAGAGGATGCATCAAATGAGCTCGGATGATCAACCACTCGCGGTCATGGCTTCTCCGAGAAGGTAAGTGATTTTTGAACTCATTTATGATTGTTTTAATCGATTTGTAGCCATGGGTTTAGGTTAGAATCGCCAACAATAGCTGAAACTGTCGAGTTACGAGAGTACCTAGATAGGATCTAGGTTTGAATACCATGCCGGTTTAGGTACCCAGGCATAGCATTTGGGATGAATACCACGCCGGTTTCAATTTCGATAGTGAATTTGCGATGCACGGCATACAAATTGGGTTGAAGACTATTCCGGTAGTCAACTAAAAACACACATGAATAATTTTTTGTACCGGCATTGTATCTAGGTTTCGTGAATGCCGGTACTTAAAAACCGGCATGCATTAGTTCAATTCAAAAATGCCTAAAGTACACTTAAAACATACAGAACATCACTCAAATTGTGCTCAATACCGGCACACTATTTAGGTTCCATAGGATGCCGGTACTACGATACCGGCATGCTCGATATTTAAAGTTTTATGCCGGAACATGTTACCGGCATTGGTTTGTTTTAGAGTTTCCATGCCGGTTCCTAAATTGCCATGACTTTTCTTATGTTTGTTTTGTTTGCTTATGTTATAGGTCAAAAGCCAAAGAAGCGAAGAAAAATAAAGGTCATATTCTCACTAAGAGAAGTAGGAAGGACGGTCTTGATACTCCTCAGTCCCTGCCTCCACGGGGGAAAGACGCAGGTCGCAAGAAGCGTTTGGGGTTTCAAACAAGAGGGTCAATTTGGGAGAGTGGTGGTGAACGTAGTGCACTTGCAATCCTTGAAGGTACTGGAACAGTTGAGGACGATGAGCATGATGAAGGGGAAAGTGAGGAGGAAGATGATGAGGTTCATCCAAGTCAATTAGCAAGCCAAAGCGAAGTTGGTGGGACGAGTCAACAACCAACACAAGGCAAGGGCAAGGCGCAACACAAGGCAATATCAATCGTCAAATTAAAACAAAGTGGGCTTCATCTGCGTCTTATCCCCCAGTATTTTATACCGATGATGCATTGAGAAACTTGATGGAGGGCAAACTTCACACTGCTCATAAGTCATATGCTGATGTTGTAGTTGTGAGGCAAGAAATTGACCTCAAGGCAGGTACATGTTTCTCGATTTTGCAGTCTAAGACTTTGAAAGCTCCTTTTAATATTCCATTTAGGTCAAAGTTGGGTTTCGGGGCCATATCTTGGATCGATCTGATATAGTATATTCGGTAGACGGGCGTTCTGGAAAATATATTTTCAAGTGGGACAGATTGGGAGTTACCGGTAGACTATGCTTCTCGAGTCAAAGATCGTTGTACCACAAATTACAAAGCATTCGTGAAGGATAGTAAAAAGGTTCGCATAAATGAGCCCCCTCCATATCCATTAACCGTGCACCAGCTATTAAAGCAAGCTTCCACCGAGTATGATATGAGCATCAGTAGGGCATATGCTGCTGCTCAACTTCTTCACCAAAATAACTTCATAAGTTACCCTCGATCAGATTCTAATGAATTTCGGAAAGGTACAGACTTCGCTAAAATCTTAAAAGTACTAAAAAAACATGCTCAGTATGGTGATTACATTGCTGGCCTTTTAAGGGATGGTGGATGGAGTGTGCCTAATTTTACATAAGTGGCAACAAGATTAAACGACTTCACTAAGGGATTCGAGTAATTCTATGGTCAATCCGGTACACATACCGACATATACGGAATGCTCAAAACACTGCCGGTACCACGTCCCGGCATATAAATTTCTATGCCGGAGCAATCGGTTTACATTATTTGGTTCTCGTATAGAAACCGACATGTACCCTAAAGCATGGTGGTGTTTGCTAACGTCCATGCCGGTATTCCAAATTTCCAAATACTCATAAATATGTGACAAAAACCGGCATCCTCGACATATAAGTTTCCATGCCGGTATCATATACCGAAGCATCCTCGACATTTAAATTTCCATGCCGGTATCATATACCAAGCATCCTCGACATTTAAGTTTCCATGTCGGTACCATAACTTTGATAAACTTATATTCTTTTCGGTTCTGGTCTCAAATTATTCTTTCGGTGTTGTCATTCCGAGATTTAGTGTGTGACTTAGTTAAGCTCATGGAATCGGTATCGGCACCAACTCTATGTAATCGCGAAACTTCAAAGACGAAGTCGCTCTATCTCACCTATAAAAGATTCAATGAGGTATGAACTTAATAACGAGATAGATGTTCCATTATCAGCCAGTTCTATTTGGCAAGTTTACGCTTGTAAAGAACTCCCTAAGCTCATCGTCAAATTACTTCCCGAAGTTTTCGACCGGATCGATTACATCAGCGGAGATGGTGGTGTCGGAACCGTCATTCGCATTGTTTTTCCTCCTGGTATGTTTTTCCCTCCTTCCTTCCCTTCATAATAATATATATGAGTCTGCAGTTCTGTATCTAATTACTCAAAGTTGAATGTTCTCGGGGAAGTGCCGCGGTCATATAAAGAGATGTTCGGGAAAATAGATCATGCTCAACGTTTGAAGGAGGTGCAAAGAAATTTCAGGAGGGTACCTAGCCATGGGTGTGACATCTTACGTTGATAAGTTCAAAATCATAAGTAGGGGTCCTAATTCATGTACCATCAGATCTACAACGGAATATGAAGTTCCGGATCATCTTGCCGATAAAGTCAAGAACCTAATCAGTATTGAGGGTCTCGTTCCGATGGCTAAAGCCATTGTCGAGTATGTGAAAGAATTCGGCGATTATGGTCAATGCCTGGGGAACAATTTAGCTCATATAGCTTTGCCTGTTGAAGGCAATTGACGATGCACCACATTATGTATGACTTCTTCCGTTGTTCGTATTTGCTTTGTTATATGTTTTTTTCTTCTTTTTTTTCTTTGTACGATGGATGACTATGTTCCTCCCCTGCGCGACTACTTTGACAGGCAAGCTCCAACATAACACCCACACTGGAACTGTCGTGTCCAGCTACTCCGCTAAAAATACACTCATATTACAATGTCCATTAAATTATATAGCAAAAAAAATATTGACGAAACCCACAAGTCCGAAAAGAGTATGGCGCATACGTTGAGTAAACAGTGTCGATATGCGAAGAAACCAGGATCGCAACAACATGTCTTTTTGGTTTGTACTGTATGTTCCGGCATAGTAGAGATCAGTTTTAGAAATATCGGTACACATACCGGCATATACGGAATGCTCAAAACACCGCCGGTACCTCGTCCCGGCATAGAAATTTCTATGCCGGAACAATCAGTTTACATTATTTGGTTTCTGTATAGAAACTGACATGTACCTAAGCATGGTGGTGTTTGCTAACGTCCATGCCGGTATTCCAAATTTCCAAATACTCTTAAATATGTGACAAAACCGGCATGCAATCTTGGTTTGAATACCACGCCGGTATGTTCTTGAACAGATTGTGGATGTTTTGTCCCGTCATACAAAGTTGTATGAATACAATGCCGGTTATAGAGGTTCCTAAGCGTAGTATTCATACAACGAGCATGCCGGTATTAAGCTTTTTCGAGACGAAAATGGCGGTTTCAAAAAAAAAAAAAATCAAATTTTCGACCTCTTTGAAGCATTACATGTGTGTTGGGGTTGCTTGTATGTTGAACATGTTTACTTTCTTGAGTTGGTTCTTCACAAAACACTTCATGGTCACGAAAATCATGATTCAAAGGTGTTGGTTCATCATATAACTCCAATTGTGAGTTGTTATCATACACCGAAGATTGAAGATATGATTGTTGTAGTTGAGCTAAAGATTCAAATTCTAAATTCTCTTATCACAATCATCTTCCATTTTCAAAAACAAATTCCACTCAAATTTTTTTCCTCTCCTTCTACTCCTCACTCACACAAATTAAAATAAAAAATCAAACTAATATATCCCCCCAATACTTAAGATTTTACTAATTAAAATTAATCACTAATTAGGATTAGTGAGGGCTAGATTAGGAATTAAAAAAATAATTACATATGGGGTTACCCAAAATTGCTATTGGGACACCGTTTTTGTCCTGTAGCTATATCCCCCAATTAGTTTTGATATCCCCAATTGTGGGTTCTTTTTTTTGAGGGGACCATGGTTTCAATTTTAGAAGGACATTTAGAAGTAAAGTGAAGCCACCCCTTATCCACATATTTTAATTAATGACCAAAATGTCCTTATATTATTTTAATTTTAATTTTTTTTTTGAAAAATAATTTTTTTGTAAAAAGGAGTTGGAGCTCAGCTTGTTACTAGGTTGCCAACCAAAAGTTTGTAATTTTCAACATTTATGAATTAAATGTAATTTTGTATTAAAAAAATAAACAAAAAAACTGAATATTTTTTTTAAAAAAAAATTTAATAAAAAGAAATTATTATTTAAAAGAAAAGTAAAGTTTTTACAAGAAACTAGATGTGAGCCTAGCAACAAGTTGGGCTCCAACACCTTTTTGAATGGCTAAACCTATTCTAACGAAAAGAAAATTACCAACATTAATATTTACATCATGTCTAGCTATGTAGTTTTTCAATCTTTTCAAAAACTCAATAGTTTCAAAACAAAGTTAACCCAAGGTAGTAAAGGCTAAAGTACCAAAACTATATCCATTGGATCTACAGATATCAAGATATTTAACCCTCTTGCGCTCAACCGCTTTAGCCAAGGCGAGACCCGGTGTAAAAGCTTGCACACCACCCCCAGCAAAAGGCGAACACCGGTCACATCAAAACAAGTATCACGACCCTCCTCCCAATTGTAGACCAAGATATCCGTCGGCCTAGCATCACCACCATCACGAGATAGGAACCCCAAAGATGCTTCAACTTTAGAAGGTACACTAGCACGACAACAAATATCTTCAAAAGTATCTCTAACAAGATCATGACGAAACTTAATACCAACCTCACTGGCACAATGAAGCGCGTGATCACCATAAACATCCATGTCCCTATTGCAGCAACTACAAGAACTGTTGGCAGCAAATAAGGTGATACCAAGTCTGTAGCTAAGCACATCACTAAACTAACGCGGCTCGATCTTCTGTCCCAAACCATCAACAAGGATAGCAAAAAGGTAGTCTTGTGCATGTGCAGTCTTGTTACACTGCCAAAGAACTAAATCTTGCTTTGACATATTAAATAGAGAGGGCATTGTCTTACACAAGCCTGCAAAATACCGAACTGCCAATGTATGCATGGGATGAGGGGCAGTAATGAGATTGCAAAGTTGTGACGAATCAATACCACAAACCTGCTGGAAACTGTCAAAAGCATCTTGATATGATGGACCCTTGACTTGAATGCCTGATCCTTGTAGAATAGTGTCCTGTAAATATAAAGTCTGAGAACAAGAAGCCAAATAACAATACTGCTTAGTATCAAACATAGTATAAATTCCTAGGCCATCATCTCTAATGGGTAAATAAGCAATCCTCTGTTGTAATAAACCATAGCCTAGACCATCATCATTCACCAATTTCCTCAAGTAACTGGAAAGATTATTATCAAAAACAAGTTGAGCATCTTTCACATGACAAGGGTCCGTAGTATGCAAAGTAAAGTAGAGTTTGGAAACAACTGAGCAACTTCTAAGCAGCAGCAATTCACTTTGTGGATCATTTAATTTATGAACTGCCTCCATTAAATGAGTAGTCTTGTGCACTCTTTCAAGAACAAGTTGGCTGCAAAAAGACGGGTCCAAACTCACAGGACCACCAAGTAGTTTAACACCCACAGATGGTCTTCCAATATCAGCTGGGAAAATCAATAGAAGGCCAAAAAAGTTCTGTTTTCTGGATGTTGAGATCAAGCCCTACATCAACACCTTCATTCTTGATGATATGGAAAGCCTTCGAAACCATCAGTGTATCTCCAATGATGGTACCATCATCTAAATACCAAGCCTACAAGTCAAGTGTGCATTGTTGAGATATTTTCAATGGGATGCAAGGTCAAAGAAAAAAGAAGAGGGCCCAAAGGGTCTCCTTGTTGTACACCTTGGGCAGAAGACAAGGTAGAAGAACCATAATACAATCTTGTAGGGGAAGCGTAACAGAATTCAACCCATCTATATATGCTAGGACACTTATGTTTAATCGCACGCAGACATGGCGATCTCTGTCCACTAGGTTAAAGGCATTCCTGAACTCGACTAAGAGCATGGACATGGAATTCAGATTACATTTTCCAGCTAAGATACGATTAACAGATTGTAGAATAGCTTCCCCTCCACATGGAACACCCACGCCAAATTGAAAATCACTCAAATAAATTTTTTTTTTTTTTTTTTTTTTTTTAATTAGCTTTGGTTCGACAAGTACAAATTCGCAAGTATTTTTCTCGCAAACCCTTTAGCGATATGCAAATTCGGAGGTATTTTCCCACAAACCCATTGCTTTTAATTTGTTTTTGATTGAAAAAATCGATTAGAAATCATCAAATTAGGTTTGAAATATTAGTTACAGAGTATTGTTCGGTTATGAGTAGTTTAAAAAAAACCTAGTATTCTAACCGAACTCCCAGAAACATAGAACACCAGGAACATGTTGGTTAGAACGAAAAATTTCCCTGCAAACCGAACTCATAGTTCCGTGCGTTCGTAAAAGTTTTAGAAATTTTGTACCAAACCGAACTTTGAGTTCGGTCCGTTCAGTATTTTTTTTAGAAATTTTTTACTTAACCGAACTCCTATCTGAAAATACACCGAACATGGTTCGGTTATATTCATAAAAATCTTTGCAAACCGAACTAAAAGTTCGATGCGTTCGCAAAAGTTTTAGAAATTTTTAACTTAACCGAACTCCTGTCTAAAAAAACTTTTATATATTTTCTCTTAGCCAAACTTCAAGTTCGACTAGATTTATTATTTTTTCCCTAGCCGAACCACATACAAAAAATTTAAAAAAAAATTTAAAAAATTAAAATTTAAAAATTTTGGATAAAAAAAATAAATAAATAAAAAAATATTTAATTAATTAATAAAATGGTAACTTAGTCATCTCCACCATTTAAGTCACCCCTTATAATCATAGGGAAGGTGACCTAATCAAATCATGGTCCCCTCAAAAAAGTCATGGTCCCCAAAAAATCATTCCTTAACATGGCATTATCATTTTGAGCTTCATTTTAAGGCCTTAAATGTCCTTTGTTTGTTGGGGCCCGAAAAATCTTTTAAATTCCTACAAAGTACAAGTTCATGGATGCAACTTATTGTTAATATTATTATTATTATTATTTTCTATTTTGTGTGTGTAATCGGTAAACATAACTAATCTGAAAGGCAAATAAATTACGGGCAAATATAATTTAAGGGGACCAAAAAGCTTCAAAAAAAAAGCAATAAACATAAGAAAAACTAAAAAACAAGAAATTCTAAACAGCTAACAAGAATCAACTTGCCAAGCCAAAGAAAACAATTTAAATCATGGAGAGTAAATTCAAAATGTAAGCTACTCTCAAGGAGGAATTTCATCCATGCCTTTGTGATTTTCCACTAAGACATTAATCATATCTTGGGGATCTTTTCTCGAAAATACGCAACTTGTTGTTGAGATCTTGTTTGGATCCCTGTAAGGTTTATGCAAATTTTTCCTTTTTGTATGAAATGTATTATTAGAGAAAAAATATACCGCTTTACATTTTAATCTCATTTTTCTATTTGATATAGTAAGATTGCTTTGGATGAGGACGGTTTCTTGACGCTAATTTCCAAGTCTTCCACTACTAACTCTGAAACACTTACATGATCCTCTTCTTCTTCAACCATGGAATTTATTATAAGTTTTGAGACCATGTATAATGAATGTATTAGATGAAGCAGTGCTTGCTCCTTCCATAACCGGTTTCGTACAACTATCAACCACCATGTCCGAGTTAACATCTACATTAATCTCATCAGCCACGACATCCAACTTAGTACCTTCATTAATCTCTTCCCCTAATAAAGTTTTTTTATTATCTTTAGATCTAATTTTTTTTCTTTTTTACACTTTTAGTAGAAACGTTAGTTTCGTCCATCTTATTTTCCATATCCTTACTATTTGATCTACACTCTGTAACCACATGCCTCACCGTTTTGCAATGAGAACAAAACTTTGGTATTCTGGGATCTCAAGAAGTTGACAAAAACCTTGTTCACTATCATCCTAACCATTTGGCATCCATATACAATCTAAAATCTTTATCGCAAAATCATCTTCCACCAAAATGCTAGCAAAAAAACCAAAATTTATATACATGGTGGCAGTGTCACTTGAATAGGCTTTCCAAGAGCTTTAACCATTGTCAACAGATTCTCCGTTATCTAGTATGAAAAAGGGAGGTAGTGATCGGTGCCTAATGTTGCATATTTCTTGATCATTTTGTTGTCTTTTATCACATCTCAAGTGCTTTAATATCTTATTTTATGCCAAATTATGCATTTAGCGTCTCGGAGCATCAATAATCATTTTGTTATAAATATTGATAATTTGTGCGTGTTTTGTATTTGTAGGATTAATAAATATAGGGAGGTCTATAGAGGGAGCAGGTGACTGACCGAAGAAAAGAAACCAAACAATTTACCTTCAAATACCTAAGCTAGGTATTACTGCTCAACAAACAAACAAACCCTTTATCACTTTTCCCATTTCATTTCCAAGATCATAAACTCTCACCATCTCCTTCCTTCTCTCACCGACCATGACGTTCCCTACTTATCTCCGACTATCAACCTTATTTCCATTACAAAATCAAAGCAAACCCTTCCGCTTTCATTGTCAGACTACCCTATTCTCACTACTGTCCTATCATTTCATTCAGTATTTCCATTTCTCTTCATAGTAACCTAGCAAAGGTAGGGCGGCTTAGTTTGAGTACAAGAGAAGAGAAAAGATGTCCTCTGATTTTCTCTACAAGCACCTTGATTGACAGCAACAACATAATACTATTGGAGGCATGGTTCTCTGAATTAGTCATGGTGAGTTGTATCTAGTGGTCTAGTACCACTTTGTATTTTATTGTTTGATGGGATTGATTGAAATTAGGGGGAATTTTTGTATAAATAGGGAAGGGGTTGTAGATGAAAACTTATGCCCGGAGTAGCCGATGCAACAAGTTGTATTAGTAATTTAGGTTTTCTATTTTCACTTTCTCGATGTTTTAATTTCTTCCTTTGGTTGAGATGAAACCCCTAAATAACTAGAATCCTTTGGTTTGATTTTACTTTGTTCTTCATAGAACTTTTATTGAAAGCATGATTTAATCTCTGGAAAACATCAAATTACTTTCACCTTGAATGTCATGCATCCGTGGTAGTTAGAATAATTCTTTGTATGTTTTCAAGCACTGTTTAAACTGATTTAGCTCCTTTTGTGATTATCTATGCCTTAAACAGATAGGTAATGCTAGGAATTGACATATTTTTGGCTTGAGGTTAAATCATCTATTTGTGCAAGTGATTTATCACATCTTCAAGGTAGTTTGAGGCTAGAACCTCTATAGCTCCTTGATTGAAAAGAGAACTAGTTTATCAAATCTAGGATTTCTATGCATTTAGGCGGCGGATTCGAAACCCTTGTGTACCATTGTATTTGTTTTAATCTTGTCTTTGTAGTATAATCATCCAAGCATCTCGTCGTATCGACAAGCTCTTTCGTATCTAGATTAGTAAAAGTAGAACTTAGAAGTTTAGTTTACCAATCCAACTCCCCGTAGGATCGACCCGTATTTGCCATTGTCTACTTATAGACGCCGTGCGCTTGCGGTATATTATAGTAGGTTTCTAAGCCTACCAAGTTTTTGGCGCCGTTGCCGGGGAGTTGGCAAACGATGTAGTAGATTTTTAGGTTTTGTTTTGCTAGTTTGTAATTAGATTTGTAAATATTGTATATTTGTGTGAATTTGTTTATTTTTTTTTTTTTGTTCCATTCATATCATTATCATTTGTATATGTAATGTAAATTCTGTTTTGGTTGTCCTGTAACTTTTGTGTTTCTTTTTTATCTTTTTTATAGCAGCCTTTGTACATTACCGTGAGTGTCTGCGTCCTATAGATTTTGCATTTTGCTTAGGTTTTCTTTGGTTTCTCTTTATTGATTCGTTGTTTAGGATTCATATAGCTACATACTTTTGTTGATTTTGTTGTTTACTGTGTGTTTCATTCACTTAATTTTTGTCTTTTGTTATAAACTATCTTCTCTCATTTGTATTTTAGCATACTTTATTTAGTTGCTTGCAGTAGCATATTTCATTCTTAGAGGTTAATGTCATTTTAAAGTCCAGTACTCCATCTCTCATTTAGAAGTCTAGGAGTCCATCTGTTATTATATAGGTCAGCATTAAGTTTGTGTCTTCTTACTGTAGTCTTTTGACTTTACATTTCAGTAAGGAAATTGTAGCTTTTATTTCCGTGTAGTTTCTGTCCGTAGTACTTGTGTATCCTTCTTTAGTGTTTCAAATGTATATTAATTTTTAGTTGAAAATTGTTGCCTGTTCGGTACTGTTTTGATTTTTCAGTTCATTTTTTTCCATGTAGCTTTTGTATTTTGCAGTTCACCTAGGAATTTTTCTGTAGCTTTTGGATTGTGGATTTCATTTTGATTTTTCTTGTCCAATAGCATTTATATCTTTTCTTTGTAACTTGTATATATTGGTTTAGTTGAACTTTTTCTGTTTTTCATTTTATAGAGTCAAGTTTAGGAATCTGTTAGTGTTGTTTCGTTTTTCTTTTTAGTGTTGTCGTTGGAAATGTTAATATATAATAGCTTAGTTTCTCGTTAGTTGTTAATCATAGCTTTTAGTTTTGTCATTTCATAGTTGTCTGCCCGTTTTTCCTTTACCTAAATGTGTCCGTAGTAAAGCATTTGTGTAAGTTAGATTGCATTTTAGTCTTAGGTGTTGCTTAGTTTGATATATATTTGCATAGTAATTAATTGCTTACTCCTTTTGATTTCATTAAGTAGATTGCATTTTAGTCTTAGGTGTTGCTTAGTTTGTTATGTTTACTTGAAAGTGCATTTGTTCTGTAGCTATTTGTATTGCATAAATAATTAGGCTATGATTAAATTATTTTCCTTAGCTTAGATAGATTAGTGGAGTTTTACTTGTATAAGTTAGTGGTAGTACTTAGTCGTATAGATTGCATAATAATTAGTTGTTAAGTCTTTCATAGTTTTGTTAGTAGATTTATTTTTCAAGGTTATCATTAATTTCATTTCAGTCGTTTGCATCTTATCATTTTTTTCCCAGTAAACTTGTGTCTGTAGTTAACCACTAGCTATAGTTAAGTTGTAGTGCATAGTTTAAATTAGACTGCATAATAATTAAGCTCATCGTCTTATAGTGCTGATAGTGTCTTAGCTTTAGGGAATAATCATCTTTGTCATGTATATGTATAGCATCAATTTTCTGTAATTCAAAATTAGTGTAAGGTAGTTCCAGTGCGAGTTAGTTGTCATACTTCTTGTTTATAGTTGGCTAAAGTGCCCAGAAATATAGATTGTACAATATGTAATAGCTTAGTTTGTTTTTATAGTTTTGTTAGTTTTCCATCATTTTGCATTTTTTTTAAAGTTTGTTTGTAATTATAGTTTAAAAAGTCACCGTCTCTCTGTAATATATCATTTCATTTTCTGTAGGTGTAAGTTTAACTCATTTGTTTCTTTGCTTTGTATATACACATTTGGATACTGAAATTTTCCTTGAGCATTATCAGGTGATCACAAGTTGCGGCAAAGGAAAAGAAGAGATCTGTTGTTGTGCCTGCTCCGGTATTGTACCGCGTAAACAAAGAAACTACTATAGAAGCTACTAGGAAAATAACAGTATTCAGTTTGGTGTAGCCTTTACCGGATGCGCACCGGAGGTAAGTTTCTTAAACACGACAACAAAATGACGTCTTCGTATTTGTAATTGCTTAGCCTGGATGGTATTGATATTGGGTTTAACAATTGAGCTTCATATTTTGTTAACAAATACGAGTTGGCCTCTCGTTAGTTAACTATATTTTTATTGATATAGTCGAATGGAAATCCAGTTTAGAATTGATAGGCGTCGGAGCTCTGCCACTGTTACAGCAACAACATTGTAAAAAATTAGTTTTTGTCATTTTTCTTAACTAGAAATAGTTGTGTTTAGTCTATTGTGTTTACTGTTTAGTCGTAGTAGCTTATATACTATTTGCATCATTCTGTTTAGGAATTAGTAGAAGCATTTAGGATAGACTCATATCATCTTATTCAAAAAAAAACATAAAAAAAAAAAAACATAAAAAAAAATGTCTGAATTTTGGTGAGCTGTTAGGGATGAGAAATCATCAAACAAATCACTTAGAGAACTTTCTTACGAGCATGCTTCACATTACGAGTCTCCCATAGACCATGGTTATAATAACTTTAGGGAAAATTACAGACCTTTTCAAGGTCCCAAGACACAATATATAGACCCTAGTTATTATCCATACATGTACCAGTCACCACCTTTGGATGTTGAACGATTTTGTACTCCCATGACTCCTTGTATGCAATCTATAACAGAAAATCTCAAACTCATTGAACAGAATAATGCTAGATTTGAATTGAAAGTATGACATGATAATCCATATAGCAACGCTTCTGAAATTCCTTTCTATAGTGACCCTCATGTGCAACCATGTACCAAATACCCATCTGAAACGAGGATACCCACTGTTGAAGACTCCCCTCCCATTGAACAACTTAATATGATCTTAAGGAAGAATCTGATTCATCTACAAAATGAAGGAAGGGGGGAATTTCGAATGAAATGTTTGTCAGCCCTAATGAAGTAAATTTTGAAAATAGTGTTTATGTTCATAGTCAGGCTACTAATGTTGAAAACGAACCTAATCTAGAGGTAAACGAAAGGACAAGAGACACTATGATTTTGAATAGGGAATTGCATTCTTGTTATGATGATGATGATGATGTTATATTAGAAGAGCATGTTTATTCTGAAAATTTTGTTATGGAACCTTCGGGTTCAAAGACATTAGGCTTCTCTGTTGGAACCTTTATGAATGATGATTCTTCTAATATTCAATCCATATATACAAGTGATGCTATCCTAGTTTGGGGCTTGTACAATTGTTCTGTGAAGAAGAGCATGACACACAACTTGTGTGTGACTTAGGGAATGTTGAATTTTCTGCAGACACCAATGATCACAGTATGATGTTTCTTATGCATAAGACTAAAGTTTTGGATGATGATGGTTCTGAACTGGGGCTTGTTGATCTGTTCTTTGAATCTAAGCATGTTGCAGTACTTGTAGATGAGTTAGGAGATGTGACTGATAATAATGGTACTCTTGATCTCATACATGTGAGCAACATAGACCTGCCTACTTTCCTGCCTAAGTCATTGACTGAGACTCTTCCACCCAACCTAGATTTAGTTTGTGACAAAATTGTAAAACCAACTTTTCTAAAAGTACCTAATCTAGGATTAGAACTGTGTGCCTTCCATGTCCTCTTGGACTATTTTGCAGCTAAATATAATATATTTGAGGAGCCACAGTTGGAATGTTTGTCTTTACCCATCCCTAACAAAGTCCATTTTGAGTTGGATCTTGTGCATTATGTACCCATAAAATTGCAAGATTTTGTGTTCCAAAACACATCTGTTGACAACTTTAGGTTTGGGGGTAACTTGTTTACATATGCAGCCTTACTTGCACTCTCATGTTATATATGTGTAAGGCTGTTGATGTTTCCCCATATCATCTTTTAGGTTGATCCTCAACTCTTTAGGTTGTATGTGCATGGTGAAGTTTTCTTGTATGTAATCCAGTAGGTAATGTTTCAGTTGAATCTTATGTTTCTTTTGTATATATTGTGCTAATCCAATGTGCTCTCAGCTGAAAAATGAGCCACGAATAATGGAGTTCGGTTATTTCTTTCCTCAAATCTGGTAATCTCGCTCCTTTTCTCTACTTAGCATTGTTCTAAGGGTATGTTGTTGTTCAATCCTGTTTATCTTTTGAAACATCGAGGATAATGTTTAGTTTAGGTTTGGGGTGAAGAATAGATACCATGTGACTACCACTGTGCTATATTTAGAAACTGAACTCTACCATATAAAAAAAATAAAATAATAATAATTGAAAAATGGAGCTCATTTACCTTGATTTGTGATACCTGTGCATGTATGATATCTTAGGGTTCTTAGTCTAGCTAGATGATGAGGCACCCATGATTCTAGCATAAATTCACACGTGATAAGAAAATTTGCACATGCACGATCTACCAATACATGTATATCCTTGGGACACAGGTAAGGGTGCACACGGTACGGTTCGGCTCGGTTCTTGACGAGACCGAGTACCTGTACCTCCCTAGCCTCGGTTCCAAAATTTTGGACCTAAGACTGCACCTTGTACCTCTGCCTTAGGTTCCATTCGGCACTGTGCACGATACCGGTTCCAGTCGGTTCTTTTCGAGACAGAAATATGTCTTTTTTCTCTTAACAATCTAAGTACCTATTTTTTACCTGTTTTTCAATATATTAAGTAATACTAATATCTCAAATTCTCATTCAAAGCAACAACTAATAAGTAGCACTCAAACTGACAAACACACACATTAAAGTCTTGAAAATCCGAAAAAAGAACAAGTAGCAGTAGCGAAAAACACACACATTAAGTCTTGAAAATGAGAAAATCAAAAAGAACAACTAGCAAAGCAAATAGTGCCGCAGTAGTCTTGAATCTTTCCATGTCGGATGTCACAAAGACTTGCGGTGTCATCAGTGTTGATAGGGCCAAGTAACGCTGCAAAAAAAAAAAAAAAAAAAACAGTATAAAGGGTGGACAGGGCATAACACATCACAAAACCTTATTTCTGTGCTTCCGTAAAGAGCGCAGCACCAAACCTTATAGTATAAAGGACAAATTAAAGGACAAATTAAAGAAAATCATTAATAAAGGGTGGACAGGGCATAGCAAGAGTAAACTAAAGTACCAAACCGCTCTAAGCCTCTAACAAGAGCTATTAATAAACAAATGAATGCAAGTTTAAGGCATACTGAATTGCAAAGAATACATACGAGATACAATGCATGATAGATTTAGATGAAAAAGATTTAGAAACCCCGTAAAGAGCACAAAGACCACAATGCATACCAAACCCCGTAAAGAGCACAAAGAAGAAACCCTATAGTCTAAACTAACAGACCCCACCCTATAGTCTAAAGGACAAATTGCCTTCTCATCCCATTAATGCATACCAAACCCCGTAAAGAGCACAGCACCACAATGCAAATTGTCTTCTCATTCCCATTAAAACATACAGATACACCAATAGTTTGTTCTATGATGATTCTTGGAAATAAGCGCATAAACTAGTGAATAATCCATATTTAGTCCAAGATTCCAAATTGGCAAACAAACCCACAATCCAAAGAATCATCAAATTCACATTGACACAAATCTACAATATCCCCCTAATTTCTAACACCCTAATTTCTCAAAATACAAACACCCTAATTTCATTAACGAAATATTGAAAAATCAAAAGAAAAGATTAAGAAGAATAGAAGATAGAATTATTACCAAATCCAAGCCAAATCAATCAACTCTTGCAAATCATGAACAATTAATAATTACAAATCAAAAATCAAAAGATTAAAGGTAAAATTATTAGATTCAAGAGATTCGGAATTATTACAATTCTTAAAATAGGAGAACTGAATAAGAATTACCGTTTGAATCAACACTTACCCTAGTTTCATAAGAGAAGATTGTCGTCGCTCGTCTCTGTTAATGAAGATCTGTTAAAAAAATTAATTCGTCTCTGCTACAAATTTTAATTACAAAACCCTAGTTTCAAAATATCTAAATAGGAGAACTGATTAACTGAATCAACACTTACCCTTTGAATCAACACTTTTAATGGAGAAGAGAAGATTTTCGCTCGTCTGTCGTCTCTGTTAATGAAGATCTTCAGTTCAGTTCGCCTCTTCTCCTTCTCGGACGAGAGAGAGACGGAAAAAAGAAGAAGAAGAAAATGAGAAGAGAAACCGAGAAACCCTATAATGTTTGCTTATATACCCCCTCTAATCTAACTGGGCTAATACTATCCCTTATCCCCTAAATCTAATCTCTCTAATAATTCGGGACTTTCGGTCTCAGACGCAAGACAGTACTTGTACTAGACCGTGTACCGCACTCCCTGCACCTCGGTTCCTAGTTTTTGGTACCTGTGACTGCACCTTGTACCTCGGTTCGGTCCAAAACTGTGCACGGCCCACCGGCTCCGGTTCGGTCCCGTCTTGGTCCGCTCTGGTTCTCTGTGCACCCTTAGACATAGGTGTTTTGTCGGTTAAGTAGACTTCCAATCACTTTAGAATACTAAATGAGACTTGACTAGCTTGTTCTTTGGTTGGATGTGATAGAAGTTGGAGGATATATTAAGAAAAGCAACCATTGAATTTGACCGGGTGCATCGAAAAGTGTGGGGAAAATTGGCACCCCGAGCGCAACGGAATCACAGGATCATAAAGGGCAATTGGTGATTTGAATCAAACATGAGAGAAATAATAAGAAAGACAGAAGATAAAGAAGCACACACAACCAAAACACAAGATATACGTGGTTCTCCTTTACAGGCTACATCCACGGCCAACACCACTAGAAAAACTTCCATTAAATCAAAGACCATTACATGCTCTTTCCGCAACCCAACAAGACCCAAAGAGTTAACAAGACATACCCGAGAACACCATCGAAGAAACCATAGAAACCAAGTCTTTAAACCATTCTTCAAACCAGTCTCATGTCTTCTCTTTTACACCGTCTTCAACGTTACTAGTAACCGAGGAGAAACATGGAAACACTAGAAACTCGGTTTAGGGAAAAGCCCCAAACCCTAAACACTAGAACACCAAAATCCTCTCTATAAGTTTTTTCTCTCACACCGATATTGACCTTCACGGTAGCACACGACCCTCCCTACCAAAGAGACCAAAAACCTAAGCACAAGGTTTTACCACTCTTTTAGGTTGGATGTCTAGAAACCAACAATTCTAGTCATATTTATAGAGAACACAACTTGGCCACCAAGTATTAGTCTCATATTAGGAAACTAAAACTCTTTCCTAATAATCTTCCCACTCCAATTAGGGAATCCAACTCAACGTGGAATGGACCTAAAATAGGAAACACACGGTTTTCCTAACAATCTCCACCTCGGATCATACTATCAAGCATGAGACGATCACAGGAAATCACCTCCATCTTCCACCAGAGTTTTCGCCATCTCTATATACCGTAGAATTACTTTTGAAGCTCAAACCCGAACTTCCATCTTCATAGAACCATCTCTTCGATCAAAACATCATGACGTTGATAAAAGTCTTCAAACCATCTTCTTCATGAAGAACACTTGTGAAACTGGCCACGTCTCACAAACACCATGAAAATCTCTAATCACCATCAACGAATCCTTGCACAGACTCCACCATTGATCATCAAGAGAACCATCCAAAAGAATCACCGCTAGCTCCACCTAACCAGTAAGCTAACAACATATTGAACTCTAATCCAGAAAAGAAAAATTAGCTTCAATATCATACTCCAGCACATGTCATGATTACCGTGTATCTGAAACAAAGCATCATACATCTCCACTGTGATTAACATGCTTAATCCTTTGAACGATTCCCAAAGCCATCACCAATCTGACATACTTTTTACCACCATCACAACCAACATACTCGCTTAAAATATGTACCATGTGAATGCCCATATTACCGTGGTACATGCTTTCGAGATCGGGTACATTGTTAATATTACGTGCAAGCCATCAAGAATACTTTAACATAGACTTAAGAACATAAATCTATAACATCTTGTGCATAACTACGAAGCATTGCTGGACTCGCTTCTACATGAGACTTCACAGCCCCATCCTTTCTTCAAACTTTGTAACCCATTCTTTATAGTGTATGGTTACTAACACCCTTCAAGAAGTAAATATGTATTCCACCTCATTCGGCCTTATTCTGCATCCCATACTACATCATAAAACTAAACGAAGAACATACACTTCTACCAAGTTGAACCTCTGATTTGTAAATCACATCACAAATCCATCTTTGTGTAAACACAGGTTGAAACATTATCTTCAAAACATATTTCTCCACCCGAACAATAAACCATCGTTCAATTCCGGGTTCAATCACATCAGCCCGACCTTGCTCTGATACCAATTGTTGGGAAAATTGGCACCCCGAGCGCAGTGGAATCACAGGATCATAAAGGGCAATTGGAGATTTGAATCAAACATGATAGAAATAATAATAAAGATAAAAGATAAAGAAGCACACACAACCACAACACAAGATATACGTGGTTCTCCTTTACAGGCTACATTCACGGCCAACACCACCAGAAAAACTTCCATTAAATCAAAGACCATTACATGCTCTTTCCACAACCCAACAAGACCCAAAGAAGAGTTAACAAGACATACCCGAGAAAACCATCGAAGAAACCATAGAAACCAACTCTCTAAACCATTCTTCAAACCAACCTCATGTCTTCTCTTTTACACCGTCTTCAACGTTACTAGTAACAGAAGAGAAACATGTAAACACTAGAAACTTGGTTTAGGGCAAAGCCCCAAACCCTAAACACTAGAACACCAAAATCCTCTCTCTACAAGTTTTTTCTCTCACACCGATATTGACCTTCACGGTAGCACACGACCCTCCCTACCAAAGAGACCAAAAACCTAAGCACAAGGTTTTACCACTCTTTTAGGTTGGATGTCTAGAAAACAACAATTCTAGTCATATTTATAGAGAACACAAACTTGGCCACCAAGTATTAGTCTCATATTAGGAAACTAAAACTCTTTCCTAATAATCTTCCCACTCCAATTAGGGAATCCAACTCAACGTGGAATGGACCTAAAATAGGAAACACAGGGTTTTCCTAACAAAAAGGGTTACCTCTTGCTAAGTGTCAATGTAATTTTTCTTTTTGTTCATAAGTCAAAAGTGTTACTGTGCTATCCTTGTTCTCTTCTTGTTCATCTGTTGAAGAAAAAAAAAAAGAAAAAATTCAGGAAAGAAAAAAAAAACCTGAAAAGAAAAAAAAAGAATATCCAAAAAATAGATAAATAAATGATAAGAGAGTCCATTTTGTTATGTTTCAAATGTTATAGTTAATGTTTCTCTCTTGCCCCAAAAATAAGAGAGTAGTTGATGTAAATAAGAGTCGTGTTTTGTTATATGTTGTAAATAGTCTTGTAATAAGCAAGGGAGGGTGTATCCATCGATATACAACGCGGGTAAACTGAAATATCACCAACTCTTAGGTGAACATTCACAATTCTCGTAAAGCCGGATAGCTTGGCTTTGAATTTGGTTCTTAGCTTAAAAACTATCTCTTGGTAATTGGCAGTCATAACTTCTGATCATTCTCTAAACATGTGTAGATACACTTTACACTCTTGTCACATGTCTTTAGTCGTTCCAGTGCTAGAATTGTGCCTTTGAAAGCTGGATTGACATATCCAATTATTGTGAGCTAAAACTGAATGTTGTATCACTTTCATGGAATCTGAGCTTATCTTTTGACCTAGAATTTTGGGGGTATGTTCTAAGCAAACCCTCACGAGACTTCAACTCGTCCACTAGGGACACTTAGTGGTTTAAAAGGCTTATTACATACGCTAAATGCAATCGAGAGACCAGCGACAGTGGTGTAGGTAGGATTTTCTTAGTTTTTGTTTTACTCGTGGACGAGCAAAATTCAGGTTTGGGGTGTGACCGGTGCCTAATATTGCATATTTCTTGATCATTTTGTTGTCTTTTGTCACATCTCAAGTGCTTTAATATCTTATTTTATTCCAAAATATGCATTTAGCGTCTCGAAGCATCAATAATCATTTTGTTATAAATATTGATATTTTGTGTGTGTTTTGTATTTGAGGGATTAATAAATATGGGGAGGTCTATAGAGGGAGCAGGTGACTGAACTCTGAAGATTAGAGCGGAAAAGTAGCGTGGAAAGTAGAAACGTTTGTACCAAATGGTGGCCAATAAGTGGATGGCTAACAAGAAGTGAAAGGAAAATTAATATGCCAAAGTGAAAGTCCAAGTGTTGTTCACGACTAAAGAAAAGAAACCAAACAATTTACCTTCAAATACCTAAGCTAGGTATTACTGCTCAACAAACAAACAAACCCATTTATCACTTTTCCCATTTCATTTCCAAGATCAGAAACTATCCCCATCTCCTTCCTTCTCTCACCGACCATGACGTTCCCTACTTATATCTCTGACTATCAACCTTATTTCCATTACAAAATCAAAGCAAACCCTTCCCGTTTCATTGTCAGACTACCATATTCTCACTACTGCCCTATCATTTCATTCAGTATTTCTATTTCTCTTCACAGTAACCTAGCAAAGGTAGGGCGGCTTAGTTTGAGTACAAGAGAAGAGAAAAGATGTCCACTGATTTTTGATGTGATTTTAATTTTGTTGTAGAAAGTGGTAGTAAAAGTTCATTCAACTCGGGCTTGTAAAGGTTTGATTTAAGAAAATACTAAAAACAAAGAAAATATATTCACAAGGTTGTCACAAATATCGAGAGAACTGGGACTTCAGATTCCACCATAAAATTCATTCATGCGATTCATATATTTATTCTAGATAATTTTAGCTCAAATAATAATAAAATATTGACTCTATGTTTTGCCAAGGTAGATTTTTGAAAAGCAACGACTGTATATCTAAAGCATGGGATATCAAAAGACTTAACCTAAGTATAACCCATCAATTGAAATCACAACCATTCAATAAAAACCATAAAACAATTAACAATCCATGCAAAAAGTCATGAAAGAATTAAATATAATTACCACACACATGAAATATGGCTTCCTCCGTCATCCCAGCGATGGGGTTTAGCTCCTCATATCAAAAACACGCACAAAATAATAATCCATAGCTCAAAAAGGTGTTTTATTGAAGAAATTGTATAAAACAGAGATTTTTAACGTTGTAGTGGTGTTATAAACGTCACTGTTACAAGTTTCTAAGATTGCCGAAGAACGATAGTTGTTTGACTCTGTCGTTGTATTTAAGACTGCTTACGCGAGTCTGTTCTTCGTGTTCTTCAGAACGACACTTTTGAAGTGTCGTCTGCAACTCCTTCTCTTCTTCTTATTCCTGGTGCTGCTACAACTCCTCTACAGCTTGATTTACTGCCTCCAATCGACCCCCCAAAGTCTCGACACCTCTGTAGTTCGAAAACAATCTATTTAAACACCACATGACAATATCTTTGCGAATAAATCCTTCCCTATCTTCTCCGTTTCTTCCCACTCAAGTTACGGGATTTCATTCTATTTTTATTCGCTTCTTTACTTTCTTACGCGGCTTCCTGAGCTGTCACAACTCTTCCAAAGATAGAGTTACAGCTAACAGAGGAAATATTCTTCCCTGAATCCTCGAGGAACTTCCAAAACTATCCCAAAATTCTCCCGTGTTTTCTTTGCGTCTGTTTCGGTCCATCTCGACTATGCAGCCAATTCAGGTCGAACAAAACACCCATAACAGCTCTGTTATACTCCAAGAGGATCATCCCAAACCAAAACAACGATTGAATCTCCACCGTAACATCTCAACAGAGTCTAACAGATCCGAGAAGAACTATCCTCCCTGTTTCGCTTCAAACGGTTTATGTAGCCCAACTGGATACAATCCAACAACTATATCTTCCTTGGTTTTGCTTAACAGGCCCGTCCGAGTTAAATCCAACGATTGAATCTCGTTAAACACCTTCCAAATTTCGAACCCTAAACTCTGTTCTCGCTGCCAATATTTTCCCGCCAATTTTTGGAATTTGAATTTGAGAAGATGAGTGCCCCATATCCTCTGATGGGGTGCCGATAGTAAATGCCCTGGGGGTTACCCCTTATCAACTGGGTACCCCTTATCCATTTCAGGGGTCCGAATAGTAATTTTCTCCCACGAGCGCAAATACCACTTTTCGAGCCAATTTTCTCGCAAAAGCTTATTTCTCCAAAAACACCTTCAAAAACATAAAATAATCAAATAAGTACAAAAATGGGTACTAAAAATATAGAAAATCGAGAACAAAATAGACACATAAATGCGTCTATCAAATACCCCCAAACTTATTATTTGCTAGTCCCGAGCAAATCAAATCAAGAAAATATAATCCTAACTCACTGTCGTAGGCATCGTCGATTGCATTTAGCGTATGCAATAAGCCTTTAAACCCCTAGGTGGCCCTAGTGGCCGAGTTATAGTCTCGGGAGGGTTTACCAGAGGTGTACCCACAAAACCTTTACTCCAGACCCTAACTATCTACGCAAAACCTTGGAAGGCACTAAAAAATCTCCTTGGTTGGCATACTTATTGACTACAAGAGGAAGTACCCCGATGCGAAATTCCAATTGTTGTACACGAGTTTGCACTCAAGCATACTAAAATTCATATATAAGTCACAAAGCTCTACTCATATAGTCGCACTATGGACATCAATACCCGGAGTCAAAACTAATCACATGGATAGATCAAGAAGATGGATATAGAGAAAAACATAGATGGTTTTGATGTTTACTAAGTGAAATGTGTTTCTCATATCTGTCTGAAGGCCTCCGCCAAAATGAACCTATCCTAATGGATTGAGATACTAGTCTGACTAATATCAACACACTGGCATATACAAGGGAACCAGTGGTCGATAAACCTAACTCTAGGTCAACACAACTGGCATATACAAGGGTTCCAGTGGTCGACTTAATTGAATTTATTACGGTTGGTCTGATGGTCTGGTCTCACACACTTTTTTTTTCTTTTCATGATACTTTTTCTTTCATTTTATTTCTTTTTTTTCATTTTTTTTTTTTTTTTTTTTTTTTTTTTTTTTTGTATCTCAATCACTCTATTTCTAGCATTGGTAACAACTTGATTCGTGAGCCCCGCCTAATCACTTAGAGAAACATAGTTTAAAAACAAAATAAAATAAAAACAGAAGTGAAAAGGACTCAACGAGATATGATGAAACTATCATGTTATTTCTAACACCTGAGCTCTGTGCTTTTATGAATAGACTCTTTAGATGTTGCCATCTAATCAGATTGGTTCCTCAACTCCTACAACCAAAATGCTTCCATCCACTTAGATTGGTTAGTGCCATCCTTAATAAACATAAATTTCTAGGCTCTGGAGTTTAATAATGCAACTAAAAGTTTCTCATATACCCCCAAACTTAAATCTAACATTGTCCTCAATGTTCTAAAGATAAAATTAAAAGCATGAACAAGGAGAAACTCATACCATTTGAAGTAAAAGAGTTAAGGAAAGATATTACCGTGTCGCATGAATATTGGGTTACCTCCCAAGAAGTGCTAAGTTTAAAGTCTTCAGCTAGACTAAGAAAGGATTAGTCACCTCATAGAATCATAAAGTAATAGCCGGAATTTCTGTGGGTCATCAAAACCAAATAGAGCTATCACAAATAAAAGGAATCTCCAACCTGCCAAGAAAATTAACAAATAAAGAACACATTTGTCCAGTTTCTGTTTAAAACAACTACATCTAGCCGTGGGTTCGTGTTCGGTTCTATAACTGGGTCGAGATAAAATATTTTCATGTGCTTTGGAATTCCTCAAAGCTAAGATCCTGTTCGGTTGTAAAGTCTGTAAAAAACTCAAATAAGAACTTAGAAGCACATAATAATAACTCCGAATAATTGCGGATCCTTAAAGTCAATCAGTTTTGACTTACCCAATTGACCACGATGAAATTGGCGGTCAATCATAAGAAAACGTGTCATTTCTATTCTCCTAAAATAATTAGGTTTGGTCTCAGAACTTAATATGTGACACATTTTGAACTCATACATTCCCACAATTGGTTGAAAAATATTTGGTGGGAAAACAAAATCAATCTGGGTATCATAGCCTCAAGCTAACCACATCAACCGGAGGATGAGTTTCTAACAACCGAACTTCCCTATGGACATCACTAGGTTCAGAAAACGTGTATGAAGATAATCTTTTAAAATGGTTGAGGCACATATGTCAAGTCCCAAGTGAGGGACCTTTATAAGAGTTAAGGCACATGGAGAATGATAATCACCCCCAAACTTAGAGTTTTCAAAGTGTCTCTAGAAAGACTAGTCACAACTTCCCTAATTTCAAGGTCATCCGATTCATCGAAAATGGTCAATTGATTCTTCTAAGTCGTCTTCATCCTCACTCATCTCTACGAGTTCATTTTCTTTGTCTAAGACTAATGTTTCTAAATCGCTAGACTCTAAAACAATATTCTCATAAGAAACTCGTTCCTCAAAACTATCATCGGCTTCGTAATCATAAGGGAATACTACATCGTCTAAAACGGTGGTATCTCTAGTCAAATCCTTGTCCTTTTGAATAGGTGAATAATTATTAAAATTATTTGGAATTAAACTAGAAATAATATTATCATTGTAAAGCTCAATTGGAGTAACAAATTCCTGATCACTATGCCTACTTATTTCAAATTCTTCATCAACACTATCCTCATCATAATCATCATTATAATAACATGAAAATGGTTGAACCTCATCTAAAGTAGTGTTACCAATTCTAACCTCGTCATCTTGATTATGCAAATAACTATCCTCATCTTCAAAGGTACTATTGGAAACACTATATTGGAAATTAAGATTATCTTGAGCACTTCTTTCCCGGGCCTCTAACAACATTTTCTCGAGTCGACTCACATGACATCCTGATTTTATCTAGGAAAGAAGGTTCACACGTTGCATTGCTTTCGTCCAAAACTAAGTTATTCATCTCAGCTGAACTACGTGTAGACTCAAGTAACTTCTGTGTCGACTCAGCTAACTTATGTGCGGACTCTAGAGAGGAATTTTGCTCGTATGACCGGTGGGAGTATGGATAGTAATTGGGCTCACCATGGTATGAGCCATAACCTTGAAAAGGCTGATGTTCCCAACCACTATTCACACTATGGTCAAGGTGGTAACGTCCATTTTGAAACTCAGTCGGATATTCGTTGTATTGGCTATTGTAATACCAGTTCGACATTCTATTCGCAGGGGTGTGAGTTGTCACACAAAATAAAACCCACTGACAGGGGATTCGTGGGTAGATAGAGTCTTACCTCCCGTACCAGACGGGCGATGAACCGTTGAAGTCGACTCAGGCCACCGACTCCTATGTCAGTGTACGAACCCGAGGGGCCGAGACAATATCGTAACTGTCGTCCTTCCCTGCAAACAGTTTGTATTTAATTTTTAACCCTTCCTTAGGGTTTCTAAAAGAAAAAGAAAAAGAAAAATTACAAAAATACAACCCTATTTACAGTTTCTAAAAATAAAACAAAATAACTATATACAAAATCTTCTACTTCACTCCTTGGACTCCTCTTTTCTTTCCTTCTTTGGCGATGCTTTCCTTTTATGGCACTTTTTCTTTCCTTGTAGCTTCGCTCCAAATCTGAAAAGAATCGAAAAATACCAAAACGCGTAAAAAAGAACAAAAATAATAAAAAGAAACCTAAAACAAATCTAAATACAAGTCCGCCTCGGCGGCGCCAAAAATTGATGTGATTTTAATTTTTTTGTAGAAAGTGGTAGTAAAAGTTCGTTCAACTCGGGCTTGTAAAGGTTTGATTTAAGAAAATACTAAAAACAAAGAAAATATATTCACAAGGTTGTCACAAATATCGAGAGAACTGGGACTTCGGATTCCACCATAAAATTCATTCATGCGATTCATATATTTATTCTAGACAATTTTAGCTCAAATAATAATAAAATATTGACTCTATGTTTTGCCAAGGTAGATTTTTGAAAAGCAACGACTGTATATCTAAAGCATGGGATATCAAAAGACTTAACCTAAGTATAACCCATCAATTGAAATCACAACCATTCAATAAAAACCATAAAACAATTAACAATCCATGTAAAAAGTCATGAAAGAATTAAATATAATTACCACACACATGAAATATGGCTTCCTCCGTCATCCCAGCGATGGGGTTTAGCTCCTCATATCAAAAACACGCACAAAATAATAATCCATAGCTCAAAAAGGTGTTTTATTGAAGAAATTGTATAAAACAGAGATTTTTAACGCTGTAGTGGTGTTACAAACGTCACTGTTACAAGTTTCTAAGACTGTCGAAGAACGATAGTTGTTTGACTCTGTCGTTGTATTTAAGACTGCTTACGCGAGTCTCTGTTCTTCGTGTTCTTCAGAACGACACTTCTGAAGTGTCGTCTGCAACTCCTTCTCTTCTTCTTCTTCCTGCTGCTGCTACAACTCCTCTGCAGCTTGATTTACTGCCTCCAATCGACCCCCCAAAGTCTCGACACCTCTGTAGTTCGAAAACAATCTATTTAAACACCACAGGACAATATCTTTGCGAATAAATCCTTCCCTATCTTCTCCGTTTCTTTCCACTCAAGTTACGGGATTTCATTCTATTTTTATTCGCTTCTTTACTTTCTTACGCGGCTTCCTGAGCTGTCACAACTCTTCCAAAGATAGAGTTACAGCTAACAGAGGAAATATTCTTCCCTGAATCCTCGAGGAACTTCCAAAACTATCCTAAAATTCTCCCGTGTTTTCTTTGCGTCTGTTTCGGTCCATCTCGACTATGCAGCCAATTCAGGTCGAACAAAACACCCATAACAGCTCTGTTGTACTCCAAGAGGATCATCCCAAACCAAAACAACGATTGAATCTCCACCGTAACATCTCAACAGAGTCTAACAGACCCGAGAAGAACTATCCTCCCTGTTTCGCTTCAAACGGTTTATGTAGCCCAACTGGATACAATCCAACAACTATATCTTCCTTGGTTTTGCTTAACAGGCCCGTCCGAGTTAAATCCAACGATTGAATCTCGTTAAACACCTTCCAAATTTCGAACCCTAAACTCTGTTCTCGCTGCCAATATTTTCCTGCCAATTTTTGGAATTTGAATTTGAGAAGATGAGTGCCCCATATCCTCTGATGGGGTGCCGATAGTAAATGCCATGGGGGTTACCCCTTATCAACTGGGTACCCCTTATCCATTTCAGGGGTCCGAATAGTAATTTTCTCCCACGAGCGCAAATACCACTTTTCGAGCCAATTTTCTCGCAGAAGCTTATTTCTCCAAAAACACCTATAAAAACATAAAATAATCAAATAAGTACAAAAATGGGTACTAAAAATATAGAAAATCGAGAACAAAATAGACACATAAATGCGTCTATCAATTTTCTCTACAAGCACCTTGATTGACAGCAGCAACAGAATACTATTGGAGGCATGGTTCTCTGAATTAGTCATGGTGAGTTGTATCTAGTGGTCTAGTACCACTTTGTATTTTATTGTTTGATGGGATTGATTGAAATTGGGGGAATTTTTGTATAAATAGGGAAGGGGTTGTAGATGAAAACTAATGCCCGGAGTAGCCGGTGCAGCAAGTTGTATTAGTAATTTAGGTTTTCTATTTTCACTTTCTCCATGTTTTAATTTCTTCCTTTGGTTGAGATGAAACCCCTAAATAACTAGAATCCTTAGGTTTGATTTTACTTTGTTCTTCATGGAACTTTTATTGAAAGCATGATTCAATCTCTGGAAAACATCAAATTACTTTCATCTTGAATGTCATGCATCCATGGTAGTTAGAATAATTCTTTGTATTTTTTCAAGCACTGTTTAAACTGATTTAGCTCATTTTGTGATTATCTATGCCTTAAATAGATAGGTAATGCTAGGAATTGACATATTTTTGGCTTGAGGTTAAATAATCTATTTGTGCAAGTGATTTATCACATCTTCAAGGTAGTTTGAGGCTAGAACCTCTATAGCTCCTTGATTGAAAAGAGAACTAGTTTATCAAATCTAGGATTTCTATGCATTTAGGCGGCAGATTCGAAACCCTTGTTTACCATAGTTTTTGTTTTAATCTTGTCTTTTTAGTATAATCATCCAAGCATTTCGTCGTATCGACAAACTCTTTCGTCTCTATATTAGTAAAAGTATAACTTAGAAGTTTAGTTTACCAATCCAACTCCCCGTAGGATCGACCCGTATTTGCCATTGTCTACTTATAGACGTCGTGCGCTTGCGGTATATTATAGTAGGTTTCTAAGCCTACCAGGTAGCAGGTACACCACCAACTTTTTGTTACGGAACCTATAGATAATTATCCTGCGTGAACTTCAATCCAAGATTAAAGCATGCAAGAAAATATCTTTGAATAATTTAATAAAGAGATTCTTAAATCACAAGATTGATGAACGTCCAACTTGCTTATACTTTTAATTATATGGTTGAAATCATCATACTTCGAAAAATAAAAATAAAGCAAGACACCCGAAATTTTGTTAACCAGAAAAACCCTAGAACCTAGTCCAGTTGGAACACACACTGTATCAAGTCATTATAAACACTAGCCTCCTATAGGACTTTAGTCTAGAATGCAATGAGACTAAATAAACCCTTCGAGCCAATCTGTTGCAGTTATGCCTGTTAGCGCATTGCTCGGTTGAACCAGCCAAGCGTTGGTATGTCAAGTTTGGTTATCATATTTTATTTCCAAAACTCAAAGCTGCTTGACTAGGAATAATATAAATTTTGAGACTCGCTTTTTTTACTCCAAAGAACCTGAAGACGTATCGGCATCAACGAACACATCATCCTTCCATTCGAGGTTAGTAACACAGACTTGAATTATTCCAGTTCTATCCACGTTTCTTTCAAGTCGGTTTATATTGAAAACATAATATATGAAGTTTGTTTACGTGTCTGAGGTATTGGTGACTTGGTAATTTCATTATGATCAAAGTGTCGAGGAATGATATACTACTTGTTTAATATAACTTTGGTATATGGAGATATAAAGTATAGTTTATCTATTCGACTTCGTAGATTTGACATAATATTATTTGGTAATTCGTTATTATTTAGTGTGTTGAACTTTCGGCTTGATCCATACCTAGAAAGCTATGTTATCATGGTTTAAGGAAATAGACTTGGGAAAGTTGTTTCGTAGTTGAAAAAGAGTCAAAGAATCTATTCTAGTACAGATTCCTTAAATATCGATCTTTACTAGGAACGATCGCTTATCAAGGATCTCTACTATGATGGGTCCCAAGTGTTAAACGAACACATGAAGAACATAATAAGAACTCGAAGCACGAAGTTCAAGACGTTTATTGAAGAACCAAGGAAATCAAGCATAATGGATTGGGCTGAAAAGTTTATTTATTTTAAATCCATATGTATTGAATAGATTTTTCACTAAAATTGACAAAGGAGGAGATTGTTAGAGCAATGCTCGGTTGAACCCACAAGTTTTGCTATCTCAAGCTTGTTGTCAATGTTAGTTGATCAAAATTATATCTTGCTTTCTAGTTTACTAAGTCAAGTCTCGGACTAGGCTAGAATTTGGTAGTTGAGTATCTAAAATCACTCTAGAAGACCGAAGATCGACGAAGACATTTGGATAATTTCACTATTCAAGTATGTGAAGACTGAACCATTCTATTTTATTCACTATCTTATCATTCTATCGTATGAAACTATGTCGTATGACTTACAGTAGATTTATCACAAAGAATAAGTTTTGAGTCAAGCTCGTCTTGTTAAACATCTCGAAATATGATTCAAGCATAGATGTTTAAATGTCCTTAACCATATTAGTTTGAAAAAATTTATTGTTCAAGAATTAATTTGTGGATCAATTGAAAATTGCCCATGCAAACGATTCTATCATTTCGGAACATTTCAAACATCAAAAGAGAGACACTCTGAACTTCTGATATTTTGGCTTACGGAAGGTTGGCGAATCACTTCGTAACCATCAATATATGAGTTTCAGAAATACAGTGAAGGTTGGCGAACCAGTTCGCAAACTTGTAAGTTCACTTGGGGACAGCTCACGAACCGTGGTGATCTGAATTTTCCAAGTTGGCATAAAAGGCTAGCAGTTGGCGAACCCGGTTCACGAACCGAGTTCATCTGATTTCTCGATCTGAGTAGGGTTGGCGAACTCGGTTGGCGAACCCGGTTCATGAACCGTAGCATCCTGACTCGTGAACTATTTCCTTACGGTTCACAAATTGTTTCACCAACGGTTCTAGTTGAATTTAGCAGATGCTCATGAACTAATTTTCTTTAAATATGTTTAGCATTGCTATGACTATTTTAAACACTTCTAAGACACCATTCATCACTAATTTTCTTTAAATATGCGTATCATGATTAAATTCTTAAGTGTTTAAATGAACATCGAATTTCTCATAATTCATAAGGCATACTTGTCAAAGAACAATCATTATATACGGTTCTGTAACCGGACCACTGTGTATATTCTTAAAATGTGATTTCAAGACTAATTCTCACATGCTTACATGAAACCCTAATTAGAGTTTTATCTAAACAGAGAAAGTGTTTGTTAGATTCTCAAGTTATCACCTAATTAGAGTTTCATCTAAACGGACCACTATAAATAGAGTCGCTCTTTCAACTGGGAAAATTATTCCCTGACACTTTGTGTCCTAGTTGATTGATCGAGTTGTTCTGTATTGACCTAGCTAGGTTTCCTCTAAGAAAAATAATTAGGTATACGACTTAAAGATTTCACCTGGGGATTCGTTAATCCAAGTCCGATTATCTTTTCCTTGATAGTTCGTGTATCCTGACCTTGCTTTTCTGTTATCGAGGTTCTCATAATCTCTTTCATGCAAAATAGATAGAAATCACAAAGTTCTCTCTTCGTCAAAATTTGTGATTCCTCATGATAGATATTTGAAAAATATTCTTAATTGATTAGTTCACGATTAGTTCCCATGTATCAAATGAGCACTTTTAAGATGCCTAAAAAACTTCTTAAAAAGCTTGATTCACTACAAAGGAAGTTCTGGTGGGGATATAAGAGTAATAGAGGCTTGAATATAATAGCCTGGAAAAATATGTGCATCTCTAAGGACTTGGGTGGATTGGCATTTAGAGATTTGGAGAAACTAAACCATGCTCTTCTCACTAAAGTAGCTTGGAGAATATTTCAACAAAGTGATCATCTGCTATCAAGACTTCTTAAAGTTAAGTATTTTAAAAAGGATGATTTCCTACACTTGACTGAAGAAAGGAAAAACTCTTCATGGACTTGGAAGGGTATTGAGCTAGGTCTGTCCATTCTGCAAAACAATTACTTCATTGAAGTTAACAATGGGAAAGGTACTAAAATATGGGTGGATAAATGGATTATTGGTTTAGACTTCAAAGTAGACTTCTCATCTGCAATATGTCTTTGTTAGTGAACTTATCTTCACAGAATCTAACTCTTGGAATGTTTCTCTCCTAAACTTGTTATTCACTCCAGAAATTGTTGAGAAAATTAAGAGAATGAAACTGTCTGTACATGAAGATAATAGCATCAAATGGGTTCCTTCTAAAAATGGAAACTTTACTGTTAAATCAGCCTACAACAATCTCATGGAGACTAAAGTTCAATAACAAATCGCCTTAAATGTGGTTCCTACAGCAGTTTGGAAGTCTCTCTGGAAGATGAAGCTACCTCATCGAGTTAAACTGTTCATATGGAAATGTCTAAAAGGCATAGTTCCAACTAGAATGAGACTAGTGCATGCAATGCACACCATGGAAACTCACTGTGAGGTCTGTAAACAAGATGAAGAAACATTATATCATCTACTGATCAACTGCTCTCATGCCAAAGCCGTTTGGAGAACTCTTAATATCAATATTGATTAGGTCGCAGCTAATTGTATTTCAGTTCAGGCATGGATAATTTCATGGTTTCAAGATACACAAAATACAAGTGTCGATGATCTGCAGAGATAGCGTGAATTATTAATGGTTGGTTGCTGGATTATTTGGAAAGAGAGATGCGATTGCTTTTTTCAGGATAAATCTCTAAACCCCATCAATACTTCTAATAGAATCCAGTATCAACTAACTTGTTTTAGTAATTCTTCGCATAATAGTTTAGCTGATATTGCTGCCACTGAACTTAGATCTGCATCCCATGACATTATAGTTCATGACCACGTGCATAATGATCACACTGACGACACTGATATCTTTAAAATATTTACAGATGCATCGTTTGATTGTAATACTAATGAATGTGGCACTGGTATTGTTCTATAAAATTTAGCAGGAGAATTCTCAGGTATCAAAGGAACCTATGCAACTGGAGTAGTTGACGCATAAGCTAGAGAGTGCATGGCAATCCTTGAAGGACTTCATTGGGCTCAAGCTATGGAGTTGAACAACATTCATATCATTGATGATGCATAAGTGGTGGTTAATGATATCAATAATAATTCACTGTCTATTAGATGGGAAAACAGGAAACTTTTGAGAGATATAAAAACTCTTTTAGGCTCTTTTAATTTTGTTAAATTAAGTTATGTAAGGAGAACGTATAATAACTTGGTTGATTCCATCTCTAAGTCTGTCGGGAAGGATAAGTTGATCCTTGATGAGTTTTACTGCAATGCAGTGCAGAGGGATTCTTTGTTAGATAGGTTTTTTGATCCTGATGATGTTTACTCAATAAAACTTCAAGTTATCCAAAAAAAAAAAGTTCACGATTTTTCTTGAGAGGTGGTTAAGAATCCATGCTTCTCAACTAACTGAGTGTAAATATTCCGGATTTGTGAGGCTTGCTAGCTTTATCTATTGCAAACAGATTTCCAAGCATTGATCTTTGGTCTAAAAGGAAATCAAATAGGCTTATTTGTTAGGGGCAGATTGGTATCAAAATTCTTCACTTAGGCTGAAGAAACTCTTAGGTTGTAAAAGGCGTCAGCTAAGAGAATCAATTGCGTAGAGCCTTGCGAGGTTGAAGAGATGTAAAGAGCGCGACTGTAACTGAATCGCTTGGAGAGTGGATTTGGTCTCAACTATATTCCAGTTCGATAATAGTATAGTGTTCGTAGAGGCTTAATACAGTTTGGTGTTCAAATATGGACGAGGTCTCGGGGTTTTTCTGCTATTGAGGTTTCCTCGTTAATAAAACTTCTGGTATCTTGTGTTTTTCCTTTTCCGCATTACATTATCTATCTTTATAATAGGAGTTATACAAGTTCTACATATTCAATCTTAGTAGATACGTCCATTTTATTGTAATCGATTACAAGACTTTTTTCTTGTAGAATTCGTATCTTGAAAGATATATTAAAAGTTTATTACTTGGTAGAGTTTCGATTGGATTATTTGTATACGACTAGATTGATCTTGAATATTGATTTTTGAGATCGTTCAAATACTCTTCTTGACAATCAGGTTCACGGACTCCATAGTCTATAAGTTCTAATTGAAAAGAGATAGATATATAAACTCTACAAGCATATTGTCAAGGATCATTAAGTTGGTCTACTTGAGTTTGTATTAGGTTTTTCCCATACATATTGTCGAACGAAAAAAGTTGGTAGTGTACTTGGTACCCTCTCCTTTTCAATTGGTATCGGAGCAGGCAAGACCCTTAGACCTAATAAGTATGTGTTTGTGGAAATTTTAATTATGGACAAAAGTGCAATCTCGATTAGCGTACCACCAGATTTCGACGACATAAATTACTTATGATCTAAAATATCCATGTGATCCTTCTTACAAACTCGTGATTTCAAAATATGGGTTTTTGTTGTAAATGGATACAATCTTCCAATGTCTAGAGAAGGGGCAATTGTTGTTCCGAAAGATATAGTTACATATAATCAAGGCGAAACCATTGATGCTAAGCACAACTTTGATGAGATGAATGATATTATATATGCCATAATCCAATATCTTCGACATCATTATGTGTACTAGATCGAAGGATGCTTGGAATATCTTAGAAACCGTATCTGAAGTGAATACCGCAAAGAAAGAAGCAAGGCTTCAAAACCTAACTTCTGACTGGGAAAACCTTTGTATGGCTGACAAAGATTCGTTTGAGGAATTCAATCACAAGTTGTCCGAAATAGTGAATGTTTTTCATGCATTAGGAAGGACCATTCCTGAAAGGGATTTTGTGATGACAATTATGAAATCCTTGCCAGCACGATATGAATCTGTGAAACATGCCATCACTGAAGGAAACAATCTTGCTACACTTTCCAGAAGTACCCTCATTAGAAAGTTAAAGATCTTTGATCATGAACAACAAACCAAAGCTAGAAATGATATTTCCTTCAAAGCATTTAAAAACACTGAAATACTTGATAAAAGTGAAAGTGTTTGCAACTCTGAGAAAAGTCTTGTTAACGAATTATCAGATGAATATCTTGGAAATTTGGTATCTCTTATTATAAGACAGTTTAGAGATCTTCTCAAGAAAAAAAATAAACGGTTCTCCAGAGAACATCCTTCATCGTCAAGCAAGCCACGTAATCGTATTTACTCCTAAAAAGGTAGATGATGATAGTGATAAGGAGGATACCCCTTAGTGCGTTAAGTATAGAGGTTTTGGTCAATTTGTTAATGAATGTCCAAACCGCAGAAAGTACACTGTCAACAAGGGTCTTGCTACAACTCTTGATGGAAATTTTGATCATTATGATCAGGAGAAAAGGATAATTCAAGTGTATCACTTGTGGGAGAAATGGTTAATTTTGATGAATGTAGCAATACTCACATCAATCTTGATAAACTTCTTGAAGATCCTTCATCTAATACATTTAAGGATATAATGGATTTTCACTTGCTAATGAGGACTCTATTATTGATGTTTCAGGATCATCTCAAGTATGTTTATCTGCAGAAAGAGGAGATGCTCTCGAACCTCTCCTCAACCGGACATGTCCTTACTGTACCTATGAAGGTGACAAACTCAAATAGTGTTTCATTAAAAGAAAAAAGTAAGGTATGTCAACAAACTGCAATGGAGGGTTAGTTGTTTGATAAGTGTGCTTAAATTCTTCCAAAAGTCAAACCCTTCTAAGGTATGTAACTATGTTTCTTCTTCTACTTATAAAAGTGTGAATGATTCTAAGGACAAGGATAAACCTAAAGGAAATAAGAGATCTATATTTAAACGATCAGTGAAAATGGAGATTGAAAAACCTGTGTAGGAATCTAGTGGTGATCTCACTAGTGTTCTCCCTTACACAAATTAATTTTGTTGAAAAGGTGTTTTCTTGTGTCATGTGTCCTTTAAAGAGACAAAATTGTGCACCTCAAGGACTTAGGGTCAAACTTCTTAGTTTGTATCTTGAATATTATTACTTGAACTTTCATCCTTCATTATATTCTCGAGTTTGAAATCCTTTGTCAAATTGAGCCACTAAATAGAGAATAACAATAGTTCATGTTGAGCCTTGCTCCATAGAATCTTGTCCAGTTTAAATACTCTGGTTTTTGTCTCAGTTATATGACTGAAATATCAAAATTTATTCTCACTGCATGATCGACGAGATTTTTCAAAGATATCATATGGAGATTCATCCACTACTCTCAAACTATTTTTCAAGTAATGATATTGTAAAGACTTATCCCATGTACAAACTTAAGTAAGGCTAAAATTGTATTTCACCTCTCCAGTTTGATAATTTTTTCGTAAGTGAAATTCTTTTTGTTCAAAGAATTTTATATAGGTTCCGGAACTTCACGGTTTGATAATCTTCCTTTTCAATTCTCTCACTATTTTGGAATTCTTCCAAAACACAAATTGCTTCCGAAGTGCTATATATTTGTGCTTTGTACAAGTTACATACTTTAAAATTTTATTTTCTGAACTATGGAGCCTTTAAGCAAGATATCTTCTAGTGAGACCTGTATTATATATGGTAGTTGATCTCACTACTAAGGATATAAAGAACCGTAAGGAAAAAGATTCACTCTTTAAGAGAAAAAGGAAGAACATAAATAAATCTAGAGCAAATTGGTCAAATCAACAAAGGTTTGCTAATATTCTTGAAGAACTTAAGAAGACCAAGATGGAAGTGCAGGGTCTCAAGGAAATTCCGCAAAAATCTCTGGAGATTCAAGAAGCACTAGTCAAACAACAACCAAATAGGTTTGAAGGAGTTTACGCTCTTATTCATAAACCTTATGTTGAAATGCCAGTTGCTGACAATGATTTCGGGAATGATGAAGCATTCTTCAAGGATCTTTTTACTAGTTACCTCATTGTAGGAATTTTTATTCTTATTGTTTAAAGAGGAAAACTAGCTTTTGAAGTAGTTTTTATGTGTTACATTAGCTATTCCAAAACTATCATCTTGCATGTTTAAGATTATTTAATTAAATTTTATTTTGGAAGATGACTCGCAATACTTAATCTTCATGGATTATATATATGTATTGCCTATTTTGTGAGATTTGTTCTGTCCTATCATATTATTGGTGATTAGAATATATATCTCATATTTTCTCATAGGTTAATCTCTTAACTCTTGAAAAAAGAGGAGTAAACTATTTTGAGAATTGCAGTTCTTATTTTTCCACGATTACGCTTTTATGAATATACCACTACATGATTTTGTAAGATGTTCTCTAGGAATCTGTTTTCCTCCTTGATTGCATAATCGCCATGGAATGAGCGGTGAACTTTAATCTTTATGTCCGTACTTGGCTAGGGAAGATATAATTCTTATGTTGAGTCATATCGCATAATTGCTCTCTTTGTTCATAACTGCCCTTATATGCAAGATTATCATGGAAGGAAAAATGAGGTTTAAAGCTGCGGGAAAAAAAAAAGTTCACATGGTCTTTTATTCTTGAAGATGAGGTTAAAGTGGTGGAGATTGGCAAAAATGTCAAAGATGAAGATATTGTCAATAAGGTCTACCAAACTAGACCCTGGAGTATAAATAGAAACCTCATTATTTTGCATGGCTACAATTCAGAAGTGATTTATCATAATTTAGATTGGAATCAACAATGCTTTTGGATTCAACTCAAGAAGCTCCTACCGGAACACATGAATGTTTTGTTTGTGACTAAGATAAGAAAAATGATGGGTGAAGTAATAGCTATTGAGCCAAAGGATGTTGTTGCAATTAACAAAGATGGAGTCAAAGTCTTTGTTACAGTAGATATTAAAATCCCTCTTAGGAGATGTGCAATGGAAAGGACTGATGCGGTCTATACACAGTAGATAAAGTTCTTTTATGATAAGCAACACCATAATATTTGTCCTAGAAGCAGCTAATTTTCTCACTAAAGCTCACAACAAACCTTACTACTTTGAGTCAATAATGTTGCTGGAAAGAAAAAGTTTGTAGAAGGCAAAAAAGTATCTCAAATACCTAAGTTAGAAACAAAAATGGAAATCAAACATACCCCATTTTTTCCACCCAAAGATGAAGTACTTATAGTTCTTATGATCGGCCAATCAGCTCACGATGGGGATTGCAACATGTTATCCAGACTTGGTAAAAGACTTAAAATGTCAGATATTCAAGAACCAGAAGAGGATCATACAACCACCTTTCATAATCAAAACCAACCATGCTCTCAACAAGACGATAATCAATTGGAAACACAAGCTACAGATATAATCACAACATAGGAGAAACAAGCCAACAACACTATAGGGGAGAACAAGATAAAAAAACGAATATCTTTTCAATCCTTTAAGTTATTTACAAATATTTCTTCCATATAGTTTTAAATATCATTACTCATCTGATAGAAATTGCACTAGTTTTAAAAAAATTCAGTTAAGCATAAAAATCATATCATAGAATATATCCGGGTTTGGAAACAAGAACACGAGAAACCATCTTCATATGTTCATTAGATCCCACAACCCATATATCATCTTCTTAACCTAAACCAAAAATCAACAGAAAAGAATACAATACCTGTTAGCTATATATAAATACCTCGATGTCACTTTTATCAATCCTACTGGTTTTTCAGGTGTACTTTGTCTTCATGGAAGGACAAAATTGATTCACATGTAACAAATATGCAAATGAACATGATGAACTGCCTAGTTAAACTAGATAGTCAGAATAATAGTTCTCTGCTTACTTGTTTATATGGTGCTCTTAATGATTCCGTATGCTGAAATCATATTAGAGATCTAAGGAATAATTCCAATAATTCCTGGATAGTTTTAGGTAATCTCAACTTCGTCCTTCATAGAACTGAAAAAGAAGGTGGTAACCAACGAAACCAAAATGACTTAGATGTTAATAAACAAAATTACATAATAATGATTTGTTCAACATGCACTATATTGGGAATCCTTTTACTTGGAAAAACAAGAGAAATGGCAATGAGCTAATTTTAGAAAGACTGGATATAGCCTTTATCTCTCAATTGGAGTGATACTAATCTAACGCAGCTTTGTACATCTGACTGTTGTAGGCAGTGATCATTATCATGTTATGTTGTTAACCAACAAACTTGAAAACAACACCAAAAAGCCATTTTGGTTAAACAAGTCTTGGTTTAGAGACTCTAGCTGCTCGGAACTCATTAAGACTGAAAGAAAAAGTCATTTCAATGGATTTGCTGCTTACCAACTTATAAATTGTCTGAAAAAACACAAAAAATTGGTTTAGACAATGGAACTACCATCACTTTGGTAACATAAATACTGAGATTGCTAATCTTGAGTCCCAATTATTTGTTCTCTCTAGTAGTGGTCGTCCTCGAAATTCTGACAAAGTCAATGATCTAACTCAAAATCTCAAGCGTTGGTATGATATTTTAGCTGATTAATAAACAAGGAGGGTAAGGATGATGAATTGTTATTGCATGATAAAAATACTTCTTATTTTCACCATAAAACAAACTTTAAAATATATAGTACCCACATTGAATCTCTTAAATCCAACTTAGTTTTCGATTCGATTTGACTGACTAACGGTTGTTGAAACTTTGTGAAAAAAGCGGGGGTCTAACAACCACACCCAATATTTCGTTTATGCAATATGTATGGACAAACTCCAATATAATTCCAAGAGAATCAACTAGACAGTCAGACTCAATCAATGAAAATATATCCAAGAGTTGTATCTCTGTTTCTCAATGTAATCATCTAATCAAACAGATAGAATCCATGAGCTTGATTATTATGAGAACCAACTTGAACGGTACCAAAGACCAATGTTCAAGTTTCAATCAATTTATATCAATAACCAAAGGGTGGATTTTCTAATTGATTGAACTATGCACAACCTGTGATATTTTAATTATATAAACAAATATAACGCGGAAAAGAAATAACACAGACACCAGAAGTTTTGTTAACGAGGAAACCGCAAATACAGAAAAACCCCGGGACCTAGTCCAGATTTGGACACCACACTGTATTAATCATCTACAGACACTAGCCTACTGCAAGTTAACTTCGGACTGGAATGTAGTTGAGCCCTAACCAATCTCACATTGATCAAGGTACAGTTGCGTTCCTTGTGCCTCTGAATCCCAGCAGGACTCTACGCACTTGATTCCCTTAGCTAATCTCACACACAACTAAGAGTTGTTACGACCCAAAGTCGAAGACTTGATAAACAAGGTGAACAGGAACCAATTGATACACCAGACTTATATTCCCGAAGAACAGCCTAGTAATATCAATCACCTCACAATAATCTTAATCATATGGTAGGGAAACAAAATATTATGGAATCACAAATGATGAGACGAAGATGTTTGTGACTACTTTTTATCTTGCCTATCGGATATTAAATCTCGAGAAAATCTTAGAGAAGATAGTACTCAATACGATAGAATAATGCAATATCAGAACACGCAACTACAGAGAAAATAGTTGGGTCTGGCTTTACAATCCCAATGAAGTCTTTAAGTCATTAACCTATAATGGTTTTAGGAAAAACCTAGGTAGGTTAAAGGAGAATCGACTCTAGTCGCAACTAGTATCACACATGAGGTGTGGGGTTTAGATTTCCCAGTTGCTATAGTTCTCCCTTATATAGTCTTCAAATTAGGGTTTGCAATCAATGTTACCTTGGTAACAAAAAATATTCAATATTCACCGTTAGATGAAAACCTGATTAGACTCAAGCTAATATCTTTCAACCATTAGATCGAACTTAGCTTGTTACATACAAATGAAAAGTGACTTCATTTAGATATGAGTAACTGTACCTAAACGTATACACCTTGTTGGCTCAACAATAGTTACCGAAGTTAGCCATATGAACACTTTCATATCAACCTTGTTCATCTTAACACAACTAGTTCAAATGACTCAAATAAAACTAGTTATAGAGTTGTTCAATTGTTTATATTGTCATAGAAGTATACAACACACAATTGAAGCAAAATCGATTTTGATTCACTCGAATCAATTCATGAACATTATAGCCACGTTTTGCAAAAGATTGCATTCCTTATTTTATAAATGTATTAGTTCATGAACAAAACGATTTTAGAACATAACCCACTCAAGTATGCAAGCGTGTACGCATACCTAAGTAGCCGAACTTGGTTTGGGTTCGCCAGTATGCGAATGCATACGCATACTGTCATACACCACCAATCTCAGTTGAATTCCCGGACTTGAACTTACGCTGGTGTTGATGGTGGATTTTCGTTCAAGGTTAAATTTATAAAACACCAGAAGAAAAAAAATCATGCGCTGACATCTTGTAAAAGATAAAGCCATTTATAAGTGTTGGATACTCCCTCACTTAATTCACCAAGAATGGAGCATGTAGCAACAATCCCATTCTGTGAATACATGAAATTCCTCCAGGTTGGAGCATGTAGCAACAATCCCATCCTCAGAATTTCATATCAGCCTTGTATTTCCAGTACTCATTATCACCGTGGCATGACGACTGAGTGTTGCTCTTACTGAGTAACACGAACCTCCAAGCACTATAATGAAACCATGTACGAAATACCCGTACAGTGACTCTCGGTGTGTTATACTAGCCCGATTGAGCCCCTCTCGGTGTGTTATACTAGCCCGATTGAGCATCCTGGACTGACCGTATCGGTCCGGATATGATCTCGATCGCAGTCATCCAACTCCATAAGCATGATTGGATGACCCCGCATCAATTCCATCACCCCCAAGGTATGGAATACCCACGGCCGACCCCGCATGGTCGGTCATTGGCCTAGCTTGCCAAGAAACCGTTCATACCAAGCATTATGGACGGAAAACCCTAAATTAGGGTTTGCGGCATATTACATGTGTCGCAAAACTATCTCAACCATCCATCTTCGCAGGTATAGATGGAGGGTGTAGATGTAGACTCAAAGGGCCCAGAGCATGTCGACACGATCACCGTGGGCCCGGGCCCGCCTACACACTTGACCAATCGGTCAAAACCAACCGTGGTTGGTCGTGACAAAATTGTCACCCAAACAAGAGATGGCGCACGGCTTTGAAAGCCAAAATTAGGGTTTCAAGCCATCACGCGCGTCCATCTTCTCCTAACACGAATGGAGGGTCACAGATTAGATTAAGCGAGTCCGATCATACCAAAGATGACCACCGTGGGCCCATCTACCTCCTCATGTGTTCGCCCAAGGCATACCATGCCTGGTTAATCCAAAACGTGCGCCCAAGCTAGCATGGCCACGCCTCCCAAACCACAAACTGATCTCGACCGCTCAACTTCGCCGGACGATTTGGATGGCTCGGATCACGTTTTCATGGGATAGTCAGGTATAGGTGTGAACATCAGCCTACCACCTACACGCTAATATGATCGACCAAGACCGACCAAGATGGGTCGTCTTGAAACGCGTGCCCAAACTAGGGATGTCACGCGGTTTCCAACTCCTTTGCGGCAATGGATTTCCGCAAAACCGATCTCAACCACTCAACTTTACCGGTCAAATTGAGTGGCCTAGATCGCGCCTTCATGGGACAGTGAGGTATGGACGTGCACACTGGCATGCCGTCTACACACATGCCCTGGTCGGTCCTCTCCAAATCCCTTTCCATGCTTGGTTTCGACCAAGTCAAGAGTGATGCTTGCGCACCTCTTCAAAAAACCCTAATATTCATTAACTGGCCGCAGATGAGTGTCTCAAAGATCATCTCATCCGTCCAACTTCACCAGTTTGGTTATACAACCCTAGTCAGGAGTTATTTGGTTAGTGAGGCGTCATTTCCCATCACTTTACCACACCATAATGCAATACCTGCATAAAATACACACGATACTTCACAAGTATCGACTTCCGAATAACGCATTATTCAATTCAAAGATTACATGCTATCTTTCGTGGATCCACGATCCACACATTCCGACATCAATCATGTCACAAACTGGGGGATACATACTGGGGTATTGGTCCAAGCGGTTTACGGCGTGCGGCGTGCAACGCGCCATCACAAGAACGTGTTAGGAAGTCATGGACGGTTAGAGATGAACAGGAGAAGTGGGCAAGGCTGGTCGTGTATCACCAACGCACAACTCCACTACTCCATCACTCCACTTCCTCCACTTCCCACGAGAGACGTGAATAAGGCTCAATGACTTGTATAAATAGGTTCTCCGCCCTATTTCAAACAACAAGAGCAAGTCCAGACAAAAACAAAACCAAGTGTTAATACAAAACACCGGAACTAATAGCTTGCATCCTGTAGCCAGTTCGACTTTTCTTACAAGTCATAAGCAAGACAACACCTTCACAATCTCAACACCTTCTTCGCTTCCCTCCCTAAGATCAACCCCATCTCCTTCACTTTGTGACCGAAACAAGTCTTGAACGGCCATTTCTTGGTTTAGGCCGGACTTGCACAGATTGATTTCCGAATCTACAAGCACTCACCGTGCAGTGCATTTGTTTAGGGTTTAGATTCATTCCTCATCCACACACCCCAAATTACCAAATTCGGCAGGAATAGTTTTCACCCATAAACAATTGGCGACCACAGTGGGAGGTTGATCTATCGGTTGCAAAAAATTGAATTCTCAATTCTTCGGTTTTCGGCTCACGACACATCCTCATCGGGAAACCACAGGTGGTTCAGATATCATGGGAAGTATAGTTAGAATGCTGGAGGATGTCTTGGCAAATCAAGCCGGTATCACCAGAAGGCAGAGCGAAACATTCCGCCTTTTGAATGATATAACATCACAATTACAAGAAGGGTCGGCGTGCATCTACTCAGGCAATGCAAGAAACGCTGAATCCTTGGTCGAGTCACGCCTTTACCAAAGGAGAGGCAAAAGAGCGCGTAACCGCAGGAGATTCGGGAAAGATGAACAACATGGTCCATTCAACAATGAAGAACCGAAGCAACTCCACGAGAGGAAAGGACTTGTCCGAGTACTACAACGTCTACCGATAAAAAAGGGAGCCTCGCAGCCTATGGAGCCCTGTTAGAAGATTTATATCTCAAAACTCTCGTTGAAGCCCTAAGACTGTCCAATCCGCATCGACCTTCCAACCAAGTGAAGAAATGCTTGAGGAAGGAGAGATCGATCGAAAATACGTGAATACAAAGGATGGGAGAGTTCAATTCGATCACTCAAAAAGTGATATTACGACACCTTCCACACCCCTTTACCTGTGCAAGCGATCCGCGGATATGATGGCACTCGCAAGTCTTCCAACTTCATCTCCTAACGTGCTCCACATCAAAGCCACGTAGAGACATCACAACGCCCACTAACGCAGGAAAAGCTGGACTCAAGTACCTACACTTTCCGTTCCCGATGGAAAAGATTTTGGAGTTCTTTGGAGATGTGGGTACGAAATAGAGAGAGTGGAACTACCTCCCAGTATGGCGTCCGCCACCGATCAAGAAGTAATTGACCCGAGGTAATGTCATTTACACCGGTTCCTCCATCACCCCACCAGCGAATGCAACGCTTTGAAGCACATTGTTCGAGAAGCTTGGTCCAGAGCGATAACTCGAGAGATTGGTGCGGAGGATTTTCTTAGAAAGGCTACTCCTGTTCGATACAAGTGAGGCTTCAAAGCAAGTAAGTTCTACTCAACAATTTTACAAGAAAGATAGTTTAGAATTCACTGGGGACTTGGCATCCCGCACGTGGAGAAAGAGACTCAGTGATCAAACGCCATGTTTGTTTCCATCCGTACCTCCCTTTTGCATAACATTTGCAATTTCATGTGATATGTGCAATCATTCATGACCAAGATGCAAATTTTATTTAACATAATCTCCTTCAAAAGGGTTGTTCACAAAACATTCTCAAAATAAGCCAATCCAATTACCTATTAATTCAAAACCGGGGGTCAAAGAAAATCTTCACTATCACTCAAAAAAGGAAAGCATCTAAAAGAAAAGGCAAGTATATAGCACGAATACTTCAAGGAAAGTCCTTCAGCAACAACTCGTCCTTCTGGGCGAGAGAGACTTTCATCCTTTGAAGCGCAGCTGTTTGACTCCGCCCTTAGACAACTTCTCAACCTCTTCTTCCCGGCGAGCAACACAAACCCATGAAGGGACTTCATCCTGTAATTTCAAGCTCCTGAATCTGGAGAACCCTTTGAAGAACCAAGGAACATTGAAGCCGCATCGCGCAAACACGTCCCGATGGCACCTCCAATCTTCAATCATCTCCTCGAACCTGTTCGACCAGTCGTGACGCTCATCCCCTGGATAGAAACTAAAGCTTCTTGGACGCGGTTGACCAACGCAAGACGACTTTTGAGCTTCGTGGTGGTAGCAATATGGCCGTGTTTCTCCCATATCGCGTGTACAACTCTTCGAACCGAACCTAAGACGCTGAATCCACCAACCAACACATGACCTGGATAAGGGACAAAGAAAAGGAGGATCGAACAAAGCCCTGTGCCGCATCACCGGTAATTCACCAACCACGAAGCCTTGTCGGTTGCGGGGGCCTTTCGGAAGAAGTCACCACAATAGCCATATTCACCGGAACCCGCTCAGACGGATTTCTAGGGGAGCCGCCACAATTATTGCAGACGCTACCTTTCTTATACTCCTTCCGGCATCTACTTCACTCTGGGTACTAATTTCCATCACGACCCCGTCAACAAGATCACTCAGAGAGGCAACTTGTCCAACCGAGATTGCATCATCTCTCACATGGTGGGGAAAATGAGCGGTTTCTCCGGACTTCTCAAAGACGAAGATCAATTTCTCCGGACTTCTCAACATGAAGATCGCCTCCCGGACTCTCAACATGAAGACTTCTCAAACTTCTCGATGAAGATCAAGATCGCACCGCCCCTTCTCATTCCGAATACGCGCCCTTGTGAAGACATTCTCTTTCGGAATCCCCGATTTCAAGCAAGAATTACTCTTAGAAAGATTCACCCTGGAGAAATAAAGGAACCAACGGGAAGAAATTTAAATACCTGCAAATTGGAGGAATTGAGGATCACCGAACCACATGCTTGCCTCTTAGATCTCTCTCCTGCTTGGGGACTGCAATCCTCTGCTCTGGTCCGCTTGGCTGGAAGTGGCTTCAACCGGAAATGCTTCTTCAAAGCGTCAGAAGATGGTTCACCACGGGGATCTGTCACAACACTCTCCTAGAATTCCTGGAAAATCAACAGTTGCCTCCTCCAAAATTCCTTGTACTTATCGGTTACCACTGAGCTTCTCCCAATAGGCCAGAAGGGAAGGCTCACCCGTTCTAAAAACATGCCAGCGTTAAGAATATTCGGGAGAGATTCTTTAGGAACCCTTGGTGAACGAATAAATGGGACACCCGATCAAATCCCATTTGGCGAGCAGCCTGTCAATATTGTACGGAGTCACGTAAAATTCTCCGTTAAATAGAGACGGGACATATCTGGAATGCAGCCACAGGTAAATAAGTTCTCCAGATTTCATAGTTTCGACATCGGTACACAACACGGCATCAGGACCGTCAGAAGCGATAGCAAAAGTCTTTGGCTGAACAATGGAAGGGTGGATTGGCCCCCATGGACGGAAATCTACAGAAGACACATTGTCAAATATGCCCACAAGTCTCGCGCCTGCTTTGGGACGCCTCTTATTCCAAATGAGTATTCTCGAGCCACCATACAAGTTCTTTGAGTGAATTTGCGGGAGTAGGAGCGTAGCTTTTGAAGTGTTCCCATAAGAGCGCTCAAGAAAAGCGAAGTGAACGTGCGACTCCACCTTCTTGTACCCGTTAGAAACATGCATGTCCATTGCTAAAGCGTCCGGATGAGAATACAAAGATCCAAGGAAAAATGCACCTAAAGGAAGAACTTCGCCCTTCGCCACCTTATAGCAATCTTAACAAGGTCATTTCTAATGGTCTTCTTTCCAACCATCATCGAATATCCTCGGATAGCCATAAAGACAGAAACGCAATCACACCGAGCTCATTTTCCAACTCTTGATCCGCCTCTGGGTCTCAGGAGACCACTCCGACACCCACCAGTGTAAAAGCATCTCGCATCTTTTTCTCTTCCTTGTCCAGACTGTCGAATTCCGCCACTTTTTGAAGTATAGCACCATAGTTACTTTGTTCCGTATCGAGAGCTCGTAAGAGAGACTTCCCAAAGAACAGCGTAGGTTTAGTAATGCAGCCACACTCTCCAAAGTAATAGTCATCTCTCCCCATCTAGATATGACTGTGTGAGTAGAAATACGCCACCGAGAAATGAAGGTAATCAAACCCGCGATGTCTTTCCTAATTTCGAGAGTAGCAGATGCCATGACCGCATTGAGGATCTGCGCTTTGGTCAAATTGTCCTTAATGCCCTTATTACTCAACATGCGTCTCATCCATCCTTCATAAGAACCCAGTGGAGCATGGAAAGTCTTCAAGTCAATAGGAGAAGGCGGATATTCGTTTCTCCGAGACAAAATCTCATCACAAGTGCTTGAAGAAGAAAATGGATCGGATCCATATTTTCTCGAATCGGAAAGCGGGACTATCTTATGAGAAGGATGTCTTCTAATGTTTGGAAAAGGCGAGGTGAACAACTCATCATCGATGTTCGGCGTATCTTTGAAGCCATCAACACTTCCCGGCTTGGCACCGCATTATCTCCGTAAGACATCTCAACAGAATTCTTTTCTTCATTCCACAATGAAATAAAAGACGGGAGTTAGAACTTGTATGAAAGCACATGAGAGATGTAGTCACACACGGCAAGACACAACTCACATCGGAGCACACAAAACCGGTCCAAACACCTAGCTTAAGTTCGGTACAAGTTTCATTTCAAGTCCTAGTTTCATTTGGTTTCAAGTCCGGTACAAGTTTCATCAGTATTGGTTTCAAGTCCTAGTTAACTTTCATCTGTATTGGTTTCAAGTCCTAGTACAACTTTCGATCTGGTATTGGTTTCAAGTCCTAGACAAATTTCATCTGTATTGGTTTCAAGTCCTACAAGTTTCAAGTTCGGTGTAAATTTCAGTCAAGCATATGTGAGTAAGACCCATGTTCCGGATACACGGTGGGCCCGCATTCATTCATCCGCATGCATCATAACACGATTTTCTTTATTCATGGGAATCGTGTCTACGGATTCAAGCCAAATGGTGGAAAAAGCTAAGCATATACATGTCTTACAAAAGGTGTTTACCTAACAAACTAGGGTTTTACCTTTAAAAAAAAAAAAAAAAAAAAAAAAAACTACCTCGGTCGGCGGCGCAAGACAAAGTGATTCCGAATAAAGAAAGAAAGAACGGCGGTCGGCGCGGCAAAGAAGGTCACGGACGGGAGTCGCTTGATGATGAAAAAGAAAATTTCGTGAGGAAAAAAGAAAAGGGTTTTGTCTCTTTTATAGACAAAAATTAGAAGAATCCCAATATAAGAAGGATTCCTCCCTTATTTGGTTCTCTCTTTTGATTCAAATACCCAAAGAAAGAAACCGGCCCCACCAAGGGATTCCATACAAGCGTGACGGCGTGGGAAACTAGCTAGCGGTCGACCAACACTCTTCCGGTAAACTCCTTTTATCCTGTCTTTCTCACATATGTATGTCACCATCTCATGCCTACCACACAATAGTGTAACCATTATGTGCTAGGCGGGGGACTTAATGTTGATGGTGGATTTTCGTTCAAGGTTAAATTTGTAAAAACCGAAAAAAAAAATCATGCACTCGACATCTTGTAAAAGATAAAGCCATTTATAAGTGTTGGATACTCCCTCACTTAATTCACCAAGAATGGAGCATGTAGCAACAATCCCATTCTCGTGAATACATGAAATTCCTCCGTGGTTGGAGCATGTAGCAACAATCCCATCCTGTGAATTTCATATCACCTTGTATTTCCAGTATTCATTATCACCGTGGCATGACGATTGAGTGTTGCTCTTACGAGTAACACGAACCTCCAAGCACTATAATGAAACCATGTACGAAATACCCGTGCAGTGACTCTCGGTGTGTTATACTAGCCCGATTGAGCCCCTCTCGGTGTGTTATACTAGCCTGATTGAGCATCCTGACGACCAGATCGGTCCGGATATGATTCGATCGCAGATCATCCAACTCCATAAGCATGATTGGATGACCCCGCATCAATTCCATCACCCCCAAGCGGTATGGAATACCCACGGCCCCCCGCATGGTCGGTCATTGGCCTAGCTTGCCAAGAAACCGTTCATACCAAGCATTATGGACGGAAAACCCTAAATTAGGGTTTGCGGCATATTACATGTGTCGCAAAACTATCTCAACCATCCATCTTCGCAGGTATATATGGAGGGTGTAGATGTAGACTCAAAGGGCCCAGAGCATGTCGACACGATCACCGTGGGCCCGCCTACACACTTGACCAATCGGTCAAAACCAACCGTGGTTGGTCGTGACAAAATTGTCACCCAAACAAGAGATGGCGCACGTCTTTGAAAGCCAAAATTAGGGTTTCAAGCCATCACGCGCGTCCATCTTCTCCGGCACGAATGGAGGGTCACAGATTAGATTAAGCGGAGTCCGATCATACCAAAGATGACCACCTTGGGCCCATCTACCTCCTCATGTGTTCGGCCAAGGCATACCATGCCTGGTTAATCTAAAACGTGCGCCCAAACTAGCATGGCCACGCCTCCCAAACCACAAACTGATCTCGACCGCTCAATTTCGCCGGACGATTTGGATGGCTCGGATCACGTTTTCATGGGATAGTCAGGTATAGGTGTGAACATCAGCCTACCACCTACACGCTGGTATGATCGACCAAGATGGGTCGTCTTGAAACGCGTGCCCAAACTAGGGATGTCACGCGGTTTCCAACTCCTTTGCGGCAATGGATTTCTGCCGCAAACCGATCTCAACCACTCAACTTTACTGGTCAAATTGAGTGGCCTAGATCGCGCCTTCATGGGACAGTGAGGTATGGACGTGCACACCGGCATGCCATGTCTACACATGCCCTGGTCGGTCCTCTCCAAATCCCTTTCCATGCTTGGTTTCGACCAAGTCAAGAGTGATGCTTGCGCACCTCTTCAAAAACCCTAATATTCATTAACTGGTCGCAGATGAGTGTCTCAAAGATCATCTCATCCGTCCAACTTCACCAAACTTGGTTATACAACCACAGTCGAGTTATTTGGTTAGTGAGGCGTCATTTCCCATCACTTTACCACACCATAATGCAATACCTGCATAAAATACACACGATACTTCACAAGTATCGACTTCCTGAATAACGCAGTTATTCAATTCAAAGATTACATGCTATCTTTCGTGGATCCACGATCCACACATTCCGGACATCAATCATGTCACAAACCGGGGGATACATACTAGGGTATTGGTCCATGGTTTACAGCGTGCAGCGTGCAACGCGCAATCACAAGAACGTGTTAGGAAGTCATGGACGGTTAGAGATGAACATGAGAAGTGGGCAAGGCTGGTCGTGTATCACCAACGCACAACTCCACTACTCCATCACTCCACTTCCTCCACTTCCCACGAGAGACGTGAATAAGGCTCAATGACTTGTATAAATAGGTTCTCCGCCCTATTTCAAACAACAAGAGCAAGTCCAGACAAAAAACAGAAACCAAGTGTTAATACAAAACACCGGAACTAATAGCTTGCATCCTGTAAGCCGGTTCAGCTTTCTGTTACAAGTCATAATCAAGCCAACACCTTCACAATCTCAACACCTTCTTCGCTTCCCTCCCTAAGATCAACCCCATCTCCTTCACTTTGTGACCGAAACAAGTCTGGAACGGCCATTTCTTGGTTTAGGCCGGACTTGCACAGATTGATTTTTGAATCTACAAGCACTCACCGCGCAGTGCATTTGTTTAGGGTTTAGATTCATTCCTCATCCACACACCCCAAATTACCAAATTCGGCAGGAATAGTTTTCACCCATAAACAAATGGTACGCATACGGGTATGCATACTAAGTTCCCGGACTTCAACCAACCAACTAGTACGCATACGGGTATGCATTCTATGGTTCCCGGACTTGGAGACTTGGAATAACACTGTGCTACATCCAATTAATGGTTAATTATTCTAAACTCCCATTTCAATCATTGAAACATTCTTGGAAGATGAGAATAGTTGTCTCACACAAACTATTAGCTTCAAAGTAATTTTCAAGTGATCGAATGATCAATACGAAACATTCCGAGTCTACACCAAATGACTGTCTCACACAAATCATATAAGATGTTACCACACAATTTTCACAAGGTCATATTTTGACTTTCGTCAAGAATATAAGATGAACTTGGTTAAAGCGAAAGCTTACCAACACATATGTAAGCGAGTTAAACTCAGCTCGAAATATCAAATGTGTATAATCGAAGTCTATATAGATATACGACTTTTGTCTCAAACAGGAGATAGAGTAGATAGACTTTTGAGTGATAGATGAGTTCAAGTCTCCACATACCTTTTGTTGATGAAGTTCCACAAGCTCCCCTTAGTTGTTCTTCGTCTTCAATCGATGAACTCCATGAAGTCTAAAGCTCAACTACACATTCTACCCTAATCCGAGACTTAGCTATAAGTTGACTAGAAATCAAGACTTATAATTTTGGCAACTAAACTTGACAAACAAGCTTGAGATAGCAACGCTTGTGAGTTCGACCGAGCATTGCTCTAACACTTTAATTGCACCTAGTTTGTTTATGCTTGAGAATCTTCTCTTCTGATATAAGATTCACTCAGACTAGATCAAAGTATCGACGAGATCTTTAGAACTGTTGTTAGATCTAAATACATCTTGTGATAATCCATTGTTAACAGACTTCATTCTGTGCATGGTTGATCACAAGATATTCAAGTGGTATTTTGCAGGTTTTGGAGATTAAAGAAGATTTGAATACGAAGAAGATTTTTTATTAGTTTTCGTATCTTGTGGATTTAGAGCACAAATCTTGATCGGCTGGGATCCAACTAGAATCGATTTATCTTTGATAGATCTAATTGATTAGTTGCGTGAAATCGGCATTCTCTATATTTCTCATTGAGATCTATATTGATTGAGTGTGAATCTATACTTGACTATTTTGGTAGTTAAAGTTATTTTGATCCAACCAGACAAAGGAGTTTATTAGATTAAACGGAAGAGCTTTTGTCAACGACTCATCTATATCTTTAGCAAGATTGATTAGAGTGGTTACCAAACAGATTCTTTCTTTGTTGTTTGGAATACGATCCAAAGGACTTGCTATTCACGTGCATGACTCTAGAAGTCGAAGTCACAGGGATACTGAGGGAACTAAGTAGCTAGGGGTTGTCTGCTTGGTCTCAACTATACGAAGTTGGTATTATATTTTCTATAGCGGATTAATTTTTAGAGTATTCAAATCTAGATTAGGTCCCGGGGTTTTTCTACATTTGCAATTTCCTCGTTAACAAAATCTTGTTGTGTAATTTACTTTTCTATTCCGCAATTATAATTGTTTTATTATAATTAAAAGTAAATTACACTTTACGTTAACTCCGCAATACTTGATAGTGATCCAATAAAGTTTGGTTATTACCGAACTTATTATCAAGTATCACACTTTGTTGTTGTATTGTCTCAATCTTATACCCATAGTCAATCACACAAGTTATCTTGTTGTTGTATTGTCTCGATCTTGTATCCATAGATAATCACACGAAGTGTGAACCGAATTGTAGCATTGTCTCGACTTTGCCCATAGACAATCACATTCGGTAGAGGAATTATAGGTTGATAAATAAAAGATTGTAGTGTATTTGGGTACTCTCGTCTTTTCAGGTTTAAATAAAGTTAAGAGGTACTCCCTCCGTCCTAAATTAACAGTCCGCTTTGACTTTGTCAAGATATTAAGGAAATCCTATAAAATGTCATGACTATCCCTTGACTAGCCTATTTAATGTTATGTTATTACCAAAACTAAAATTATTAGTGTTAAAAATTCTAAATTGGATAGTATTATTATTTTAGGAAATATTTTAAGAAATAAAAGCAAACTTATATTTGCTTTTATTATGAAATCCACAATTTAAGAATTTTTTTTCCTCCATTTTGATTTTGGTTTCCCGCACTAAAACTTTGGAGCCTTTGGAATTTTTATTTGAGAGGGAAAAAAATTTGAAATTATAGATTATTCCTCTTTAGATATACTCGACCATGAATTTGAGATTTTGTGATAAATTTTTTTGATCCTTTCCTCTTATGTTCTTCCATGGTGTTTGAAAAAAAGAGATGAAAAGATTAATACAGATGACAAGGTTATATAAGAATAAGTAGAAGTTTTATTAGGAATTTTATGACTATCCATAAATGTTTTATTTAAAAAAGGAATGACAATTAATACAAAGATATTGAGCAACTTTTTTTCCTTGTATATGATGATAGTATTTAAGATTTTGAATTAAGTTTATATTAAAAATGATTTTATGATTATTAAAAATAAAGGGTATATTTGATAGTTTAAGGGAAAAGTATGTCTATAAATAGAGCGGACAGATAAAAATGGACAAACCAAAGTAGAAATTAGGACAGATAAAAATGGACAGAGGGAGTATTATGTATGGGAAATAGGAGATGGCTCAAATGTACATATATGCAAAGATATATGGATTCCTAATATGAACAGACCTCCTACTTCACAGTTTTGAAAGTAGTGTTACGGGCAAGAAATAATGGATGGAAAAAAAATTACACCTGGAGGGACAGTTTGAGTGTGATAGTTGCGCTTAATGGGAGCCGTGAAATAAACCACCTAGCCGACTATCTAGCTAAGTTTGCAAAAACTCATTCTATTTGTTTTAACTGGTTTAATAATATTTTCAACTGGATATAAATTTTGATCGAGCAGGAAAAAAACAATATGTATGATTCAATTGAAGATTTCTTTCCAATTAAAAAAAAGAAAGAAAAAAACCTCTAAGAACTAACAAGATGCCCAGTTGCTACTTAAAAAAATTTAATAACAACCAATAAGGGAGAATTTGTAAACTCAATAATAAACATTTTCATACTCTCACACTTATCCAACAAAATTTTCAACACATATCCGAACAAATACAGAATAATAATAACAACCAATAAGAAGTGTCGGTGACCCTAACCTCCAAAACATAAGTACAGTAAACTCAATAATAAACAAAATTAATGTACATACTCCTCAGTTCCCCCCTGTACCTTAATCTCATCAAAACCCCCACACGGTTAGATTTTCAACACATATCCGTATCTTCACACATTTCAATGAAAAATCAAATGGTAGACACAAAACCCCCTATCAACCTCCTTAAGGCATACACTAAGAAAACAACCCCAACCAACAAACATTTAATTTGGACTTACAGTCAGTCCCCTTCTTCCAGTTGGAGTAGACTGATAAGTGTGAAACAAACAACAAAGTACACAGCTGGCAAACAAAAAAAAAATCTAGTGGTAAAAAAAAGCCACACTTTTCTTTCTTTTTCTCAAAATTCCCTTAATCGAATACAATTCTCTCATCAATCGATACCAGATCACAATCACAAAACACAAAAAAGAAGAAAAAACCCAGAAACCCATTGTAGTTAAACATCAATTTATAAGCTCACTTGCTGCATTTGTTTTGATTTGTCCGAAAAATGCGGGATTTTCTGAAGAGAAGAAGTAGTGATTTTCGGATAACAGCCGCAGCAGCAGCAGGATTTGTAGTTTGAGTCATGCACGGGTTTAGTAGATTAGGGTCAGGGTCGGGGTCAGGAAGGATAAGTGGTGGTGGTGGTGGTGGTGATTCTCCAACATTAATGACTACAGCTGCAGCAATGGCAACTGCATCACCACCAACATCGCCTACTGTATCACCTAGGTTTAGACATAGTAGTAGTAGAAGGAAATCTTCTTCTTCTGTTTATGGTAGTGGGAAAAGTTCAGGAGGGCCGCCGAAATTAGAGAATTTTATTGAGAGAATCGTGTATATTTTTTTATCTGCTGTTTTTAGGAGAAGAGGTGTTTTATTATTTGCTCCAATTTTTTATTTTTCTGGTATGTTAATGTATATGGATTCTTTAAGTTTGTTTCCTGGATCAAGAATTGGTGGTGGTGGTGGTGATTGGAGTTCTTCACCGCCCGGTTCGATTTATCGGAGTCCTCAAGTTTTTGAAAACCTTTGGCCGTATATGCAACTGGATACGAATCATAGCTACAATGAGGTATGATTTATTGTTCAATCTCTTGATTTTTATGGTTGGATTGTTGTTTTTCATTGAAAATTAAAATTGTAGTTTTTGGGGATGTATAGGGAGATGGATGCGGATTGCACATTTGAGTAAACCTAGAAAATTAGAAATCTGAGTGGATAGATACCTTGTCATCAGTTTGTGTTTGGAATAGAATCATTAGACTGTGAAATTTTAACCAAATTGATCTCAGTTAGACTGACATAAAAGAGTTGGAAATATCGCAGTTGATGTCAGCATGGCGCCCGAGATTACATCAAGCTTGGAAGCCTTGTGTGAACTGGAGTACTGCTTCATCAGGTATGAATTTCATGTGGTATTGCTTTTGAGTTGCTTTGAGTCAAAGTAGTAGTGAGACCAACGTAAGCATAGTCTCAGCCATATTTTGATGATCTTAAACACTTAAGATGATGTCTCTGCCATTTGGGATTTAAGTATTCGTCTGAGAGGTAGTTATTCCTCGCAAACAAACCTTAGTGCCACATCAATCTCACTTTTCAGGAATAATGGGCAAGCACTAATGCCTGTACTGGAAAAAGAAAAGAAAACAAAAAACCTATTTTTATGTTTCTGTATTGTTTGCTTGTTATGTTTGTAAAGTGTATATATCATAGGCTAATATGCTTTCTGTTTGCTTCAAGGGTTGTCTGAACCGCCGAAGTCAAATGGTTTCCTTATAATTGAAGCAAATGGTGGATTGAATCAACAACGTATATCTGTATATCTCACACCTTAAACTTCTTTATATCAGGCAATTATTTCATGAATTTGGAGTCAAGAGTTTGCATATAATACCAGCGATGCTAGTCAAGACATTGCATACAACATATTCTAATATTTGCCATATAGAAACAAGAACACAAGGTTATTTGCTCCACCCTTTACCTGGATGCCTTAACTTAGAGATGGAGAGTAGTCTAGACCATGTTCAGGGAATTTTGAGGTGAATAATCTCATAAGTTTGCAGCTTCTTGCCTGTTTTGTTTAATTTATCGTTCGGTTTTGATACAGATATGTGATGCAGTGGCAGTTGCTGCGTTACTGAACGCTACCCTCGTCATTCCTATGTTTCATTTGAATAGTGTTTGGCGTGATTCCAGGTGACTATGACTTTTATACTCGTTGTAAAGATGTGGTATGATGTCTCTGTAAAGGGTACTTATTAAAGGGTCAAGTTATCTGTTGTGCCACAGTGTCCACAACTTTAACTGAGAACTATTACCTTGCTTCTTTATGGCCAAACTGGTTTCATGCTTTTGCAGAATTTGTGAAGCTTACACAATTCTTTATGCTTGCAACTTTTTGCAGCAAGTTCGGTGAAATATTTGACGAGGAGTTCTTCATATATGCTCTCAGAAATAATGTTAACGTAATCAAAGAGCTTCCAGAAGATGTATTACATCGGTTCGATAATAATATAAGTAATATAGTGAACTTGAGAGTTAAAGCCTGGTCTACTCCATCATATTATCTGCGGAAGGTTCTTCCAAAGCTGTTGGAACTGGGGTAATGCGTTATCTAGAACAATTGTTCTTTGCTTATTTCCTCATATCTATCTAAATTGTGATCATTTAGTTTAACGGAAAATATTACTCCCTCTGTTTCAAAAAGATAGGCTTGTTTCATGTGTAATTTGTACATGAAACAAACCTATCTTTTTGAAAAGGAGGTAGTAGAATATTAGCTAATGTTAGAAAACTAGCCACTTACTCCCAAGCTTATGTGCAAATGACTTGACACTATATTCAACCCAAAGGGTTCACAAGAATTAGGGGTTCTAGATGGGCGCCACGTCATTTACCACCCAAGCTTGGGACTAACTACCTAGTTGCTAGCATCTTGGCATGGTTGAAATTATATTGAGGTTTCAGCATTTTTGTTTATGTCCTGACAAGTGCTATATGTTTTTTTCCCTAATGCCTGTGTAGAGCTGTACGAATTGCACCCTTCTCCAACAGATTGGCTCATGCAGTTCCCTCAGAAACTCAGAGCCTTAGATGCTTGGCCAATTACGAAGCATTGAGGTTTTCAAAACCTATACAATCACTTGCTGAAAAGATGGTTGATCGGATGATCAGGAATAGCTCTATCAGTGGTGGAAACTATGTCTCAGTACATCTTCGATTTGAGGAGGTACTTTCATGTCGCCTAATATTGCTTATATTTTGTGCATTTTTACATCTCTTATAAAACCCCTCTGTGCATCTGTGTGTCACACTGTTTCTAAGGGGTTCTTGTATTTCAATGAAGGATATGGTAGCTTTTTCATGCTGTATTTATGATGGTGGTGAGGAAGAAAAACTTGAAATGGATAATGCTCGGCAAAAGAATTGGAGGGGAAAGTTTAAAAAAGCTGGTCGAGTAATAAAACCAGGCGCAAATCGGATGGATGGGAAATGCCCACTAACTCCAATAGAGGTTAGCTTTTAATCTCCGAAGGTTTACTGTTAACCTTCTGATACCGTGTTACTTTGTTGCAGTGAATTGATTGTATATACATTTGAGCAGTTAAGTTTGCACTGTTTGATGTGCCTTGAATCAAAATTTTCTTTTCACTGGTTTCTGCAGGTAGGAATGATACTTAGAGGTATGGGTTTTGACAATACTACCTCAGTATATGTTGCTGCTGGGAAAATTTATAGGGCAGAAAAATATATGGCACCACTTCGACAGATGTTTCCATTGTTAGAAACCAAGGAAACTCTTGCCTCAGAATTGGAACTTGCTCCATTTCAGGTACCACTATTGTCATGATTTAGAGCGCACTATAGGAATTAAATCATTATTTTATTTTATATTTTGTATCTGCTTAATGCCTATATTATGATTTTTGTATTTGTCAATATGTTAAGATGCTTCTTAACAATTAGTGTTTGTGATGTAGGGTCACTCGTCTAGGCTGGCTGCCCTAGATTATGCTGTATGCCTTCATAGTGAAGTGTTTTTAACTACTCAAGGTGGAAACTTTCCCCATTTTCTCATGGGTCATAGACGTTATCTCTATGGAGGACACGCGAAGACAATCAGGCCTGATAAAAGGAAACTTGCCATATTATTTGATAGCCCAAACATCAGGTATACTAGCCGCATTGATATATTTTCTCAAAAACTTCACGAAATCATCTCTGTATAGAGTCTGTCCTTTTGAATAACTTAAGACGCCAGACATGATAGAAAATGTTGATCACCGCATCTTATTGCAGATGGGAAAATTTCAAGCGCCAAATGCACGAAATGCTTCGCCACAGTGATTCAAAAGGTTATGAAATGAGGAAACCTAGTAGCTCATTGTACACCTTTCCCATGCCAGATTGTATGTGTAAACAGCAAGAACTAGAAGAAGTAGGAAATATAGATGGTAACATAACGGTGACTATAAGTTAGAACGGATGATACATGAAGAAATGTATAACAGATTACTGCAACATTTTTCTATACATGTAATTGCCTAGTAATAATATATTTAAACAATCTGTCAATTTAGATGTTTGGGACGTAACTTATTAGAAGAGAGCTTATCAACATAGTTGTTCTTTAGAGTTTCATTAGCTCTACAAAATTGTAACTCAATAGTTAATATTCAATATTCTTTGTACATGATTTAAGTGAAATACAGGCTTTATATATTTGATAGTAAAACATGGTCAAAAAGCTTCTTTATAAATATTTTTCGTTTTCTAGTAGGAAGAGTCTTTGAAATACAGGATTTTTTTTTTTTTTTTGAAGGAATGAGGAGCATGAAAGCTCCAAACTTCATTGATAATAATATACATGATTAATACAATAATCTTGAAAATAAATCCCAAACAAAATTCTGTACTAAATATATGTAAATCGACGGAAGAATTGAAATCTTCTAATGGTTTATCACCATTTTGTTGGATACTCTCCGAGAACATAAGATGCTTCCATAGGAGAAGTAATATGCCCAAATTCTTCATCGAATTCTGTAATCTTTGATCATCACGTACGTGGATGATTGAATGAAAGATTGAACGAAATCGAAAGTCCTCCAGGAGGTATGAGAAACCGTAATGGCAAAAACTTGCCATACGTTATCAGAAATACAAACTATTTACAATACCAATTGCTATAATGCAATTTGTTTTATTTAGATATATATTAGATTAGATAATTCTACCCAGATCTTAAATTAAATTAAAATCCGGGTAGAAAATGAGAAGATGGTTAAAAGAATTCAATGGAGAAGATGAAGATAACTACCAATGGTTGAATATAACTACTCCCTAAAGAAGATAACTGTTAATGTTAAAGGATAATGTTGCAGAGCAAAATAAAGGAGAGAGAGGGAACCGTAGCAAAGACAAGTTAACAGTACCAGTGTTACCAGAAGTATGTACTAGTTTCCACCAACATCTTGGTTACCTGAATTGATCAAGCCTGTAACATCTTGAACAAATCTTCTTGCAACAAAATATATATTTGGAAAACAGGGAATTTGCAGGAAAAAAAAAGACTCATCCTGTTTATGAATGAACTGCTTTTGCGAACTTGCAATTACTTGAAAAACAATATCATTAAATAAACTAAGAGATACTTAATGAAGTTTATGTTTCAGTGAAACAAGCAAACATAGGAGAGCTTGAACTTATCTCCGGTACCGGTAGCGTTTGAAGTTGAAGTATAATCTCAAGATTCCTCGTTCAAAAGTGCACTTAAAACCTTTTTTGTGGGAATACTCCCACTCTTTGTCGACAATTTTAAATGCAATGTCTTCATAAGGAGGCCCTGCATGGAACCTGATAAGACATGTCTCATCGCTGCCTTCTATCTTTTCTATGGTAAATACTGGAGCCTTAGAATTGTCCAAGAGATCAGGGTAGAAAATATCGAATTTGTACCCCTGCACCATCTTTGGAGGAGGATTATCATGGTCATAGCGGGTTCGGTTGTACTTGTTCCACTCGTATCCGGTATGAACACGATTGAAATATTTGGGTTTTCTTGGATGATATTTGTCATCCCACCAGTAAACCCCTGAATCTAGATTTATTACTTCCGACTCAGGACCAAGTATTGCATGTCCTTCCTCAATAGCTCCACCATCCTCCACTTGAGGCTTTGGATCATTATACTCACTTGCCACATTATTTTCATTCTTCGCAGGGTTCTGCAAACGATATAGATGCTTCAGATACGCCCTCGCCTTGAATACAGGAAGTTGTTTCAGAACAGCCTCCCAGAACTCAACTACCATGGCAGTGCCAGAACGCATCTGTGACTCGATCTGTGCCTGAAACACTTCTAACTCCTGGTAAGTCTTCCCATGCAAGAAATTCTTCACATCTCCTTGAATGCTCGGGTGTAATCCCCTTTGTTCGGCAAGCAACTGTACCATAGCTCGATATAAAGCATCACTTTTTCGAGCTTCTGCTAGTTCCCAATCACAAACTACTAGTAATGCATCCCAATACGCTATATGTCTAGGCGTCGCCCTGTCCATATCCAGAAGCGTTGCTATGTCATTACGAAGCTCTTCCATATCTTTCACTGCTAATCCCTCGAAAACCTTGCATGGTTCATCTAGTTCACCAACCTCGCCATCCAAATCATTCAGATGCTTGAAGAGCACATCAATAGGCTTAGCGCGTCCCTGACATAATCTGATTTCCGACCCCCTCTTGCTTCGTTTATACTCGCACTCCTTGTCCTTTTTCTCTAAGTCCTGATTTTTGGCTCTTTCCCGCTCTCTAGCTAACATTGCCGATTCTTCTTCGCGTCGAGCTTTCTTGATAACACTTTCTTCCTTCCTCTTTTTAATTTTTTTAATCTCCACCATATTTTGTTTATGTTTCTCTTTCAAATATTTTGCCGAATTTGCATCAATGTGCATACCTTGCAAGACATCCCGTGCTATCTTCTTTTCCCAAACGAATTGTTCATAGAGGTTAGAATCCCCGAACTGATTCGAATCATTGGAATAACCTGATGACAGACTTTCTGATTTTAATTTCTTTGCAGCCCTCGATGCCCTCTTCTGCGCTTTCTTTACTCTGTATTTACACATTTCTTCTTTAGTAATCTCTAAACTCCGTTTTCTCTGATGGTTTCTTCCATCACGATCATTACAATTTCTAGTACCACAACTCTGGCCTCTCCCCATTGATAACGATGAATGAAGAGTAATAGGCCAAGAAGTGAATATATATATATATATATGGACGAATGTCTTGAGTTTCGAATCCGAAGTAGGAAAGAATCAATCAATACTTTTCTTTATTTTTTCTTTATATAAAGGAGAATAGTTAGGCTGATTTGTCGCAACCAGATTTACTCTGATTTGTGGTGCGTCCACGTCATAACCTGTTTTACACGTCATCATTAAATCCATGCCATGTCATCCCACAAAACTTTTCCAAACAGATATGTCCATTGGTAACTTCGGTTTCCAAATTAAAAAATTAAAGCTCTTTCTAGAAAGATACATCCCAAATGGTGCATTCAGTTTGAGACACCCTTTCACAACACGATCACAAAAGTAAAACCATCAATTGGTAATTTCGGTTTCTTTTGGGCAGAAATTTTTACCTAACAGAATATATGAAAAGATATGTCTCCTCCCTAACGTTTGCAATTTTTCGGGCAATTTGTTTTTTTGGCTTATTTGGGTTACGATGCTCCAAGAAAATCCATAACGCTACGCTTCTTTCTAAATCTAATGTTAATGGTTATAGGAACGTAAAGAGGATTTCTGAGTAGAATAAAATTAGAGAAAGAAATTTTGAGATTCATAAATCTGGACGAAACCCCTTGCTTGATTTTGTTTCCAATGAGCAAATAATCATTAAACTATTCACATCATGTATGCAGTAATGTACCCACTATTACATCAAGGCAGCAGTCATTATAAATTGAAGTGATCGTGACAGACGGATAGAAAATGAGAAATACTTGTGTTGAGATTCAGTGAAAGAAATAAGTTGATGGGAGAAGAAAGACAATTAAAAACGAATCACGTTGAAGGTGTGTAATCTAATATGCCAACATTTTTTTCCGGAGACCTCAAATGGATTTCTTTGTTTAAATTCTTAAATTTATAACAATACATGGTTTCAACAAAAATGATCTGTATGCAAATTCGTTGTTGAATTTATTATTCCTAAAAGGGTGGTAGGTAAGTTAAGTATGCATTCTTTTAGTTGAATTTTAAGTGTTTGATGAAATTCATGATATCTATCTATTCCATCAACCATGTTCAGTTAATTCTGTTTTTTTTTTTTTTTTTTAATTACCTTCTATGAATGAGTAATTTAGTTATTCTATCTACTTATATCTCCAACTAAGTTTGAAATAGGATCTGTGGATTGAATTTTTGAATGATGGCTTGAACTTCATTTAGACAAATGGCTATGATATTAGGGCTTGGACCTGTTCGCGACTATTTGTTTGAAGCCAGTCAAATCCACTCATGGAAGCATTTGGTAATGTAAGAAAGGTTAGGAGTGATAACTTGACATGAGCTTTTTTGTGAATTTTTTGTGTCATCTCACATGGTTCCAAATTCATTTATTATTTTTGCGTCTGTACCTGTATTTGTTTGGAGGCATTTTTCATGCAATGTGATTTTGTTGTATGTCAAATTCTTTGGTGCCTCTCATCTCACATGCAAAAAATCAGGACTAGATTCGCGACTCATGGAGACTGTATTGGCCTCCTTGGCAGTAGAGATGTTTCCATCCTTTCTACCAAAGGGTATAGCCGAGAAAGGAATAATGCCGGCTCATGCGTATGGGAACTGCAGGAAAAACGTCTTGGATTTCTTAGAAGTTACTTCATGATCGTGTAGAGATACAGATGACACTATGCGAAATCCAGGTATTACAATGGTGTCAAGGTACTCATTTTGCCTTACTCATGCACATCTCAGGAACAACCTGTTCTTTAGATAATTAGATGTGATTATGCTACTGTGTTTAGATAATTAGGTGCAACTTTGAAGTCGTTTGGCTATCCATTTGAGTGAAATTGTTGACTGCCATATTCTGTTTAGGCAAGTTCAACTTAATGATGATTCGAATGGGTAGCAAAGGTCATTGTATAACATGGCTGTCTATATATGTGTCTTACAAAAGGATGCAGGTGTTAATAAATTGCTTTTACTCTACGGCAATTGGAAAAATATCGTATTTCTCATACTCGAAATTGACACACCATAAACGTAATGATTTATTTTTCTTTTAGGTATCCTACAATAAATTAAATTTCACATTGATTCCAAACTTGATTTTGTTTATTGTAATGGAAAATTACATCGTATTATAATTTTATAGATCTGGAAAACGGGTACATTGGATTAACCATTTTTAGTCTGTCTATGTACTGACAATGCCCGTGCAAATGAAAGGACTTGTTCTAAATATAGGAGTTCAAGGCATATTTGGAAAGTCCCAGTTTTGGTAGGACTTTTGAGCTTCTGCTCGAGGTGATGCGAGTTGGATGCCTAGGCGGCAGCAACTCACTCTGACACGTAACTGACAAGCTAGATGGTGGGCAAAAGACTGAATACTATCCGCATTAGGACTTCGAAAGGGCACTTGAGAACAGGCAAATTCATTGAAGTACATAATTTTAGTGGATAGCCAGCAATTGAGAATTCCATATAAATAGGACTGACAAATTGAATAAAATGGCCCAGAATTTTTAACTTACAACAGAATATCCATATGTAATACTTAAGATGTGAGATACTGAACATTAAAAGTGATCAAGTCAAGGGAATGGTGAACTTCTTGTTCTCATGATTCTACTTCTGTTGGTGAAATCAGGGGGTAATGCAGGCAACATTGTAAGTGCAACTATCCCACTTGCAGCTGCTGCTACAGCTCCAACAACAAATGCAGGGAGATTTCCACCTCCAAATAAGGAGTCCCATGGTCCACTCGCTACTGATACCAGAATCTGAAAATATACAGTTAACAGACAAATTTTTCAGTAGTAATCATTTGTTGAAACCGAAGTGCTAAAATTGTGTAAAAACTCTAATGATACATTTGAGCGGAGTAGTGCTTACTTGTGGTATAACTACTGCAAGATTTAGAACTCCCATTGCAAGTCCTGTAAATCAAAATGCTTAGTTCGTAAAAGAGTTCCAATAATCCAGAAAACCCATAAGAAAAGAAAAGTCAGGGTCCGAATCACTCTGTAGCTAAATGAAACCACATGATGATTGTACATGTAGACAGCAAATGAGTCAATGAATGTTGCTTTGAGCAATATAAGATAGTGACTGGGATTAGATCATATTACCTTGACCTGCACCAGAGGAGTTGGAAAAGATAGAAGCCAAAGCAAATGGAATGCTATATGTCACCTGCAAAACATTCAATTAAGCCAACAATGAGTATCACATATATCTGATCACTCTAATTGGAAGTTCAATCTTATAAACTAACTAGTTCTTCGGTTATTCCACATGGTAGTAGGGGGAACAATCTCTTGTTAAGTCTTTAAATCTCTTCACTAGTTACTGCGGCTAGGAATAAACCAAATATGTGAAATCACTCAAATGTAAGTAGAGTCAAATATGTGAAATCACGCAAATGGATAAATATGTGCCTCATTTATATGATGATTTTAATGTTTTTCCTTCTAGCTTTTCTGCTATTGTTTCTCCAGAAATACATGGTTTGGACTGGCTGTCTGCAGCCAAAGGTGGGTCTCTAATAAAATTTAGTACTGTATATCTTCCAAGGGGCCTGTTGCAGAAATAATGAACGCGGGAATGGAAAACTAACCGCGAGAGGTACACCCAATACGGCAAAGAGAGCCAATGCAGAGATTCGAACTCCTAGCGCTGGATCAGCTTCATCTGGCCCTGCCCTGGATGATTCTGCCACTTTGGTAATCCATACTGTTGACGCCAAACCAATTGACAACACCAGATTCACAAAAAACCACAATCTCTTTACGCCACCAACTTTCTTTGCCAACCATTCAACACCCAAAGAGGTAAATCCTAGCACAACTGAATTGAACATTAACCCGAAAGAACCCGCTCGAACCCCATCACCATATTGCTTCCCTACTCCAATCTTACCACCATACACCTCTCTACCCATCCAATCCGTATCAAACAACAAAAAAGGAAACCAACCGATCCAATTAAGACATGTTACTAGTAGTAAAACCCACATTGGTCTCGGTAAGTCCCTCAGTGCTTTCACTATCTCCCCTACAAATGCAATATTTGCTTCAGCCTCCTCGTCCATTTCAACATCATTAATAGTTGACGGCCATATTGATATCGACATGAAAAAACATGATGATGACAATAAACATCATGCTGTTTTATAAAAGGCAAGTATTTGTTTCTCTTGAATTGAAGTTTTGAATATTATATCAAACTTAGAGCAATGGTTGTTAAGGTTAACAAGAGTATAACAGCCATGAAAAAACATGTCTTAAGATTTGCACAATAAACATCACAAGCTTCGGTTTTACTAAAAGGCAAGTATTTGTAAAGATTGGTGTAAGAACCTGCGGCGAAACCTAGTATATTACCAACAGCCATGAAAAATGAATAGAAAGCATTAGCAGTTCTAGTTCTTCTTTGATCAGTACCAGTTAAATCAGCTAAAAGTGCACGGCAAGGCCCTTGCAACATATTATTAGCAACATCAAGAATCCAAAACCCCAGTATAAATATAGTAATAGAAATGACTTTGGGTCTATTGGAAGAAGAAGAAGCTGATGAAGATGTATCTCCTAATGGGTCACCCAAAGAATGACCCAAATCAGCAGCAAAACTAATGAACATGACAGATATTACAACGAGCAAGGTACCGGAAACTATAAACGGACGGCGGCGGCCCCAACGAGAGAGACAACGATCGCTATGGTAACCGATGATGGGTTGAATGATCATGCCTGAAATTGGACCACAAAGCCAAATGAAAGCTGCATATTTATGTGGGATGCCTAAGAGTTGAACATATGGAGTTAAAAGAGATAGTTGAAGTGCCCATCCAAATTGAATTCCTGCTGCTATTGATGATACTAGTATTAGTTTCTTGTGTGATGCTGGCTTTGGAGAAGAAAATATTGGTTTTTGTTGTTGCTGTTCTAGCAAAAACAACAAAGGCTGTTTATCATCCATGATTAATCTCTGTCTCTCTACTTGTATCTTTTCTGAGGTGCCTATATATGGGAAGTGCTAGCTAGTTGTTAAAATCCTCACTCTCTCTTTGCTGTTGCTTGTAGTTTAAAAGCTGGTTTTGGTTTGATTGAAGTTTTTGTCTTGCCAGGTTTCAATGGAAATGCGTTGTGACGTTGATAACTTGGAAGTTATGAGTCATGAGTCATGACCACCTTTGCGAGCTGGCTAATTATAAGCGGTCAGCTTAGGATGCAGCACGTGTTGGTTGCGCATAACGTACAGTAACAAACGTAAGCTGTTGCAGGTTTTGTGGGAGAAACCGTTCGGAGCTCCATTCTGCCAGCTACAAGTAATGTCTCGAATTCTTGGAAGATGTAATAAAGGATTACCATGACTATTGTTTTGGTAGGGGAGAGTTACTCTAAAACTTTGAAAAAACTGGTATTGTTATCGTGGCCCCTGTAGATAACCAATATCCAGTTACCCCTTCATCAACTGGCCCTCGGCTAGGGGTGTTCATGGTTACTGGTTAACCGAGAAACCGAACCAAACCAAACCGATTAGGGGGGAACCGAACCGAATCATTAACTAATGGTTGGTTTTGGTTTAGAAAAGATGAAAACCGAGATTAATGGTTTGGTTTTGGTATGATAGAGAAACCGAACCAATAACCAATGGTTAACCGAATATTGATAAAAAAAAATCATTGATTAAATTTTCATTAGAGATGTCACTGCCATTAGTTAAATCTTCTTTTGATCTCTAGATTTAGAGTAAGCTTTAACTACTCTTGATATTTTTTTATTTATTTTTTGTCTGTAAATTTTTGTAAACCAATACTATTTTTTTCTGTAAATTAGTGTTTTTTTTTTTTTTTTTGGTTTGACATAATTATTGGTTAACCAAAAACCACTGGGAAAAACCGAAACCGGCTGGAACCATTTGGAAACCTAACCAATGGTTAATGGATTGGTTTGGTTTCAATTTTTAGAAACCGATAGTATTGGTTTCGGTTTTGGTTTGGCTTGAAACCGAACCAAAACCGACCATGAACACCCCTACCCTCGGCGGAGGCAATTAGCATCCCTTATTCCTACGTTTAAATAATATCCCTTCCACAAAATTGGAAATGAATTAACAACCCCTTCCCAAGTAAATTGGATCCCGCAGCTCACTAGTACCTTGGATCTCGCGAACTGTTACCCCATTTAGACGGTCGCCGATCTCATTGATCCTTTCACTCACACCTGGAACCACGATAAGTTAAATCTCTTCCCCCAACATAACCCCAACGAATCGTGAATATCCATCTCCCACAAACAACCACTCTGATAAAATCATATGGCCATTTACCAAGTACCAAGTACGGAAAGTACACCACAACATCTGGATACAATTGCTTGGTAAGCAGATCAAATAACTCCCACCAGAACCCCCCTACCAGTATCGAAAATCCTATGGACATTTCCGTGTCCCCCAAAAATACGATTTTACGGTGGAAAGCAATCAACGAGGGTCTCCCAACCATCTCCATTCTACACCATATCTACCTCACCAGCACCAATATACGCCCACAATGCAATTCTCATCCACAAATTGTTAATCATATTCTCCTTCATTGTCAAGTGATCGTGGCCGCATGGAACATTCTCAATACGGGAATTCCTAATCATTCCGTCCAAATCTCCCGAACCTTCCAAACCCTCAGACGACAATCTCTCAAAATGTACAATCAAAGGTACATTGCTCTATCAGCACCGCCTTTTGCTTCCTTTTCTGGTCCTTATGGATAGCTATGAATGATTTCATTTATCTCCAAAATCAACCAAACTCGGGAAACATAGCACACATGAAACTTAGTCTTCAACGGGAACTCTCTTGGGCACAAACAAACCTCCCTCCCGTGTTACCTGGAATGCCAACTTCTATCAACCGTACAAATGGAACACGGGTTTCCACAACAATCCTTATAGGTTGGAAAAAACCTAATTTAGTTAGGATCAAGATCAATACGGAGCGCAGCGAAAGGACATCCTGGAATAGCTGGAGCAGGTTTCATTTGCAGGGATACGTCTGTGTACACCATGATAGCAATAACACAACCGCTGGAAATCACCACTTCCCTGATAGACGAATCTTGAACACCATGATAGCATCGACGGCAAAAGATCGAAGTTGGCCAAAAGTTCAATTTGAGACCGACTCAGAAAACCTAAATTGACTCCTAACTTCAGACGCCAAACCGCATTGGTACATTTTGAGTATGATTTCTGAAACCAAGTTAATCATGAGCCAAATCCCCTAACGCAACATCGCCCACATCTTCAGGGAAGTTAATCAAGTTACAGATGGACTGGCCATCCTTGCTGCGGACAAAAGCCAGCCGGGGAACCTTTCAACATTGGTTTGGGATCATATAATCCCATCATGCATTAATAAAATTATAACAGACAACTCATTGGGTATCACATACCCTCGTGTAATTGCCGCTTAATTTTAATACAATCTCATGCTTCAAAAAAAAAAAAAGGTTAAAATTTCAACATTTAAAATGATATACAAATAAAGATCCTATGTTAAACGGTGATAAATTCCTCATTTGAAAGGCTGTTATGATACATCAATTTTGGTGAGGGTATCTGGAAAAGTTTGATAAAGAAAACTTTTGTTATCTTAAAAAATTATCACACTTCATTTACACCTGATACATAAATATACCGGGTCAGTCTCATCCAAAATGGCAATATTTTCGATGAACGGGCCACATTTAATCACGAACTCAACTTTGATTGTAATCTACCTAGAATAGAGGACTCTCTGCAACTTAGAATCTTGATCCATACACGTGGTGTCCTAGTTTCGGCTGTAGTCCTTCTCTAAAGACCTAGGTTTCCTCGAAAATCATAATTATGTTACTACTTTTGAAGTTTTCACTAACGGATTTGTGAATCTCAGTTAGACTATATTTTACCTGGTGGTTCTCGATATCTGGAATCTTATCTTGATCATCATGTCTATTCCAAGGTCTGTATCTTTTGCTATACGACCATTCAAGAACTAATAATTAGGCAATAATATTGATAGAGATTAAAAAAAAATCTTCGTCTCAGAATTTTTAATTCCACAAGTTTCATATTTGTTCTCAGATTGATCATGTGAGGTAGAATCGATTAGGTATCTCTATAACCTTTTGAAGTTCTTGATTCTTTTTTAGCCTTGAAGATCCCTCATAATCAAATAGATTTCCGTAACTTGATTGAATATTTTTACGAAGGAAATCAATAGGATTTCTATTAAAGAAAGATTAGTTAAAAGTCTTCATATATATATATAGGCTGAAGTAACTCATAGGACTGTAAAGGACGTCAGATTGGGGAATCAAGTGCTTAGGGACTTACGAGATCCAAGAGACATAAGGAGCAAGACTGAAGCTGAATTGATCAGAGGGTCGATTCAACCTCAACTACATTCCAGTCCGAAGTCTGATAGTAGGCTAATGTTTGTAGTGGTTTAATATTGTGCGATGTTCAAGCTGGACGAGGTAACGGGGTTTTTCTGCTAGATTGTAGTTTCCTCGTTAACAAAATTTCTAGTGTCTTTTATTATTTCTTTTCCACACTATATCGTTTATCTTTATAATTTAAATATCACAAGTAGTACGTTAATCAACCTATATTGTTCTTATCTCAGCTTGTATATATCCTAACAAGACTTGTTTCTATTGAATTCGTATCTTGAAAAAGATTATAAGACTTGTTCTTGTTGAGATTTGGATCTTGTGCAGTTCGGATACATACTAGGCTGTTCTTGGATATTGATTTTTGAGATTGTCCAAGAAATATTTTTCATACACATTCGTGAGCTGAAAGTTGGTGGTGCACTAGGTCGGCTCTCATTTTCATGAAGACGCAACTTATCTGAGATTTGTTAAAGCCTTTACAACTTATTTGTGAATAAGGGTGGACTATAGTAAAGTAAAATAACTTAGAATCACATTAAGCTTGATTTACTTTTTTCCTTTGGGTGGTAAATTGGCATCCGATACGATTAAGTTTAAAAATTAAATAAAATAAAAATACTTGATTTTTTTCTTGTATGTGTATTATTAAATCATTGGTTTGGCATCTAATTATCAGAACTAATAGCTGGCAGTGATGATAACAACTCTCTTATCGAATTTTGCAACCAAGATATATGATATATTTCAGTAAATGACAAAAAAAATGTCACAAAAAATCTCGTTGCAATAGTACCAAAGGAAATTACAATTGTGTTCGCCCAAATGATACTAGGGGAAAGCTTTGTTATGTTTAATTTAGGAAGTAAAATTAATCAATTTTATTTTATGTGTTTTTGTGATTTTTGTGATACTTGTGGTAATTATTTTTAATTTACATATTGTTTATGTAATAAAAATTATCATGGACATTGGTTTCCATCCATTCAAATCGTCTTATCCAACACATTTTTTCTTGCTATAACATGTATTACTCCCTTCAGGCCTTGCGCTTTTCCGCGACACAGCTACACATGCTTATCTTGACATTGCAAACTATTAACAGTACATATCATTTCATTCTTACTAACATTGAAGCTTCAAACTTCTCCAACATTCCCTTGCATTCTTATATCATGTCGAGAATAAGAATTGGTTAGAGAAATGACAATGTAAGAGAATTGTTTTATACCGTCTGAACCGGATCAACAACCCATCCAATTGTGACTACTCAATACTTTCTCAAGTCTATATCAAAATTAACCATGCTTGATCATGAATCCAAGTAGCATGTTGTGTAATTCTGGCATAGTCTTAGAAAATTTTCAAGTCAAAGACTTTGGCTATAACCAATTCTTGTTTCTTTTCACTTCTTATACAGACTACTGAGAGTTTTAAAATCTATATCTTCAATCTTTAATGACAATGTAATGGTTCCTACAAATTAGGAACCGAAAAGTCCAACGCAGGCTGTAGACTTTTCTTTCTAAACCTTCGATGGCAAAATCTTTTGTCACAAAGAAGCAAAGAATGCAAGAGGATTTTTTACTATGTTTTCCCAAATGGTTATACGGGATATGGAAAAAAAATTAAGAACTAGCTGCACACGAGATAAGCATGTTCCTGTGATATCCATTGTCTCATTAGGTAGTTTAGCAAAGTGTCATCTTGGAAGGAGGTTTCGGCAAAGTGTATATAGGAATGTTATCATACGGAAGAGTGGTATCCTCCAAGATAACTCAAAAGTTTAATGAAAAGTAACTCCATTCATTTATTAACGAAATTGCCCTTCTTTCACAAACCAATCATAGCCACATAGTGCGGCTTGTCGGTTGTTGTTTGGAGGCTAAAATTATTTTATTCGCTTATGAGTTTGTATCTAAAGGCACACTCTCATACCATATACATGGTCAACATGGTGACAGTGGGTCTCTGATTTTATGGAAGGATCGCTTAAGAAATTCTCTGAAATTGCACGAATATTTGTATAGTTGCATTGGAAGGTTTTCATACCCGTCCGTTTCTCCTCAATTGGTGTATCCATCAAGCCGGGTTAAAAAATATTTGTAATTGTTTTTTGTGATTTTTGTGATTACTTTAGATAATGTTTATATATGAATTTAATCAAAATTAATGTAATTACCGACAACGAGACAAAACCTACTTAAATATATCTATTTATTATCACCACTAAAAGAATTAGGTTTGCATTGACGGTAATCGTTAAGCAAGGAATTACAAAAATAAGTCTTTGTATAAACATGACTTAACAAAGACAAAACATAATTACATATAAAGGAACAATAAAGAAAACTTACAACCGACTCAAACAGAAAACTGTTACGCAGTTGTCACTCACTCACTCACACACATTAACCAATTCAATTGACTTAGATCATCACATCAGTTTTGAGTTGTAATAGTTCTAACATACCCCTTAAACTATGCCTTGATATGAGGTATCAATTTGTCGTTAGACAAACCATTAGGTAATCACTTGGTGAACAAGTAAGCAATTTGGCTCAAGGTATGAGCCTAATTTAATAAGATCCCGAATTATTTAGTTTCTATATGTTTAGTACGAGCATGGAAATTTCGTCACAGAATAACTTGTATGGAAGAAATAATTTAACTGAAATTTTATCAAACAGATAAGATAACCATAAAGTTCCAGCAGCAGCAAGGCCCTTATATTCTACTTCAATAGAAGAACATGAAATAGTTTACTATTTCTTGGAAGACCAGGAAACCAAATTTGTACCCAAAAACGCACAATATCCGAAAGTCGATTTCAATGTATCTGAAAAACCTATCCAATCACTGTCACAAAATACAATAAGTTTAGAGAAATTTCCACTACCAAGAGTAATTCCCTAACAAATAGACCCTTTTAAGTATCTAAGAATCCCCTCTGCAATTTAGAAATAAATGTCGGTTGGAAAATACATAATTAGACAGACATAATTAAATGCATAACTAATGTCAGATCTAATGAGTGTCAAATACTGCAATCTACCTACCAAACTCCTATAAGAAGCCACGTCTAGTAAAATATCACCATCAAATACAGAAACTCTTTAGAGTTCTACAACGCTTATAACCTATCGTAGAAAATCCAAGGAGTATTTGTTCAATATCAAAAGCAATTTCTTACCTGAAGAATCAAAATGTGCTTCAATCCACAAAAAATAATGTAGTGATCCTAGGTCCTTCATTGTAAATTTTTATTTTAAAGAATCCATAATTATAGTAAGTATCAGAAGAACTCACAAGAATGATGTCATCTACATAACACCATTTTCTATGAATCTCTATGAAAAATGAACATGGAGCTTTCACAAATAGAATTTGAGAAACCATACTTCAATAAAGATTTTTTCAAATTCACTTTACAACCTGAGCTTTTCAGCTTTATTCTTACAAAAAATAGTAAATTTGTATTCCTTACTAAAATATTTTTTCAGATGGAAAATATTGTATGGGTAGCTCAACTCTTTAGCGAGTTGACTCTCTCCCCATATTTTCAGATATGATGTAGGGTCTTTCCCATGATGAACTTGTGCTTAATTGTCATACCTTTGTGGGAAATGCGGTTGTGGAACTATATAGGATATGACTGTACTTTTATCTCTCTTTATGAAGGCGCTAAGTTTACTTAGTGGAATTGTTTAAAAAAGTTGGTATGTTATCATTAGTCTCGATACTCTTTTGTGTAGTTCATTAAGATCCCTTTTCTTTCACCTTTGAGAATTTTATTGACAAAAAGACAGAGAATTATTTAGTAGTATTCTACTACGGTATATTAAAGAAAAAAATGGCTTTTCGGAACATTATTTGGGGGCTGGGGGGACTTGAAAGCTTTAGGTTTCACCTACTAGTAAGGACAAAGGGGGTGGACATATCACCGTAATGTTATTTTAAAGTTTTGGTATAATTGGACCTTTAGGTAGGTAAAAATGTTACCACCTATATAACAACCATTTATTAGATTGACTTTGTCATTCTAGAAAAGCTCTAAAAGAGTATTCTCATAAGTTGTTACCGCTACGGATCTTCAAAAACAAAGGTGCTGAAACAATCATATGCAGAACCATAAAACTAGAAAAACTTGAAGAATGAAGAATTCAAGCATGTTGAAGATTCAAGAAATCAAGTATGATGGATGTTTGAGATGAAAGGTATATTCTATTGAATCCATATATATTGATGGTTTTATCACTAAAATTGACAAAGGAGAGATAGTTAGTGTTACAAAATTGCTCAAGTGAACCCACCACGCGTTGGTATGTCAAGTTTGGTTGTTACATTTTAGCTTTAAAACTTGCACGAGGCTGCTTGCTTAGATTACTAGAGTCAACTTCGTTAGGTTAGACTAGAGAGTCTAGAAATATTGAGACAAAGTCGTGTTACTCTGAAGAACCTGAAGACGTATCGATATCAACAATCATCCTTCTATTAAAATCTAGATCTAAGACAAGCTTACATGCATGATGTCTTTGTTAAAGATATCTCGGTTAATCCTCAACATTTGTATTCAAATAGTCTTACCCAACTATAAGAATCAGAAGAAAATTATTCCTGAACATAATCAATCCGCTATTGCTCAGTCGCTTAAAACAATCTCTAACAAACACCTATTAGATTATATTTGTTGTAGCGAAAAGGGTTATTGTTTCAGAAGGTGCAAAAGTTGGATTAAAGACAAACAAACTAGTGAATTCAGCTCATTTAATTTTGTTATTGACCATGTGTCTAGTCCTACCGATTTAAATAAACAATATCTTCAAATGTTGTCGTCAAAATCCAGACAAGAGCAAAAGCTTCCAGATCATTCCTCATATATGTTTGATCAAACTTAACGATCAAAATATATGATGGCTAGTAGAAGTCAATGTGCACAATATTCCTCTAACCATCAAATGATGAGAAGTCATTATAAGAGTCATGCCCATCCTAATGATCAAGGGTTTACAAATCATGCTTAGAAGCATGTTCCCTTTCAAATAGGTTTGTCCATTACAGTTCAGTCAAGTTTTGACTTTTAAAGTTGGGAATAAAACTAGAAAAAGGAATATCCAGGAATGTCAATCGATTTTTAAGAGTCTCACTGATACTGTGAAAGATCTTGTTCTTATATATATATATAATGAGCAATTGAAAGCTCATTCCAACATCACCTAGTATTGTTGGATCTAACTTCCTCATATTGTGTTCAGTTTTAAATAATGATGAAGCTGTTGAAATAGAAAAAAATAATATATTTCCTTAAAATTTAGGATCGAATTTTATCATGAATATTCTGAGTTATTTCTTGACATCTTAAATTTGGTACTTCTAGTAGTATACAAGTTGACTTTATAATAGTATTGATCCAAGATCCGAGAGAGTATGAAAGTTCATGCTAAATATAGCGCAAGATACCATTTTTATTCACAGCCCTTATGGAAAACATTTTTTTTCGTAAATCTTTACTAGCTTTATTTCCGATTTTGGTTTTACTGTACCCATTTTAGGTATCAAGCAAATAATGGTGTATCTCAAAAACTTGAATTTCATGTTTCTTACTTGATATAAAATCTCTTGAACAATTTAGATTTCATATAAAAAGATTGTTGTTCAAGATGGGTGAAGATATTATTGATATCGATTATCAACTACGAAGACTTAAGACATATAACACAACTGAAATCAAGTGTTATTTCTCGAAGGATCATAAGAGAAATCAATTATCTCTAGAACTTATATTCATGCTTATGCAAGATTCTGAGATTGCTCGAGAGCAACTTGAAGCATCTAAAATGAATGAGCAACGGTTTGAATCCAAGCTTATTATGAAGATGATTGTTGATTTGAATATTTTAAAAGAACGATTCAAACAATTGAAAGAAAGAAAGAATCTCAAGAAAATCATTGAAGAAACTCTGGTGAACAACCATTGTATGTCAAAACATTAAGAAAGATGTTTTTGTTTAATCTTAAGAATAAACTTAAATTACCGATCAATGAAGATTATATTTTTATATGTTTATGGGTTTTGTTCGTAACTGGCTAAAGATGAGTAACATATTTTGAGAATCGCAATATTAATATTCCCACGATTACACTTTGTAAATATATTGCAAGATTCCAAACCACTTTGTGGTCAAGTGAATGATTCCTACTCCTGTTCCTCCACATGTCTCGTGGAGAATATGAATCTTCTAGATACTCAGTCCACTGGTAAGAAGAAAGATCCAAAAACTCTTAAAGTAGTCATTACACCACTCAAGAAAGATAAAACAGATCCACTAAGATCCCAGAAAACCTTTTCTGTTTTTGGTAAGAAAGGACACACTCTAAAGTGGTGTAACTGAAAAAGTGGGGGTCTAACAACCTCACCCAATATTTCGTTTAGGAAATCTGTATGGACAAACTCCAATATAATTCCAAGATAATCAACTAGATAGTAAGACTCAATCAATGGAAATATATCCAATAGTTATATCTCTGTTTCACAATGTAATCATCAAATCAAACAGATAAAAATCCGCGAGCCTGATTATTATGTGAAACAACTTGAACGGTACCAAATACTAATGTTCAAGTGTCAATAAATTTATATCAACAACCAAAGGTTGGATTATCTAATTGATTGAACTACGCACAACCTATGATATTTCAATTATATATAAAATATAATGCGGAAAAGAAATAACACAGACACCAGAAATTTTGTTAACGAGGAAACCGCAAATGCATAAAAACCCCGGGACCTAGTCCAGATTTGAACACCACATTGTATTAAGCCGCTACACATACTAGCCTACTCCAAGTTAACTTCGGACTAGAATGTAATTGAGCCCTAACCAATCTCACACTGATCAAGGTACAATCGCATTCCTTACGCCTCTAAATCCCGGCAGGACTCTACGCACTTGATTCCCTTAGCTGATCTCACCCACAACTAAGAGTTGCTACGACCCAAAGTCGAAGACTTGATAAACCAATCTGTCTCACACATAAAAGTCTATGGAATAGATAAATCTGTCTCCCACAAAAATACCTATGAGTTTTGTTCCTTTCTTTGATAAATCAAGGTGAACAGAAACCAATTGATACACCAGACTTATATCCCGAAGAACATCCTAGTAATATCAGTCACCTCACGATAATCTTAATCGTATGGTAGTGAAACAAGATCTTGTGGAATCACAAACGTTGAGACAAAGATGTTTGTGGCTACTCTTTATCTTGCCTATCGGAGATTAAATATCGAGCAAATCTTAGAGAAGATAGTACTCAATACGATAGAATAAAGCAAGATCAGAACACACAACTACATAGAAAATAGTTCGGTCTGGCTTCACAATCCCAATGAAGTCTTTAATTCGTTAACCTATAATGGTTTTAGGAAAAACCTAGGTTAAAGGAGAATCGACTCTAGTCATAACTAGTATCACACAGGAGGTGTGGGGATTATAATTCCCAGTTGCTAAAGTTCTCCCTTACATAGTCTTTAAATCAGGGTTTGCAATCAATGTTATCTTGGTAACAAAGCATTCAATATTCACCGTTAGATGAAAACCTGATTAGACTCATGTTATTATCTTTCAACCATTAAATCAAACTTACCTTGTTACACACAAATGAAAAGTGACTTCATTTAGATATGGGTAACCGCACCTAAACGTGTACACCTTGTTGGATCAACAACAGTTAACCGAAGTTAGCCATATGAACACTTTCATATTAACCTTGTTCATTTCAATCACAACTAGTTCAAATGACTCAAATGAAACAAGTTCTAAAGTTGTTCAATTGTTTATATTCTCATAGAAGTATACAAGACATAATTGAAGCAAAATCGATTTTGATTCACTTGAATCAATTCATGAACATTATATCCACGGTTTGCAAAAGATTGCATTCCTTATTATATAAATGTATGTATTAGTTCATAAATAAACCGATTTTAGAACATAACCTACTCAAGTCGGCAAACGGGTATGCAAACCTAAGTGGCCGGACTAAGTTTGGGTTCGCCAGTATGCAAAAGTGCACGCATACCTCCAAGCTCAGTTGAATTCTCGGACTTGAACTTACGCCAGTACGCATACGGGTATGCATATTAAGTTCCCGGACTTTCATTAAGCCAACCAGTACGCATACGGGTATGCATACTATGGTTCCCGGACTTGGAATAACTTGCAACAGTTAGCATACTGTGCATTATCCAACAATGGTTCTAAACTCTCATTTCAATCATTCAAACATTCTTAGAAGACTAGAATATGCGCATACAAAAGCTTACCAACACATATTTGGAGAAATATGTAAGCGAGTTAAACTCAATTTCAAATATCAACTGGTATGCATACTATGGTTCCTTGTTATATCTGTGTAAGGTCATGACTTGGAATAACTTGTTCTCATGTGACATTTGCATTTAGAGTTTTTAGTTTTTATTTTGCATTTAGAGTTTTTAGTCTTTTATTTTACCTTTTATTTTCAAAAAAAAAAAAAAAAAAAAAAACTCTTTTGTAAAACCTCCAACTTTAGAGATTTTAGAGTCACTAGCATGCTTTTAGCTATGTTTACATAGAGATTCTGACCGAAATAACAGAACTTGGAAGTACCGAGAACACAATAGCATTGGATTTAACCATTTAGGTGTCTGTTTAGATATTCGGTAGTAGAATTGTGATCACCCATAGTGGAGACTACCCATTTTACATCAAGCGAGGTACCGAAGTGACTTTCTAGAAAAGCTTTTAGAGTGTGTGTCACCGTACGACAATTCCTGGTAGGAATGGTGAGCTACCCAACTTCGCACCACTTCTCAAAGACTTTTGATCTCTTGAGTGCTAATTCCGTCAATCATGAGGGTGACGTCTAAAGAGGAAAACTCCTTCTAAATATCGATTTGCATTATCCAACAATGGTTCTAAACTCTCATTTCAATCATTCAAACATTCTTAGAAGACGGGAATAGCTATCTCACACAAACTATTAGCTTCAAAGCCATTTTCAAGTGATCGAATGATCAATACAAAACATTTCGAGTCTACATCAAATGATTGTCTCACACAAATCATGTAAGATGTTACCAGGAGATTTCACATGATCATCTTTTGACTTTCGTCAATAATATAAGATGAAATTGGTTAAATCAAAAGCTTACCAACACATATTTGGAGAAATATGTAAGCGAGTTAAACTTTGTGATAATTTGTACATAAGACAAATTATACTAGGAATCAAATATCAAATCACTTAGTATAATATGAAGTTTATATAGCTATACGACTTTTGTGTCCAATAGGAGATAAAGTAGATAGACTTTTGAGTGATAGATGAGTTCAAGTCTCCACAAACCTATTGTTGGTGAAGTACCACAAGATCAGTAGTTCTTCGTCTTCAATCGATGAACGCCGTGAAGTCTAAAGCTTAACTACACGTTCTATCCGAATCCAAGACTTAGATATAAGTAGACTAGAAATCAAGACTTATAGTTTTTGCAACTAAACTTGACAAACAAGCTTGAGATAGCAACGCTTGCGAGTTCGACCGAGCAGTGCTCTAACAATCTCCCCCTTTGTCAATTTTAGTGACAAAACTATCAATACATATGGATTACAAAATAAATAAACTTTGTAGCTTCTCATCCAAATGCTTGATTTCCTTGGTTCTTCAACATTACTCGAGATCTTCGTCACTTCCAAGTACTCCAGTGATTCTGAACGTATTCAACTCAGCAGCATAGTTGTTGAAGATCCGTAGCTATAACAATGAGAAAACAGTAGCTCTCAATCATTGTTATACAGTGTCATAGTATTATTACACAACATAAAAGTCCAATTGTATCACAACTTTGACAACAATACTATGGTGATATATATCACTCCCCCTTAGTCAATACTTCATCTCACAATGAAAACCACTCCCCCTTACATAATGATCCGTAAACCATACGTATTTGTAGTGTGAACTACACATTAATTCTCCCCTTTTTTTTCAATATAAATTGGCAAAGGTACGAAAACTAGTGGGATCATAATAATATTCTCATAGAGATACTTCATGACTAAAAGAGAACATATCAAACTTTGTTTCGATGATTTCACATAGTCGAAACTTAACGTATTCATCAAGGAGTTTATAAAGATACAAGATAACTTATACAATATTCCACAGCCGCACTCCCCACAAAGATTTGGCAATTAAGCACAAGTTTAATTAAGAACTCTCCCCCTTAAAATGTCATTCCCGAAAGAACAACAAGAGCGACCTTAGTTTTACAAGAAAAGAAGGATTTCTTTGGACATTAGCAAATTACAAGAAACATGAATTTGTATCCAGAAAACTCAATTAATTTAACCACAAGAGAACCCATGATTAATTTAATCGTAAATGCTCAACATAAGAGAACTTACGGAGCCGCACAGATTTTATACATAGAAGTGGATCAGGGAAAGATCAATACTGCGGAATATACAAAGATTCATTTTATTTTCATCAATACCCCTGAAACAATTTTATACCTAACGCGGAGTGTTGAGGACCTTTACGAAATTTGCTTTGTTATTTCCCCCTTCTATTTTCTTCCTAACAGTCGTCTCAAATCGACAAACCTTCTCTCACAGACAAAGAAGTAAAGAACCCTAACCTCACTCACCAAAATTTGAAGCATAATTCAGTATGTGATTCTAAGGTTTCATACTCGACTATCAAATCTTGGATAGTTATTATTGTAGTTTATGAAGAGGTGAGGACTTTAAGTTATTGATGTAAAACAGATTTTGAAACATCCAGTTAGAGAACCCAAAAGATGAGAATTGATTACCGAAACTTTTCAAGATAGTCATGGATGGATTAGTGAGTGTGATTAAAAAAAAAAAGGAAAACTGGTAACTTTGAGGTTTTTTAACTAGCGGAACCCATTAGATAGGAGATTTGTTGAAGAATCAAATGGGTGTTTGTGGAATTCTACCTTTTCTATATGAATATTTGAATGTTTTTTTTTTTTGAAATGAAGCTTTAAGATTTAGTTAGTGTTTGAACTTTATTTACATAATGATATCATAGACTTAATCTTTGATATCAAAAGTTCATTCTATTTTCCAACAATATTTGCATAATGACATATAATAGACTTAATTGTTGACATATATGGGACAATCATAGTTCACAGACGCAAACACACATATCCCATAACAATTTTTACAATATATATTAAACCAATAAAGATTAATACTGCAAAATCATCTTCCAAATCAACTTTAGAATTTAAATAAATAAATCTAAAAACGTTGCAAGATGAAAATCGTTGGCAATAGCTATGTGTACTCTCACAATAATTGTTATTCCAAACCCTAGTTATCCTTCTTAAAATACAATAATAAATTCTCATAAGAAGTTTCCTAGACATCATAACAAGAGATAGAGAATTCACTCATCATCTTCATCATCAGACACCATCCGAGAAGCTTGAACAATATCCATATCTTCCTTGATTTCGGGAAACTTAGTGGAAATCACACGTAATTGTTCTTGCACACATTTTACCTTGTAATTTATCTTACACACGCCCTTGATAATTTGATGAAGAAGACCCAAGGTGGTAGGATCACAAGAACCGTCAAGAGAATTACATCTTTGTCTCTTGCAAGCATTATCCTTCATACATTTGAAAGTACAAGGACGAACAAGCTTGGGAGTTCCAATAGAGTTTCCAATAGGAGCAATAGAGTATGCTCGACAAATTTGCTTAATTAAGCAAGGAAAGCCTGACTTCTTGTTGGATGACGTCATTGAGAGCATTTGAAGAATGATGAATCCACAAATATCAAGACTTTTAGAACCCAATTCAAGGAAATAGATCAACTCCGCAAACTCACGACTCCACCGAGAGTTCTCAATTATGGAGGGACAAAGATTAGATATACCAAGTTTTCCGAAAGATATCAAAGCAAGACTAACGTAATTAGTAGGAATTTTCCCTTCAATCCAATCAACACTCTTTCTACAAAGACCATTATAAATGGTTTCAATATGATGATATTTCTTCCCTTGGTCCAGGGAGGCGAAGATTACCCAAAGGAATTTTGGTAATCCTTGAAATAAATTCCCTATTAACAAGAATCCTTTCTCTATTTATCATGGTCTTGAATTCCATGTCATCAAAATCAATATCATGGATGTTAGCATAGAAGACTCTTGCGAGAGTGTCAAAACCTTCACCAAGACCATTAAAGATGTTTCCAAGATTAAAATTTTCAAAACAAACCAAATTTTTTATGACCACTGACCAAATCCAATTTCTTTTCTAGAATAAAACCACTAGAGGAAATCCTTTCAAAGACCTTGCTACTAGACTCATTGATGAACCTAATTCTAAGAGAGTCTAGATTTTTTGGTATAATTATGCTAGAAGAAGATGAATCCAAGTTTTTTGAATCCTTCTTTGAAACCTTGAGATTCCCCATGAGATCTAGAAATTAAGAGAACTAAGAGAGGGAAATACTTATTTCATATTCTCCTTGAAGATGAGGAAAACCCTTAGTGATAGACACATTTTTGTGTCTAAATTGTTCTCAATTTTCTGTATTGCTAGTGCTTGATATTGTACTTATTATGGTGCTTTATGTGTGTGTAGGCGTTTTTGGAAGAATTGGCTTAAAAATGTTAAAGGAAACCTCATTTCAGATAAGGGTACTTATCTTGTTAAAGGCACCCAGCAAATGGATAGAGGCACCCTCTCTTCTTCATTTTGAAATAAATTCACGGAATTTATGGGATATTTTAAAGATTTATGGAAAAGATATCTTCTTGCATGGATCCCACTAGTTTTCGTACCTTTGACAATTTATATTGACAAAAAGGGGGAGAATTAATGTGTAGTTTCATACTACAAATACATATGGTTTACGGATCATTATGTAAGGGGGAGTGGTTTTCATGTCGAGATGAAGTATTGACTAAGGGGGAGTGATACATATCACCATATTATTGTTGTCAAAGTTGTGATACAATTGAACTTTGATGTTGTGTAATGATATTATGATATTGTATAACAATGATTGAGAGTAACTGTTTTATCATTGTTATCACTATGGATCTTCAACAACAATGATGCTGAGTTGAACACGTTTAGAATCATGGAGTACTTGGAAGTGACGAAGATTTCGAGTCGTGTTGAAGATGCCAAGGAGATCAAGCATTTGGATGAGAAGCTAAAAAGTTTTATTTATTTTGTAATCCATATGTATTGATAGTTTTGTCACTAAAATTGACAAAGGGGGAGATTATTAAAGCACTGCTCGGTCGAACTCACATGCGTTGCTATCTCAAGCATGTTTGTCAATGTTAGTGATCAAAACTATAAGTCTTGATTTTTAGTCTACTTATAGATGTCTCGGACTAGGACATAGATTGTGTAGTTGAGCCTTAGACTTCACGGCGTTCATCGTTTGAAGACGAAGAACTACTAGGGAGAGCTTGTGGAACTTCATCAACAAAAGGTATGTGGAGACTGAAACTCATCTATCACTTGGAAAGTTTATCTCCTATATTGAGACATAAGTCGTGTTACAATATAGTTGTCTATTATACACATTTGAGATTTCGAGCTGAGTTTAACTCGCTTACATATTTCTCGGCATATGTGTTGGAAAGCTTTCGCTTCGACCAAGTTTATCTTATATTTTTTACGCATGTCAAAAGATGATTGTAGATGGGCAAAAACGATTTGCTGGTTTTTTAGGAAAGTGAAGAGACGACGGTTCGGGCAAGACTCCTCAACCGAGCAAACTGCTTAACCTCACATAAATGCACTGCACGGGAGTGCAACAAGTTTGAGAGATCAATCTGTAGGACTCCGGCCTAAACCAAGTCAATGGCCATTCCAGAGTCAATTCGGTCACAGAGAGGGAGATGGGTTAATCTGTAGGAGGGAAGCTGAGAATTGTGAGATCAATGATGATCAAGGATTGTGGATGTGTTGAAGGTTTCTGCAAGTATGTGTAAATAAGTTCGATCGAGAGGACTTGTGTTTAGACGATTGTTGATTGTCTCAGTCATCAATTCAGAACTTATTTATATTGTCAGAATAGCGAACACATTGATCCCAGTAAGTATGACGGTTTCATGAGTGAAAGAGTGGGAAAGTGAGAGATCGTGGTAATACCAGTTCCATGTCGTGCGGAAACTTGGTTAACCGTCCACTCACTAGTTTGCTAACTCCTTCAACCGTTTGCACGACTTACTCATGTTTCTCATCATGGATGAACACACGTGATGTAGGCCGCCAGACCAAAACCCTAACTGATATCCCCCATGTGTCTTGATTGATGTCTCATGAACATGGAGTCTGCAAAGCAGACGTGTATTTGATTAGTCAGTCGTTGACTTATTAGACAGTGAGTCTAAGTTTTGTTGAATCGAGCATGAGTGACGAATGCTCAATGATTCATGGATTGAACATGTTAGATTCGATAAATTACTGAATATTTATGGTTGGATCAATATTCGAGCAATTGAGCAAGTATTGCTCAATTCGACGAATTACTTAATATTGATAGTTTGATCAATATTCGAGCAACTAAGCAAGTATTGCTTAATTCGACGAATTATTTATTGGTGACGTGACCCAATAAAATATTGGTAGTCTAGCAAATATTACATAATTAATCCAGAATCCAGATGTTGATTGCTGGATCAACATAAATTTATTAGTGTTTGAACTTGCTCAGAATGATGATTTGTGGAGCGTTTGTTCGAAACCCTAATTTTTGATCAATTGTTCTTCAATTGATGAATTGTTGAAAGTAGGTCATGAGTGAGGGAGGGACCGACCACATGGGATGATGGACGACCATGTGGTTCCCAAGTACTCGAGTGAGCGTGCACCAAGGTCCTTAATTGACCGGTTGGTGAAACAATGATCAAATGCTGGTGTTGACCATTTATTAGAATAGTGCTCGTATGAGCATTAGGTGATAAAACCTAATTATGGAGAAGTGAGGGACTGACCAAGGGAGCATAAGACCGGCCCTTGGTGGTGTGGGACCAGCTAATGGTCGATTGAGCAAATTCCAAGTTGGTTGGAAAGAGTTTGGACCCAATATAAGCAATTGAGCAAATTAGGTCAAAAATATGAGAATGTGTGGGACCGGCACCTTGCAAGCCTTAGGGCCGGCCTTGGTCGGTCAAGGAAGCATGCCCGAATCACCATAATATCCGTGTCTCAGTCGTGAGAGTTTCGGTATCTTCTGGTGTGCGTTTGAGCAATATTTTGGATTTTCAGAAGAGTTTGATCTTTGATTGAAATTCTTGATTTCGCTCGAATGAGCAAGTAGGACTTTGCTCGTTTGATCAAAATTTGGAAAATATTAAAATAGTAATATTTTAATATTTGACGTGAGTAGCCTAGTCGTTCATGTGACCATTTGACTTTTTGGCTTTTTCATGGTTTGAGCAATATTTGAGAAAATATGAAGAAACCATGATTTTTGCTCAAACGGATGAGTTTCATGAGATGAGGGAAATAATAATTATGAAAATAAGGGATTGCAAGGTGTGGGACCGGCCACGTCTAGGGCATGGCCGGCAGGCTAGGTATCCCGTCCCGCGACACCTTTCTCTATTTTATTATTATTTTTCATGAAACCGTGAAAATATGGAGAAACCGTGAGTTTTGCTCAAACAAGGAAAGTTGCTCGAATGAAGGAGTTTTCATGAGTTCATGAAAATAAGAAAATAATAAAAATAAAGGGAAGAGGCGTGGGGGACCGGCCACGGCGGCATGGTCGGCCGACCGGTGGGCCTGGTCCCTAGGCGCCCCTTTTCTATTTTTTATTAGTATTTTCTCTCTCCTGTTTTGTGTAGGATTCCTTATTTGTCCATATTTTCGAATGCTCGTTCGTGCATCATTGTTGAGTACACTTGCACCATTTTATTGGGGCTTACTCGGTGATAGTCCAGATGCCCGATTGTTGAGTAATTATTACTAATTCATGAAATTCAGCGGAAAATGATTCATAAAACGGAGCAATAATTATGAATTGTGCATCTATTACTAATCCATGAATTCAGTCGGGGAATTCAGGGAACGGGGTAATGAGATGGATTGTTTATCTATTACTAATCCATGGAGTCATCCGGGGATTCATGGAACGGAGTAATGAGATATAATAGATTATTTTCCAGGAATTCAGTGGCGAATGTCACGGTAGAATTAATCTATTGTAGAATCGAGATATGAGATAGTTGAAGCATCAAACTCGTTCTGAAAGGTGCATAGTCAGGGAACAACGTGCAGCGTTGTTAAGGTCTTGAAGGCTATTAGACCCCTCAACAAACAATTATGTAGGAGATCCGCCTAAATCTATACGCGGTCTCTCTACATAGTCAGGGAACAACGAGCGTCGTCGATGTCCTGAAGCCGTTAAGCCCTTTCAACAAACAATTATGTAGGAGGACCGCTCAAACATTCCTCTATGTAGAGGTGGGTGTCTTTATGTAGTCAGGGAACAACGAGTGTCGCCGACGTCCTGAAGGCGTTAAGCCCTCTCAACAAACAATTATGTAGGAGGACCGCCCAATCATGTTAGTCGAAAATCCACCATCAACATTAAGTCCCCTGCTTAGTGAGGGACAGTCATGTTCCGCAGTAAGCATTAGATGGTGATTTTCTAGTCAACGAGATAAGCATCTGAACTCGGTCGTACAAAGGTATTTTCGAATCCTCGATTTGCTCCAATGGTGTCATGTACAAGCAAATGCTCAGGTAAGGACCCTGATAGTATGATAGGGCGTCATCCCTTGAGCACGGAGAGATGAGGCACTGCTGATTTGGTCGGTCAAAAGTCTAATTTTGGTCGGTTTAGTGTTTACGGGCCCGAGCCCAAAAAAGGAAATCCATATTTTATTAGGTTTTGGAAATAAAATTGATAAAAAAGGGAAGAAGCCCTAAAAAATTTAATTTTTTTATTGACCGGCCACCCTCCCTCTTCACCACTTTAACGCAAGCAGTAGGAGGAGAAAGGAATTTTCATGCCGAAATACCAGTTGTCGGCGCCACCGACCACCGTCCGACCAGTTTCCGGCCGGCACCAACCAGGTACGTGAATTATTTTATTTATTTATTTATTTTTTTGAAGTTCAGTTGTTCATGAGTTGTTCAAAAAAAATTTCCATGTGTGCATGTATGCGTAGGTTTTATGAAAATTTGTTTTAGAAAACATGCTCGTTCGTTCGAGCAATAATCCCTAATATGAAAAAGATGCATGAATTCTTGAATATACATGACTTAATTACAGTAGAGAAAATTTTGTTTATGAGGTTTCATGAAAACAAGATTTCCACAAAGTATAAAAGGTCCTCGTTTCGAAGATAAATGCCCGTGTGAGCAAAAGAAACCCCTTTTTTTATAATTCACGTAAAAATAATATTTTTTTTGCAGATTTACGTGAGTTAAATTTTTTTGTAAAAATTGATTTTAACTAATTTTTGAAAGCAAACAATATTTCCATGAATTCGTGACTTCACAGTGTATGGCACACGACAGAAAATCAGTGAATGCTCATAGTTTCATGTGAATTATTCATAATTTCGTGAAAAGTCAGGTGTCTGACTTTTAAATGATGAATTTTGCTCGTCTTTGCAGGTTTGAAAGAACGAGCAAGTTTTCGGAGTTTGAAACCGTAAATAGGTAAAAGTTGAGGATTACCATTTTAACGCATATTGTTGCCAACTGGTTTGACTCCGCTTTTTTGGCAACAGATAATGGCAGCTCCAGGTGATGACCATATTTCTGACTCTTCCGGGAAATGTTCGAGAAACATCAAACCACAGATGAAGAACTCAGCAAACACTCGTGTAGAGGTTGATCAACCTTTAGGGATGCTATAAATTTGATATGTGGCATGTCTCTTGCTCATCTAAAAGCCATTCGCAAGGGAATGAACGATTTCCTGACTTATGTTGACGCGGAAGAGAAACAAAGACATGAGGAGCAGAAAAGAAAAGTTGGAGATAAAAAACTTGCGGCTTATCAGCGGAAAAGATAGCGAACCCAACAAGCTAGACTGGCAGCTAAGGATGAGGTTCAACCACGCCCTGACGGTGTAGCTTCTGACTCAGATGCTGAGGAAGTCGAATCCGTCTGGAACCCCTCTGAATGCAAAATCAAGCCTTACCCTCCAGGTATGAGGGTTGAGCAGTTGGCTAGAGCTGATTTCAAGGCCGAATGTGAAGAGGAAGACTACTTGGATGCAATGTACGGCGACCCTGAGGACCAACTAGAAAAATTCCCTGATTCTGAAAATCACTCTGAAGAGGAATCCGATAAAGATTCTACGGAAGATGACGATTGCAGAGACAGTGATGAATCCGACGCGTCTGAATCTGATAATTAAACTTGCTTGCAAATCTTCCTGAGACCATTTATTTTTGTTGAAGTAGATATTATTCTGATTATTTGGGCAATTTTGACGTTGCATTAGAAATTATTTTTCGAATAATAATCCTTTATTATATCTTCTGCCCAATTCTTCTCATGCTTTCAATTGAATAGGATAAACCTGTGTCTGTGTGTGAAAGTTAATCACAGAAGTATGATTGCACAAGGAAACGTGACTTGCACAGATGATCAATTCTTAGTCAAGGTGTTGATTGTACCTAGTTGAACCGTCAGTACCCAGTCCCCAGTATTGTCGCTTTCTTCCACATCATGAATACAATCTAGTTTGATATTTAAAGTCTCAGTAATAATCGCAACTGATTTTGACCATCCGTAGAAGATAAGCATCCACCGTATTGTGTTTTGACTTTCAAAACTTAGGGTTTTCTATTTATACGACATATCTTCTTCTGCTCCTGTATATTATCAGAAGAAATTTTGTTCACGATCATACCTCTCATCATCATATCTAGTAGCAGTGCTTCCTCTCGAAATGAATCCCTGGAAGAGCATGCAGTTGGGACGTCCGTCTCGGTAAGTTGTACGCTTTTCTCACTTTCGTGTAATCAGAACACTTAAACAAAGAAATTGATTTGTTGTAGGGAAATCAGGGGAATCGACTTTCTTCTTCTTATAGTTTAAGGCCTAAGCGGACTGTTAGGGCTCCCGCTCGTTATAGGTCTGCTCATGTTGGAGAAGCTGGAACATCCGTGAGTTCTTGACTGAAGATTTCCTCCGATCAAGCATTTATTTGTTTTACTGAAGTTGAATATTTTGTCGTCGTAGGTTGATGTTCACGTTGTTGTCGAAGCCAGGAAGAGAAAGAATGGAAAGTTTGTGGTTGCAGCTAATGATGATAACGAAAACCGTGCTGACGAAAACTAAAACAACTATGTAGATGCTAATTCCAGGGCTTCTGTTCGTGAGTACCCGGAGGCTGGACTCCCATTTGATACTCCCATGGTCAATGCTTGCCCAGAAAATAAACTAGTCGGTGGTTTCATCGTCCCTAAGTGTTATGCATCTCTTTACACCATGATCTGGAAGAGGTATGGGCACGTTGCTACTACCGAAGTATGGAGAGGTTTTCTGCCAACTCTATTAACCACAGTCGCTGGATTATTGCCTGTTATTTATGAAATGAACAAGATAAACCTGCGAGATGTCAAGAATGAAGAGTTGCACAGATGGGATGATATGATCTCGAACTATGAGATCTTGCGATTCAACATAAGCTGGCTCTGTCGTCGACTCGAGATCATCAAGGTTGATAGGGCAGCTGCTGCCGCAAATATGATTTATACTACATCTGCCATCATAGAAGAGGAGAAGGCACTTGCTCTGGAGTCGGCAAGGGTTCAGAAAGTTGTCCAGGATTTAAGAGTGAAGAATGAAAATTTTCAAAAGAGGCTTGACATGGCCTTCAGTAAGAACTATTTGTTGTTGGATGGTTTGCTCTGAGTAAGCGTTTGAGAGAGATTTTTTTTTTGTAAGATTGAGACTTGTTTTTGAATAAAGTAGATGATTGGAAGAATTTTGTGAGATTCATGAAAATTTTGAATTTCGAACGAATGAGCATATTGCATACTCTTTGAAGGAATAGAAATTACATTTTGAAATTTAACATATAATTGTTTACTGATCGTTCAAGCATAATATGCCTTGAGTCACTTACCATTGATGATGTTCCCTTCCACTCCTCCATTAACAGCTAAGATTTTGTAATATCCGCTGGATACTGCTTTGATGATTACATAAGGCCCTTCCCATTTCGGAGAGAACTTGGGAGTGGACATGTCTTGTTGAATATGCTTTGCTGTTTTCAAAACCAAATCTCCTACTTGAAATGTTCGAGGTCTTACCATTTTGTTGTATGCCTTGGAAACCCTTTGTTTGTAGGTTTCCACGTTTTTTTCTACCTTGGCCCTTCTTGAATCGAGCATGTCCAATTCAGCAATTCTCGAATTAGACACTTCAACTTCATCCCACTGCACTCCACTGGCCACTGCAATTTTTGCACAGGGAATCTTGATCTCAGCTGGGAGAATAACATCAGCGCCATATACGAGAGAATACGGTGAAGTCCCAATTGAGCTTCTTGGTGCGGTGCGGTAGGACCATAAAGCCATGGGAAATTCTTCATGCCACGTTCGTGGATTGTCATGAACTGTTCGACTAAGAATTCAGATCAAGGTTTTGTTGGTGCTCTCCGCTTGTCCGTTTCCTTGGGGATAGTATGGTGTGGAGAAAATCTGTTTGATTCCATATTCCTCGAGCAATTTTTCAACATGTTTGTTGGCAAAAGGAGTTTCATTATCCGTGATGATATGTTTAGGAACGCCGAATCTACATATGATGTATTCTTTGATGAAAGCTGCAATTGTGACTTCAGTGGTGCTTCGAATAGGAATAGCTTCGACCCATTTGGTGAAATACTCTGTTGCTGTGATGTTGTATTCATGATGCTTCGAAGATGCTGGATTGATTTTTCCAATGATATCCAGTCCCCAGCTATAGAAGGGCCATGGACTGCTCACAGAATGTAATGGAAGACAAGGAGTGTGAATGAGGTTACCATGAACTTGGCATTGATGACATCTCCGAACATAGGCAGCCGCATCGTCTTCCATGGTTGGCCAATAATATTTCTCATGGATTTGGAGAAATAATTTCTTCTTTCCTTGGTGTTCACCTTCGTGCATCTTTTTCAAGATTGTAGGAATTTCATGCTCGGCCAAGCATCTCAGAAGGTTCTACCAAAGCTTTTGCGATACAAAATCCCTTCAAAGCAGACAAAATGTTTGGCCCTATGGATGAGTTTGATCGCTCCTTTCTTCTCTGATGGAAGATCGTTGTCACGAAGATATTTATGTAAGGTTATCTCTAGTCCCCAGTGTGGTGGATTGTTAGAATCTCCAAATGATGAGGTGGTGTCTGAAAATTGGGACAGGACCCTTGTAACATTCTCGACTGAGCCTCCATGGAGGGCCAATAGTACCCGAGTCTTTGAAGCCTTCTGTAAAGTGTGACTACCATGGTTTGTCCGCATATTTCCTCATGTATGCGTTTGAGTTGCTCGCTCGCTTCCTCATCTCAAAGGCATCGTGAAAAGGATCCATCAGGATTGCGATAATATAATGCTCCATGCAGTAGAAAAAAGTTCTTCAACTCTTTGAGGCCGATTTTCCCTTCTGTAAGAGAACTGCGCAATTCATGAATGATGGTTGCCCGCCAGTCACTCGATTGAGCATCTTCAACTTGAGTAATCCAGGTAGATGATACAGAACGTCTTTGCACAGTGATGAATTTCTCTGACCCTTCAAACTGTAATTTGGACGCAAGAGTCGCTAGACAGTCAGCGTGTCTGTTGTTGGTGCGGCCAGTATGCACAATTGTCGCATTAAAAAAATGAGTTAATAGTCTTTGCGCTTCGGCCTTGAATGGAGCGAGTGTTACTTCTTTGAGAGAGTACACGCCATTCATTTGATTGACCAGCAACTTTGAGTCTCCTCTTATCTCCAGATGAATTGCTCCTTCTTGCTTGGACAAGGACAAGCCTAGGAGGAAAGCTTCATATTCTGCCGAATTGTTGGTGCAGTGGAAATCCAGCTTGAAAGAATATGAGAAGACTTCACCGGATGGAGATACTAGCATAACTCCTGCTCCACCAGTATCATTACTCGGAGTGGAGGATCCGTCAAAATACAATAGCCATATTTCCTCCTGGATGATTCAGATCTCTGGAAACTCACCGGGCACTTCTTCATGTAGCATTGTGATGTCTTCTCCAGGGAAAGAAGCAAGTAAGTCTGCAACTGCTTGTCCCTTGATTGCTTTAGGCGGGACACATGTTATGTCAAACTCTGACATCTGAAGTAGCCATTTTGTCGGTCTTCCAATCAGTGCAGGTTTCGACAATAAGAATTTTTTGGGATCGCTTTGGCCACCAGCACGACCCTGTTTGATAGTAGATAATGCCTGAACTTCTGGATTGCGTGAACCAATGCTAGACATGCTCTTTTAGCTTTTAGGTATCGGAGTTGAGCATCCCTCATCGTACGACTGAAGTAATAAATTGGACGTTCGATGCCTTCTTCATCTTCTTGAGTGATAAGTGCTCCAATAGCGACATCACTGGAAGCTGTGTAAAGTATTAGTGGCCGTCCTTGCACCGGAGATTTCATGACAGCACGTGATAGTAGTATTTGCTGTATTTTCTGGAATGCCTCCTGCTGAACGGTTGTCCATGTAAAATTTTCTCCTTTCTTCAACAGAGGAGTGAACGAAGCAATGAGTTGAGCCAACCCAGGAATGAAACGCTGAGTATAATTTACTTTGCCCATAAAACTCTGGAGCTCTTTCACAGTGCGTGGAGGATACATGGTAGTGATGGCTTTTGTCTTGTCTGGATAGACCTTGATCCCTTCTGCAGTGACTAGGAATCTTAGAAACTTTCCGGAATAAACACCGAAAGCTCACTTCAGAGGATTCATTTTTAACTTACATTCTCTACATCTTTCGAAAACTTGCTTCGGAATTTCTAGATGGGATGCTCGATTCTTCGATTTCACCACCACATCATCGACATAATCTTCCACTTGCTTGTGCAACATGTCGTGGAATATTGCAGTCATACCTCGTTGATAAGTGGATCCTGCATTCTTCAGGCCGAAAGGCATCACCGTGTAATGAAAGTTTCCAATGAGAGTTCGGAACGCGGTCTTGTTAGCATCATGTTCGTACATCTTGATTTGGTTGTATCCGCTGTAACCGTCCATGAATGAGAACATGTCGTGACCACTGGTTGCATCAACGAGCATATCAATGTTGGGTAAAGGAAAATCGTCCTTCGGGCAACATTTGTTCAAGTTCCTGAAGTCCACACAGCATCAGATTTGACCATTCTTCTTCTTGACTGGGACAATGTTCGCCAGCCATGTTGGATGTTGAATGGGTCTGATGAACCCTGTTTTTAGTAGCTTATGGATCTCGATTTTGATTTGTTCCTCAACATCATGTCTGAACTGCCTGGGCGGTTTTTTGACAGGTTTGGAACCGGGAGTGATGTGCAGATGATGAGTGACTAATTTGTCATCTAGGCCGGGCATCTCTCCGTACGTCTAGGCGAAGATATCTTGATACTCTTTCAGCAGACCTATCAATCCTTCTCGTTCCACAAATGAGAGAGCAGAACTGATTAAATCGGCCTTGGGTTTTCATTTGTTCCGATGTTGATAGTCTCAAGATCGTCAGTTGTGGAATCTATACCATCTTGCAGCTGTCATGGTGCATCTCGAATTTCTTCATCGGGTGATTGCTCACTCTGGCATGATTCTTCAGTGCGGGGAGACTTTTCATCGACCTCCCCTTCTAATTGCTAATCTTTTCGATGGAGAAAAATGACTCTCCCTTCCGCATCATAATTAGTAATAAAAGTGGATTTTTTATGAGTCGTACCTTGACCCTGACGACGCTTGAGTGGTGTGGTAGATGGTTTGACAGATTTAGCATCGGTCGATGATGGTTTGTCATCTTTCTTAATAGATTTCCAACCTGGGAGTGGAGTACCGTAGATCTTGCTTGGAGGTTCGGGGATGCTTTTTGGAAGTTCCAGGAACCCAACATCATAAACCGGAGCATAAGGAGACACTGAAGCTGCAATGCGGACAATTTTGTTGTTGACCAAAGCTTTCATACATTGATGGTACGTCGAAGGAACAACCTTATTGTCATGGACCCATGGTCTTCCGAGTATCATGTGATAATCAGGGTCTTTCTCGATCACATGAAACTTGACAGTGGATTGAATCGGCCCTACTTTCAAATACACATAGACGTACCCGTATGTGTGACTCTGGCTTCCTTCGAAACCCGTCATTAATATGGGATGATGAACAATCTTGCTTTATGGAACTTTGGCGTCCTTGAGAGTCTTCATAGTGATGAGATTCGTAGAAGTGCCCATCTCGATGAGAACTCTCCTGAATTCAGAATCTTTGATAGAGGCAGTTATGAACAGGGCTCGATTATGTCCTTCTTCCGATATTCGGTCTTCTTCGGTGAAGGTAATGTTGTTGATCGAGTGTTCAGATGCCATGGACACTTCCTCAACTATTAGAGCTAATGGAGCAATTCGCGCAGCGGATGATATTTGGTTGAGTGTAGTAAACGTGCTCGTTCATTGATCTCTGGAGAAGTGCATGAGTTCACATAGATTCTCGATTAAATGCGTGACTTCCTGATCCACCGGTTTTTCGTAAGTGGTGAAGCTTTTGGTTCGAGAAACATCAACAGTGTCTGGGCGCTCCACCATTTCCGCTCCGAAAATTCTTGTCAATTCCACCATACACGTTAATAGGTTATCGACCGCTTCTTTCAATCGATTAACGTTCCTGGCCAAAATTCCTTGCCTCCGTGCTAATTCCGCCAATGATGAAATTTCTCCATCATTTGCATCAATAGAGAGAAAGGGAGTAGTGAAGTATGAATGGTGAATGTTACCAGAGTCGTTCGAATGGGCATGAGGAGCGTCACCGTTTGAAGGACTCTGAGTATTTGAATCAGATGTTCTAAGACCAACCATCTTGATGAATTGAGATTGCAACCAAGAGATTAATCTCCCACTGTGGTCACCAATCTGTAGATATGGAAAAACGATTTGCTAGTTTTTAGGAAAATGAAGAGACGACGGTTCGGGCAAGACTCCTCAACCGAGCAAACTGCTAAACCTCACACAGATGCACTGCACGGTAGTGCTTTAAGTTCGAGAGATCAATCAGTAGGACTCCACAGATGCAAATCAGACGTGTATTTGATTAGTCAGTCGTTGACTTATTAGACAATGAGTCTAAGTTTTGTTGAATCGAGCATGAGTGACAAATGCTCAATGATTCATGGATTGAACATGTTAGATTCGATAAATTACTGAATATTTATGGTTGGATCAATATTCGAGCAACTGAGCAAGTATTTCTCAATTCGAAGAATTATTTATTGGTGACGTGACCCAATAAAATATTGGTAGTCTACCAAATATTATATAATTAATCCAGAATCCAGATGTTGATTGCTGGATCAACATAAATTTGTTAGTGTTTGAACTTGCTGGATCAACATAAATTTGTTAGTATTTGTGGAGCGTTTGTTTGAAACCCTAATTTTTGATCAATTGTTCTTCAATTGATGAATTGTTGAAAATAGGTCATGAGTGAGGGAGGGACCGACCACATGGGATGATGGACGACCATGTGGTTCCTAAGTACTCGAGTGAGCGTGCACCAGGGTCCTTAGTTGACCGGTTGGTGAAAGAATGATCAAATGCTGGTGTTGACCATTTATTAGAATAGTGCTCGTATGAGCATTAGATGATAAAACCTAATTATGGAGAAGTGAGGGACCAACCAAGGGAGCATAAGACCGTCCCTTGGTGGTGTGGACCAGCTGATGGTCGATTGAGCAAATTCCAAGTTGGTTGGAAAGAGTTTGGACCCAATATGAGCAATTGAGCAAATTAGGTCAAAATTATGAGAATGTGTGGGACCGGCTCCTTGCAAGCCTTAGGGTCGTCCTTGGTCGGTCAAGGAAGCATGCCCGGGTCACCATAATGTCCGTGTCTAGTTAAAGGCACCCTCATTTCAGATAAGAGCACCGATCTAGTTAAAGGCACCCAGTAAATGGATAGAGGCACCCTCTCATTCTTCATTTTGAAACAGATTCACGGAATTTATGGGAAATTTTAAAGATTTAAGGCAAAGATATCTTCTTGCCTATTATACAGGAAGTTTCCATATCTGAAGTTAAAAGAGATAATATATTTATGAGTTGGTTTTTATTGAAAAGGAGAAAGAAAATCTGGGGTTTTATTTAAAAAATAAAAAAAGATAATATCCCTCGGATTTTATTCTAGCAAATAAAGAAGATTTGTGATAATGGAGAAAGAAATTATTCATGAGATATCCATTAAAGAGGATTATCTGGAGAGGGGAGTTTTGGGAGAGCAAAATCATTGTTTTATTCTTTTTATTATATTTTCTTCTTTGTAAACACATTTTGAGCAATGAAAAATTCTTTTGAGCGTATTTCCAACATGAGAAGCTAAACCCCTACACTGGGACGACATAGGAATCCGGATATCATACATGGGTACATTTACTTTATTCTTTTTATGACTTTTGCACTTATTTTAAATTGATTTATGATTTGAATTAATTAGTTATTATTTTATTTTATGGGTCATACTTGCTTAAATGTTTTGATGTCCATGCTTACGACTTATAATTAATATTTTGAGAATCTACTTTGGCAAAATCGAAGTCGATGTTATTTTATTTATTGAGCAATAATTATTGAGAATAAATAGTTGAACCTTATGTTATGAATTAGGTGGAATCCTAGCCCCAGTATCTCCATAATTTTCACAACACTTTTTATTTTGAGTTTGTTATATTTTTGCTTTAAAATTAAGTCTAAAAATCTTCTTTCACAAGTCTTGAACGAACCATCTTACTACAACATCGTTGCAAAAATACCATTAGTACCGTTCAAGTTACTTCTCTTATATTCAAATTTCTATTTGTTGATTGCAGATTGAATTAAGAGTTAGAGATACAAACTCTTGTGTATATACTTTTCTCTAGATTGAGTCTGACTGTCTAGTTGATTCTTTAGAAAGTATATTGGAGTAAGTCCTCTCGGATTTCCAAACGAATTATTGGGTGTGGTTGTTGTACACCCCCCCCCCCCATTTTCAGTATACCTTTGAACTTATAAGACAGTGTTCAATAACACTCAAGACTAAACAATGACACACAAGCTTAAAGTGATTTTATGAATAAAGTTGTCTTAGAAGTAGTTTCTATGATATTTGTAGCAAAAGAAAACATAGTCATATAGAAAATTTTGTGACCTTCTTCTAAACTGGAACTTTAAAAGTTTACAGACTGTTGTGCAGTTTGCGAAGTCAGACAGGCCCTAAGGGTTAGCAAATCGGGTATGCAAACCTTGGCATTTCATGAAGTCAGATTCACGGGGTTTTTAAACCTACCTCCATTCTAGAATTCATATATAAAGATTTGCGAACCTCTATAGTCTGCAAAAATCTGACTGACTTAGGTATTACATACAAGCATGTGTACCTTGCGCCAAGCACTTTTAAATTTTTCATAATTAAATTTGAAATATTCTCAATACTTATAATTGCTTAAGCAATTTCCAAGTGATCAACTTGAAACCAAAATAATTTGTGAACATTAAATCGTTCTGACTAAGATTGCTAAGGATCTATGAACATTCATTGCTTGAAACATATTTCGAGAGTTCAACCAAGACAAACTTAAACTCGAAATTACTCTTCTCAATGAAGTGTGCTAAAATAATACGATATATTCTTATAAGATAAATTGGTATATGCCATGAGTAAATAGGATTGGTCGGTCTTCACATACCTTTTTGTTGATAAAGTTCTCGCAAATGTCCTCGTTTGTTCTTCAGTCTTCAACCTTTGAGGATTATTTAGTGTTGTCTGATACTCAACTAGCATACGCTAACCCTAGTCTGTGTCTTGACTGAAAATGAAGATATAGTTTTGTACATCTAACATCGAAAACAATCTTGAGATAGCAAAACTTGAGAGTTCGACCGACCGATGCTCTAAAAAACGGTTTTCCTAAAACCAAAATGAGGAACAAAACGACTGATATTGCGATTAAGTGGAGGAGTAGAAGTAGGACCAACATGATAGTTGAATCCTTTTGACATAACAAGTTTTCTGAAGGATGAATTATATGAAGGATTATGTTTCTTGCATAGAAAGATGAATTTGTAGCATCAATAACAAGAAAAGAATAAAAAATCAATTTCTTGTTTTCTCAAAAGTCGCTCATGACTAATGAGATGATATCTCAGTTTAGAAAAGGGAAGAGGACATTCACGATTGTACACTAACAATTAGAGGAAAAAAAATGTTTGCCTAAACCTTTTAATGCATACATTACCAAGTTAGCATATGAAACTGGTTCACCAATTTCAGCAACAGAATTTTTAGGGATAATTGGTATTTAGTACTCAAGTTTTGGCCAACACTAAGCCTTGGTCTAAAATTTGTCCAACGTTAGGGCTTGGTACCTGGACTGGATGGTGACCGGAGTTGACTGTCTATGACCTAACTTTAAATGATTTTGTAAACTAAAAATCTGTAAAATATTGATATTACAAGTCTAGCCCTGAGGTGGGTCTAACATCCAACGGTTACAAAGAAAATTATTTAATCTACGGCTGGGATGCAAAATCTAATAACCATATACTTGACTATTTTTCCTCCGCCATATCTCAATCTTCGTCTTCTTCCTCCGCATATATAAAAAATACAGCCACAAACCCCATTAACTTGTTTCCTGATTTCTTCAGTTACAAAACCATGGAACCAATTACTCTCCAAAATCAAAAGTTCAATTCAATAAATCGAAACCCCAACTTACCCAATCGAAGAAAACCCTTGTTTACTGATTAAATCATAATCTCAAATTCATTGAATCAAAACCAAAATTCCAATTTCTACCCCTAATTTGCTAAATCAAAACCCTAACTTCTGTATATAGAAACCCAAATGAGAGTGATAGCTGCAACTGAAGCTTTATGCTGATGGGGTTTATGGGTTGCAGACAGGAAAATGGAGATCGAGCAAGGATAAATTGCAGCTGATGATTGAAGCATCGATGGAGAAGACATGGTTTTATACTTGTATTGAAGTTTCTTTGAGAACTGGGAAGAATACAGATGAGGTTGGATTTGAATTCAGATGAGTTAGAGTTGAATCTGTGATGTTCTAGGTTTACAGGTTAGGTGATTGATTACTTGTGATGTTGTTCGTAACTCTAATCTCGTTGTTGTTCTGCTGGTGGTGATTTGATAACTTCCTCCTCCCTTTTCCCGTTAGATTTCAATCTTTTCCTGATTTTCTTCTCTTTAAAAATGGTAAGTTGAATTAGGGTTTTCAATTGGTTGATGTTTAGATGATACTGTGAAACTGTGAAGCAGCATAAATTGATTTGAAATTGATCAATTTATGATGGGTTTGATTCTAATTTGTGATGGGTTTGATTCTAAATTGAAGTATAGATGATACTGTGAAACTGGTGATGGGAAGAAATGAGTGACGAGATCGAGAGTGATTTTGAGATGAGCAAGAAATAAAGAAGAAGATTGTGCTGTTGCAGCCAAGAGATTAAAATAAGCAGAGAAATTAGGGATCTGTTGAGAAGAATTGGATGAACATGATGAAGAATTGACGGTAGGGATTTGAACTGAATCAAATTGACTATTTGATTATCATGGGTTCGTAGTTATGGTGGAAATGGTAATTCGTAGACAAGAATCAGATGAAGCTTAGGTTAAACTCGAGCCTGAAATGGGCAGTAACATGGTTCGATTTGAGTTTAATTAGGGAAGATTTGAAGTTGCTACCTGAGATGGTGATGAACACAGAAAGAAGAAGAATAACTGGTGATGTATTGTTTCCATTATTGTGTACAAAGGGTGCTAGAGGACTTTGAATTGAAATTGGCATATTGGGTATGTGGTTGAATTGAAGATTGTTGTGGTGGTTCTGGGTGATGTTGCAGAAGATGCTGCTTCAGAGAAGGTGGTGGTGCCGAGTTCATGTAGCTGATGAGTGAAATAAAGGAGATGGTGGTGCTTGGGAAAAGATGGAAAATGGAGGTTATTATAGTAAATAGGCCATCAATTTATGTATTTTATTTTATTTATTTACTTTTTTATTAACATCTAAACAGAAGTTAGTATTTAATCGTGTCAACATGGGTAAACGTCTGGTCCAGGTACCAAGCACTAACGTTGGACAAATGTTAGACCACAGCCTAGTGTTGGCCAAAACCCGAGTACTAAACACTAATTATCCCGAATTTTTAATTATTTTTATTTGATGAAGGAACTCACAAATTTTTGAAGAGCTTTTCTTGATAGAATGTATCGGAGTACCAAGCATAGATTTCCTAGCAAAAAATTATTTAGTAAACAAATTTACTAGATGTAACCCTTTCTCCCTTTCCAATTTCTTCCTAAGAAATTTTATAAGTAAAAATTTATCATCAGTAGTGTTAATACAAGATCCAACAGATAGTTAGGATTTGGAGATTGAGCATTATTCAACAACAAAGTAAGAGCTTATGAAGGAATGGGTCCATCAATAAATCCAAAAATATTTGTACAAATCAATATCGAGGATATGTGATCTTTCCACACAAGATAATTTGAAGCATCTAACTTTGCAGAAACAAAATTAAGGATGTTTTGAAAAGGAATACTGAATCTACTTTGAGAACCAAAAAGATTGTAAGATTGTTGGTAATAAAAATGTATATGTTGTTGTGTTCGTTGTTGTTGGTAGTGAAAATATATTTGTGGTTGTGTCGGTGATATTTAATGTTAAAATTATACATTTGTTTATTGAGGTTGTATTGATGGTTGTCGCGATGACTAATATGGTGGAGTATGTTGTGGTGGTGGTTGAGATAAAAATGATGGTGGTTGAGATAAATATGGTGGTGGTTGTTATTGATGATGTGGTGAAGGTGTTAGAGCATAGCTCAGTTGAACTCACCAAGCGTTGGTATGTCAAGTTTGGTTGTCATATTTTAGTGTGTCAAAACTTATCTAAAGTCACTTGATTATATACTAGAGTTAACTTCGTTTAGGTTAGACTACAAAGTCTAGGAATTTTGAGACATGCAAGTATTACTCTGAAGACTTGAATAATGTGAAGAAGTAACGAACTACAACGACGACATCATCCTTCCACTTGAGGTTAGTAATATTGACTTGAACTGTTTCATTCCTAACATATCTTTCAAGTCGTGCTATATTGAAAACATAATTGTGGTTGTATATAATGTACATATTGTACGATACTCTAGTGATGTGACATGGTCATATTTGTATGATCAGTAGGGATTAGACTACGAAGTATAACGCTTATCTTTTGAACTTCATAGACATGACATCGACATAATCTTGTATATACTGTTATCATCATGTGAATGGTTTATGGTGAAGATTTCATCCTAGGAAACAATGTTTTACATTTATTTAAAGGAAGTACATTCATGAACTTGTTTCGTGAATCTAAAGGGAAATCATTAGGCTTATTGGTTCGGCTATTCAATTCAAATCTTTGGATGACCAATATGTGTGAGATGGAAGAACCGATCTTAACCTTGGTTATGTATCGTGGTATAACTAATCACAATGCCTGACTTATGATTTGGTATGAATGGTTTTTATTAATTGGTGTAACCGATCCTAAGTAATCACCATGTGATGGTATGATCGATCTTTGTAATTGGTGTGACCGATCCTAGTAATTGGTGTGACCGATCACAAGTGTTGTGTAATTGATCATTATAATTGGTAACCGGTCCTGGTAACTGGTGTGACCAATCGCAAGAAATACCATGGGAATATGAAACCGATCCTTGTAACTGGTGTAACCGATCCTAGTGACTGGTGTGACCGATCACAAGTATTTCCATAATAAGGTATAACCGATCCTAGTGATTGGTAGAACCGATTGAACCCATATATGTGATTTGATATTTGATCAATCACATAGTTATCTTATAATACATGTCAACCAATTCTAAACTTGTTTGGAAGTATGGTAACCGATTCCAAGAATGTAACTCCATGTGAATATGAATAAGGATTTACAGTGAAGAGATGTCAATATACTTTGAACACGTACAATACCTCTTATCCATTATTGTTCAAAGATATTCCTTAGGACTCAAGGAGATCCTGTGCCGAGATAAATTAAGAATCTTTTAATTAAGGTTTTTGGTTTTATATGCTTTAATTACCAACAATTAAATGCATATCTATAGAGAATAAAAATTACTAATGTGCATTTACTAATTGGAGATTTTCTATTGAGAGATTTCGGAAATATTGGACAAGCATTTATTGGAATTAGGAAAACCGAATTTTTCCATTCATTGCATATCTTGAGAATATTTTCGGTTTTGCAACTCCTCATATCAACTTGTTTTAGATGATATCACATATTAATAAATACTTAGCGCTCATCCTAGGAGATTAAAAAGATACAAGCATCCCCTTTGTAATTCCACAACCACACTCCCCACAAAGATGTATCAATTAAGCACAATCTCATTTAAGAACTCTCCCCCATAAAATGTCATTCCCAAGAGAACAACATGAGTGACCTTGCTTTTGTGGAAAAAAAAAAGAATTTTGACGGACATTAACAAATCACAACGATTTGTATCCAAAGTATCGACATAAATTAATCTCAAGGCCAGTTACGAACAAAGAGACATTTTTACTCGATTTTACTAACATAAGAGAATCTTAAAGAGTGTGTCAAGCAGCAAAATACGAAAGTGTGATCATAAAAAGATCAATCCTGCGAGAATAATCTCAAAGAGTTTATTATATTTTTCGTTTTAAAATAAACATAATAGATTTAACTTCTGAGCATATATGAAATATTAGTTGTTTCACGAAAACGTAAAGGCACAAATATTTCATAAGACTTTTGCAATAATTAAACCAATAATGATTAAATAGTGCAAGTACTGCCATCATCTTACCTAAGAAACAAACTTGTAAAGAACAAACAAGTTGATTTATTCTTAGAAGGAATAATCAATCTTTTCCGCTAGGATTTACACCAAGATTGGCTACCAAAAGCATATAAAAAGATTTCCTTGACAAAGAAGAAGATGCAAATATATATAAATATATAACTCATTAAGATTCGTGCATCATATGTTCACATATAAACCAAGAAGGTCGTGAACATTCAAGAGTAGCACTTAAATCAGCCTCAAGGCGTTTTTCTCAAGCGAGAGAAGCGCTCTCTCTGTCATTAAAACTTATTTGCTAGAAGTTAATCCTTGCTTCAGTTATTGTAAGTTTTTTTTTCCAATGTATAGAAATCTTTACGAAGATTATCACATTCAAGTGATTTTTTTACATAGGTCATCCTTAAAATCCTTGAGGATTGAATCGTTAATGGAATTCCATATATAAAGACCTTGATAAATTCTTCTCAATTTCTTGTTTTCACGACAAATAGGAGTTAGCAATTTTGAAAAAGCGGGGGTCTAACTACTTCACCCAATATTTCGTTTTGCAATCTGTATGGACTAACTCCAATACAATTTCAAGAGGACCAACTAATAAAGCGAGCACAATCAAGAAATATATCTAAGAGTTATATCTCTGTTTTAAAATGTAATCAGCAAATCAAACAGATAAAAATCAGCGAGCCTGATTATTATGTGAAAAAACTTGAACAGTGCCAAAGACCAATGTTCAAGTGTCAATCAATTTAATCAACAGCCAAATGTTGGATTCACAATTGATTGAACTTACGCACAACCTGTGATATTTCAATTATTTATAAAATATAATGCGGAAAATAAATAACAAAGACACCAGAAGTTTTGTTAACGAGGAAACCGCAAATGCAGAAAAAGAAAAATTCCGGGACCTAGTCCAGATTTGAACACCACACTGTATTAAGCCGATACAGACACTAGCCTACTCCAAGTTAACTTCGGTCTGGAATGTAGTTGAGCCCTAACCAATCTCACACTAATCAAGGTATAGTCGCGTTCCTTAAGCCTATGAATCCCAACAAGACTTTGCGCACTTGATTCCCATAGCATATCTCACCCACAACTAAGAGTTGCTACGACCCAAAGTTGAAGACTTGATAAACAAATCTGCCTCACACAGAAAAGTCTATTGAATAGATAAATCTGTCTCCCACATAAATACCTAAGGGTTTTGTTCCGTCTTTTGATAAATCAAGGTGAACATGAACCAATTGATACACCGTACTTATATTCCCGAAGAACAACCTAGTAATATCAATCACCTCACAATAATCTTAATCGTATGGTAGCGAAACAAGATATTGTGGAATCACAAACGATGAGACGAAGATGTTTGTGACTACTTTTTATCTTGCCTATCGGTGAATAAATCTCGAATTAATCTTAAATAAGATAGTACTCAATCACGATAGAAAACAACAAGATTAGATCACGCTACTACATAAAATAGTTGGGGTTGGCTTCACAATCCCAATGAAGTCTTTCAGTCGTTGACCTGCAGGTTTTGGAGAATCGACTCTAGTCGCAACTAGTATCACACAGGAGGTGTGGGGATTAGGTTTCTTAGTTGCTAGAGTTCTCCCTTATATAGTCTTCAAATCAGGGTTTGCAATCAATGCTACCTTGGTAACAAAGCATTCAATGTTCACCGTTAGATGAAAACCTGATTAGACTCAAGCTAATATCTTTCAACCGTTAGATTGAACTTAGCTTGTTATACACAGATAAAAAGTGACTTCATTAAGATATGGGTAACCGTACGTAAATGTGTACACCTTGTTGGCCAACAATAGTTAACCAAAGTTAGCCATATGAACACTTTCATATCAACCTTATTCATCTTAACCATAACTAGTTCAAATGACTCAAATGAAACTAGTTCTAGAGTTGTTCAATTGTTTATATTCTCATAAAAGTATACAAGACACAATTGAAGCAAAATCGATTTTGATTCAATCAAATCAATTCATGAACATTATAGCCACGGTTTGCAAAAGATTGCATTCCTTAATATATAAATGTATTAGTTCATCGACAAATCGATTTTAGAACATAATCTACTCAAGTATGCAAACGGGTATGCATACCTAAGTGGCCGAACTAAGTTTGGGTTCGCCAGTACGCGAACGGTGCGCATACCTAGTTCCCGGACTTTCATTAACCAACCAATACATATACGGGTATGCATACCATGGTTCCCGGACTTGGAATAACTTGCAACAGTTAGCATACAAGTACGCATACTGTGCTATATCCAATCATGGTTAATTTTTTCTAAACTCTCATTTCAATCATTGAAACATTCTTAGAAGACGGGAGTAGCTGTCTCACACAAACTATTAGCTTCGAAGCAATTTTCAAGTGATCTAATGATCAGTACGAAACATTCTGAGTCTACATCAAATGACTGTCTCACACAAATCATGTAAGATGTTACCAGGCGATTTTCACATGATCATGTTTTGACTTTCGTCAAGAATATAAGACGAACTTGGTTAAAGCGAAAGCTTACCAACACATATTTCGAGAAATATGTAAGCGAGTTAAGCTCAGCTGGAAATATCAAATGTGTGTAATTGATGGTTATTTTCAATGATGTTGTAGTAAGAAGGGTTGTCGTTCACTCGGACGTTGTTGAGATTAAATTTAAAGGTTTAACGAAAATAATAAACAAAAGCGAGAGTCACTAGGTCTTGGATTCCACCGCATTCATATAAATAGGTTCAATTATTTATTCTTCAGCAATTATCGCTCAATAAACAAAATAACACCGACTCTTATTTTTGCCAAGGTAGATTCTCCAAATATTAGTTATAAATCGTAAGCATGGGACATCAAACATCTAAGAAAGCATGACCCATCTAATAAAATGATAACTAATTTTTTCAAATCATAAAACAAATTAAAATAAATGCGAAAGTCATAAAAAGAATAAAATAAATTCACCCATGTATGAAGTTCGGCTTCCGTCGACCCACCCGAAGTCGGGGCTTAGCTTCTCATAATGAAAACACACTCAACAATATAATTCATAGCTCAAATGGTGTTTTTATTAAAGAAAGCTAATAATACAATTAATCTACAACGCTGTATTGGCGTTACAGAAGTCACTGTTACAAAATCTGTTGCAATTTCAAAACAAGCGTGCCAAACTGACTGTTACGAGTACTGTTTATAAACGACAGTTCTCTGCGACAGTCAGTTAGCGTCGAATGTTCTTCTTCTTCTTCTCTGCAGCAGCAGAGAAATCTGCTCTGCAACTCTCAGTTCTTCTCCCCAACTCTTGATGATCTTCTCTGATCTCAGCCAACTCTATTTATAATCACAGGACTTCAAAAATCTTTGTAATTACTCCACAATATCCCGTAATAACTTTTATCTCATTCTCACGTCTGTTGACAGACTACACACTCTAAACACGAAGCTGCACGTATCTTGATTGAGGGTGACTAATTGCAGCGCACGAAATCTTCCAAAAATATCTTAACTGACTCGAAGTAAACTCGATATATCCTCGAGAAAACAATATCTTCCCTGTTTTACTTCAAGCAGCGTGGACAGCCCTATCTTTTCAAATCTAACACCATTACCACTCGTGTTTAGTCAAACCAGGATATTCCAAGTCAATCCCAGCGATTTAATCTCGCCAAAACTCCCTGAAATCCTTCACAGAAACACTCGGATTTTCTCGAGAAAAACCCGTAACCCCCTGTTCAATTAAATCTCGACAATCTAGCCAATTATAACCGAAAGGAAGACCCATACCATGCCTGTTACACTCAACTGAGTCATCGAAGAGAAACTAGGCCTTTTAGTCTCACTAAAACTCAACTGATTATCGAACCCTAATTCTGTTCGTAAGCTGCACAAATTCCCGCCATTTTTGTTCTTGCTGTTGTTGATGGTGGATTTTCGTTCAAGGTTAAATTTGTAAAAAAAACCAGAAAAATCATGCGCTGACATCTTGTAAAAGATAAAGCCATTTATAAGTGTTGGATATCCCCTCACTTAATTCACCAAGAATGGATCATGTAGCAACAATCCCTTCTTGTGAATTTCATATCAGCCTTGTATTTCCTGTACTCATTATCAGTGTGGCATGACGACTGAGTGTTACTCTTATAGAATAACATGAACCTCCAAGCACTATAATGAATCATTATCAGTGTGGCATGAGACTGAGTGTTACTCATATATAGAGTAACACGAACCTCCAAGCACTATAATGAAACCATGTACGAAATACCCGTGCAGTGATGCTCGGTGTGTTATATTAGCCCGAGCCCCTCTCGGTGTGTTATATTAGCCCGATTGAGCCCCTCTGGTGTGTTATATTAGCCCGATTGAAACATCCGGACTTGATCGTATCGATCTCCGGATATGATCTCGATTGCGTCATCCAACTCCATAAGCATGATTGGGTGACCACAGATCAATTCCATCACCCCCAAGCAGGTATGGAATACACACGGCCTTATCCTGCCAAATATGATCTGATCGCAGTCATCCAACTCCACAAGCATGATTGGATGACCACAGATCAATTCCATCACCCCCAAGCGGTATGGAATACACACGGCCGACCCGCATGGTCGACCATTGGCCTTCGCTTGCCAAGAAACCGTCCATACCAAGCATTATGGGCGGAAAACCTAAAATTAGGGTTTGCGGCATATTACATGTGTCGCAAAACGGTCTCAACCGTCCATCTTCGCAGGTATAGATGGAGGGTGTAGATGTAGACTCAAAGGGCCGGAGCATGTCGACACAATCACCATGTGACCGCCTACACACTTGGCCAATCGGTCAAAGCCAACCGTGGTTGGTTACAACAAAACCGTCCGCCCAAAAGAGCATGGTCGCGCGGCTTTGAAAGCCAAAAATAGGGTTTGAGCCATCACGCGCGTCCATCTTCTCCGCACGAATGGAGGGTCACGAGATCAAATCGAGCAGGTCCGGTCATACCGAGCATGACCACCGTGGGCCCATCTACCTCCTCTTGCGGTCGGCCAAGGCACATCATTCCCGGCCAACCCAAAACGCACGCCCAAACTCGTGCGGTTACACTCCCAAATCCTAAACCGATCTCGACCGCTCAACTTCACCTAGGACGGGTGGGTGGCTTAGATCACGTTTCATGAGACGGTAAGACATAGGCGTGAACATCACCTCTGGTCTATACGCCAAACCAACCGCCAAGACCGACCAAGCTAGGTCGTTTTGGAAACGCGCGGAAGAGAGTATGGCGCGCGGCTTCTTGCGGCATCAAACTCCTATCGCAAATCGATCTCAACCACTCAACTTTACTGGTCGGGTGAGTGGCTTAGATCGCGCCTTCTTGGTAAAGTGAAGTATGGACGTGCACACCGGCGTGTTGTCTACACACATGCCCGGTCGGTCCTCTTCAAAACCCTTCCCATGCTTGTTTTCGACCAAGTCAAGAGTGATGCTTGCGCACCTCTTTTAAAACCCTAATTTCATCAACGGTCGCAGGAGATGAGTGTCTCAAACATCATCTCATCCGTCCGACCTCACCGACTTGGTTATACAACCCCGACGGGAGTTATTTGGTTAGTGAGGCGTCATTACCCATCACCTTACCACACCACAATGCAGTACCTGCATAAAATACACATGATACTTCACAAGTATCGACTTTCCGAATAACGCAGTTATTCAATTCAGCATTACATGCTATCTTCCGTGGATCCACGATCCACATTCCAGTTATCAATCATGTCACAAACCTGGGGATACTTATCGGGGTATTGGTCCGGCGGTTTACGGCGTGCGGCGTGCAACGCGCCATTACAAGAACGTGTTAGGAAGTCATGGACGGTTAGAGATGAACTGGAGAAGTGGGCAAGACCGGTCTATGCTACCGACACACAACTCCACCACTCCATCATTCCATTACCTCCACTTCCCGAGAAACGTGAATGAGGCTCAATGACTTGTATAAATAGGTTCTCCGCCTCTATTTCAAAAACAAGACAAGACAACGAACAACACAAGTTCGGTCGATGACGGAAACCAAGTGTTAATACAACATCGTATTCAAACACTCGAGCTCCGCTTGCATCAACCGTAAGCTTGCTCGTCTTTCTCGTTACAAGTCATAAGCAAGCCAACACCTTCACAATCTCGACACCTTCTTTCGCTTCCCTCCCTAAGATCAACCCCATCTCCTTCACTTTGTGACCGAAACAAGTCTCGAACGGCCATTTCTTGGTTTAGGCGGACTTGCCTGATTGATCTCTCGAATCTACAAGCACTCACCGCGCAGTGCATTTGTTGAAGGTTTAGATTCATTCCTCATCCACACCCCAAATTACCAAATTGCAAGGAGTAGTTTTCACCCATCAACAATTGGCGACCACGGTGGGAGATTGATCTCTCGGTTACAAAAATCGAATTCTCAATTCTTCGGTTTTCGTGTCACGATGTATCTTCACCCGGAGTCCGCGGTGGTTCGGATATCATGGGAAGCATAGCTGGAACGTTGGAGGACGTCTTGGCGAATCAAGCGGTATCACCCGGAAGAAAGCGAGAGCGAGACATTTCGCCTTTTGAATAACATAGCAGACAATTACAAGAAGGATGCATCCACTCATAAGAAACGGTGAATCCTTAGCCAGGATCACACCTTTACCAGGGGAAAAACAAAAAGAGCGCGTAATCGCGGGGGACTCGGGAAAGATGAAACGAAGCGGGGTCCGAGTCGACGTGAGAATCCGAGACGACTCCACGGGAGAAGAGACTTGTCCGAGCACTACAATGTCTTGAGATAAAGAAAGGGAGCCTGCACCTATGGAACCGTGTTAGAAGATTTATATCTCAAAACCCTCGGCCGAAGCCGGAAGATCACTCGACCCGCATCAACCTTTCAACCGAGTGAAGAAATGCTTGAGGAAGGAGAGATCAATCAAGGAACGCGTGAGTACGAGAGGATGGGAACGTTCAATTCGATCACTCGGCGGTGACATTACGACACCTTCCACATCACTCTTGCCTAGGCAAGCGATCCACGAGATATGATGACATCCAAGTCTTACAACTTCATCTCCTATTCCACATCAAGGCCACGGAGAGACATTGCAACGCCCGCTAATGCAGGAAAAGCTAGACTCAAGGTACTTACATTTCCCCTTCCCGGTGAAGAAGATCCCGGAGCTACTAGAGACGTGGGTGCGAAATGGAGAGTTGAAGCTACCCCGTGCACGGCGCCCACCTACGATCAACAAGTAATGGATCCGAGGTAATCGTCATTACCATCGGTTCCTTCATCACCCCACCAGTGAATGCAACGCTTTGAGCGCATTGTTCGGGAGAAGCTCGGTTCGAGAGATAGCTTGCGGAGGATTTTCTTAGAGAGGCTACTCCGGTCCGATATGGTGAGGCTTCAAAAGGCAAGTAAGTTTTACTCAACAACTTTACAAGAAAGATAGTTTAGAATTCACTTTGGGGACTTAGCATCCCGCACGTGGAGAAAGAGGCTCAAATGATCAAACGCCATGTTTGTTTCCATTCGTACCTCCCTTTTTACATAACATTTGCAACTTCATATATGTGCAATCATTCATGACCAAGATGCAAACCTCATTTAACATAATCTCTTTCAAAAAGTTTGTTCACAAAACTATCTCAAAATAAGCCAATTCAATTACCTATTCAAAACCTAGGAAGTCGAAGAAAATCCTCACTATCACTCAAAAAAACATCTAAAAGGAAAAACAAGTCGGTAGCTACAATCTTTCAAGGGAAGTCCTTCAACAAAGAATCTCGTCCTACGGGCAAGATAGGCTTTCATCCTTTGGAGTACAAACTGTTTGACTCTCGAGTTCTTTAGACAACCTCTCAACCTCTTCTTCTGCGACGAGCAACACGGTCCGCGGAAGGGACTTCATCATGAAGTTTCGGAGCTCCACGAATCTCGGAGAACCCTTTGGAGAACCAGGAGCATTGAAGGCATGCTGCGCAAACACTTCCGGATGGCACCTCCAATCTTCAATCACCTCTTGAAACCGTTCCACCCCGGTCGCAGCGCTCATCCCACGGATAGAAACTAAAGCTTCTTGGACGCGGTTGACCAATGCAAGACGACTCTTGAGCTTCGTGGTGGTAGCAATATGGCCGTGTTTCTTCCAGTTGCCGTGTACAACTTTTCAAACTGAACAGCACACCGAATCCACCAACCAACACATGACCCGGATAAGGGACGGTAAAAGGAGGATCGAACAAAGCCCCAGGCTGCATCACCGCAATTCGGCGACCGGGGAGTCTTGTCGATTGCGGGAGGCCTTTCGAAGAAGTCACCACAATAGCCATATGGTCCTGGGAGCTGTTCGGGATGGATGCCAGGGGAGCCGTCTCAACTCCAACTCCGGTACCACGTGCACGAATCCCACAATGATGAAACAACGTCCAAGGTATTCCATACCCGGCTCGACAACAACCACTACGGAAAAACCATGTAAACCACGCTTGGGGGATCGAGGCTCGGCATGAAGTTCCTTCACCGTCGATCAAGGACTTCTTCAAAGATGAGAAAGATGGTCGATCAAGAATCATGGATTCGCAAGGGTAATCGAATCGAAGAGGAAGCCACTTCAACGCTCCCTCCAGCAGGTTTGCTTCAATGGTCTATTCAAGAGCCGCCGCAACGCTCTCTCCGAGACCCACGTTCGCTTGAATCCTTCTTCAACACTCTCTCCAGGACCCACCTCAACGGTCGCATCGAAACCACTTTAACATCCTCTCGTCGTCTCAACACTCAAGCCGCATCAATAATGCCGCGCTCCGGTCAAGTTATCTTTGATGTACTCATTGCTCAACATACGTCTCATCCATCCTTCATAAGGGCCAATGGAGCATGAAAAACCTAAAAGTCGATAGGAGAAGAGTTATCTTGTGGGATGAGATATTTCCCTATAGTTGAAAAGGCGCGGTGAACAACTTATCATCAATGTTCGGCATATCTTTGAAGCTTTCAACACCTCCCGACTTGGCACCAACATTATCTTCGAAGACATATCGACGTTTCTTTTCTACCGCAATGAAATAAAAGACAAGTTAGAACTTGTATAAAAGCATATGAGAAGTGTAGTCACACACGGCAAGACACAACTCACACAATGGCCGGTCCAAACATCATACAAGTTTTGGTCCGGTACAAATTTCAAGTTCTCCTAGATAACTTTCAAGTCGGTCTGGCATTGATTTCAAGACCGTGCAAGTTTGATCAGTACAAATTTCAAGTTCTCAGTATAACTTTCAAGTCGGTATAAGTTTCAAATTTCGGTCAAGCATATGTGAATAAGACCCACGTTCCTAAGATACACGGCGGGCCCCGCATTCATCGCATACATCACAACACAATTTTCTTTAATCATGGGAATTGTGTCTACGGGATTCAAGCTAGATGGCGGAAAAGCTAAGCATGCACATGTCTTACAAAAGTGTTTACCTAACAAACTAGGGTTTTACTTTCTAAAAAAAAAAAAAAAAAAAAAAAAGGAGCGGAACTTACCTCGGGCGGCGCATGCAGGCGGTTCCGGCGATTCCATTAAGTAGCTCGAAGCGATATTTTGCAAATCATTCCCGAAAATAAAGGATGACTTTAGTTTGATCCACTATGTACTACCCTATATAAAGAGTTGAACAAAAGGAAGGAGAGATCTTTTCCGAGTGTTAGGCAAGTCATTAAGAGAGAGAAAGTTTGTAGTGATTGTAATTTCTTTAGCTCTTTTCCATTCTATCTTGTAAACATTCAAGGAATTAATCAATAAAAATCATAGTTGTTCATCTTCAATGGTTTAGTTGTGTGGATTCTTGTGAGGGGTGTAGTGTAGGATTTCCTGCAACTACACCAGTCTTCACGGAATCGGTAGAGTTCTCTTCAACACGGTTGCTGCTATCATCAACTACAATCACGGACTTCCTGTTCTTCCTCTTTCTGGCATCGACAACAACACGAACATCAACCTGCGGTAGAACGAAGGAGTATTTAATTTTACTGACCTTTGAGCATGGTGTTGATGGTGGATTTTCGTTTAAGGTTAAATTTGTAAAAAACCAGAAAATCATGCGCTGACATCTTGTAAAAGATAAAGCCATTTATAAGTGTTGGATACTCCCTCACTTAATTCACCAAGAATGGAGCATGTAGCAACAATCCCATTCTCGTGAATACATGAAATTCCTCCAGGTTGGAGCATGTAGCAACAATCCCTTCCCCGTGAATTTCATATCACCTTGTATTTCCAAAGTACTCATTATCGGTGTGGCATGACGACCGAGTGTTACTCTTATAGAATAACACGAACCTCCAAGCACTATAATGAATCATTATCGGGTGTGGCATGAGACCCGAGTGTTACTCTCATATAGAGTAACACGAACCTCCAAGCACTATAATGAAACCATGTACGAAATACCCGTCAATGCTCGGTGTGTTATATTAGCCGATTCTCGATGTGTTATACTAGCCCTAGCCCTCTCGGTGTGTTATACTAGCCCGATTGAGCCCTCTCGGATATGATCCTGTGTTATACTAGCCCGATTGAGCATCCCATCACCGACCATATCAATCCTGGATATGATCTCGATTGCGCATCCAACTCCACAAGCATGATTGGATGACCCGGATCAATTCCATCACCCCCAGCGTATGGAATACACACGGCCGACCCCGCATGGTCGACCATTGGCCTTTGCTTGCCAAGAAACCGTCCATACCAAGCATTATGGACGGAAAACCCTAAATTAGGGTTTGCGGCATATTACATGTGCCGCAAAACGGCCTCAACCATCCATCTTCGCAGGTATAGATGGAGGGTGTAGATGTAGACTCAAAGGGCCCGGAGCATGTCGACACAATCACCATGTGACCGCCTACACACTTGACCAATCGGTCAAAACCAACCATGATTGGTTACAACAAATTCGTCCGCTTGAAAGAATATGGTCGCACGACTTTGAAAGCCAAAACTAGGGTTCAAGCCATCACACGCGTCCATCTTCTCCTAAGACGAATGGAGGGTCACATATCAATCGAGCAGGTCCGGCCATACCAAAGCATGACCACCGTGGGCCCATCTACCTCCTCATGCGGTCGGCCAAGGCATATCACGCCCGGCCAATCCAAAACGCCCGCCCAAACATGCGTGGATACACTTCCCAAATTGCAAATCGATCTCGACCACTCAACTTCACCGGACGAATTGGGTGGCTTAGATCACGTTTTCATGGGACAGTGGGACATGGGCGTGAACATCAGCCTACCATCTTCACGTCAAACCAACCGGCCAAGACCGACCAAGCTAGGTCGTCTTGGAAAACGCGCCGGAAAAGAGTATGGCGCGCGGCTTCTTGCGGCATCAAACTCTTATCGCAAAATCAATCTCAACCACTCCTCTTGACGGTCAAATTGAGTGGCCCAGATCGCGCTTTCATGAGGGAACGTGAATATGCACCTACACCATCATGCCGTCAACACGCATGTATGGCCTGGCCCTCTCCAAAATCCTTCCCATGCTTGGTTTCGACCAAGCCGAGAGTGATGCTTGCGCACCTCTTTCAAAAAAAAAACCCTAATATTCATTAACGGTCGCAGATGAGTGTCTCAAGGCTCATCTCATCCGTCCAACTTCACCAGCTTGGTTATACAACCCTGGTCAGGAGTCAATTGGTTAGTAAGGCGTCATTACCCATCACCTTACCACACCACAATGCGACTCCGATATAAATACACATGATACTTCACAAGTATCGACTTTCCGAATAACGCAGTTATTCAATTCAAAGATTACATGCTATCTTTCGTGGATCCGCGATCCACATTCCGTACATCAATCATGTCACAAATCGGGGATACATACTGGGGTATTGGTCTCATGGTTTACGGCGTGCGGCGTGCAACGCGCCATCACAAGAACGTGTTAGGAAGTCATGGACGGTTAGAGATGAACAGAAAAGTGGGCAAGACCGGTCGTGTGTTACCGACACACAACTCCACTACTCCATCATTCCACTACCTCCACTTCCCACGAGAAACGTGAATGAGGCTCAATGACTTGTATAAATAGGTTCTCCGCCCTATTTCCAACAACAAGGAATAACGGAGAACAACACAAGTTCGTCATTTACGTAAACCAAGTGTTAATACAAAAACCGTATTCAAACACTCGTAGCCTCGCTTGCATCAACCGTAAGCTTGCTCATCTTTCTCGTTACAAGTCATAAGCAAGCCAACACCTTCACAATCTCAACACCTTCTTCGCTTCCCTCCCTAAGATCAACCCCATCTCCTTCACTTTGTGACCGAAACAAGTCCGAACGCCATTTCTTGGTTTAGGCCGACTTGCACGATTGATCTCTCGAATCTACAAGCACTCACCGCGCAGTGCATTTGTTGTAGGTTTAAATTCATTCCTCATTCGCACCCCAAATTACCAAATTCTGCAGGAGTAGTTTTCACCCATCAACAATTGGCGACCACAAAGGGGAGATTAATCTCTCGGTCGTAAAATCAATTTCTTTGAAATCCGATTCAATTTCATCAATTTCAAAAAGGGTAGATCTTAGAACCAATTCAATCAAGAATTCATTCCAAGATGGTGGAACTGAGGTCCTGATCAGCAATCAACTCTGATGGAGCCAGCATGGATGACACTTCCGGTGTTGATGTACCCGTCAAAGGAGCTACAAATGGTCAATACATCTCGTGGAGCTGTCACTTCTATCACCAACACTAGCGGAGCAGAGACATCCCAAGGGTGTAACACCTCCCATCACCAGAGCCGCAGCAGCCGCAAATCCCGGCATCTCTTCGAGCGTAACGCCTCCAAAGGTTACCGTGAGCAACAACTTTCACTCCTCCATCGTGACGAGGAGCCGAGACACAAGAGGAAGACCGCCGTCTAGTACCATTGCAGACATTTGATGGAGAAACAGAAATTCTTGCTAAAACTCAAACAGACATGGCCGCAACTCGTAAAGAGGTACTCACTTTCCTTAAAACTTTGATCGAACGATTGCCGCAAGATTCACGGCAACCCTTGGAGTCGGCGAGAGATGCATTCAATACACCCGAGCAGTGTTTCCACTCGGACTCACATGAATGAAGAAACTCGTGTTGCTCCGGAGCGCCAATGGGAGAGAGACCAGTCTTCCAACTTCATTACGCATGAAGATCTAGAGCGACTTCTCCAAAATCGAGGAAAAGGGGACCGAACGGACGTACACCAACATCACCGCCGTACCCTCAAGATGTGCAACTGATTCTCTACCAAGAGGTTACACCTCTCCCCGCCTCTCCTCTACGACGGTGATCGGGTAATGCTCGTGAACACATTTCTCGATTCTTGAAGCCTTGGGGGAACATGAATACAATCATGTTTTACGCCTAAAAGAATTCTCAAAATCACTCACGGGAGGGCATACACCGGTACAACAACATTGCGCCTAACAAAGATATCCAATTGGAGCGAGATGGTCAAGATTTCTACAGAAGTATTTCTTCGTGTCCTAACAAAAATCACGTTTTCGGACTGGGAAGAATTCTCCAATGAACAATGAACATCCCAACGACTTCGTTAAAAGATTCGAACCCAAGCACTCGGATCTGTCACGACCCGAATGTTACCGAACGGCAATTGGTGGAATCATGCATCAATGGGATGATACCCATATACCGCGCTTCCGTAGAGAATCCTCGCTTTCAAACATTCTTCCGAACTCCACGAAGCCGCAAAACGTTCAAAGAATAATCGCACCAAAGACTACTAGAAAGAACCGCAGTTGTTCGAAGTGAAGATTTGCGTGAAAGTCGAGGAAGCAAAGCGCCTCACAAACAAACAATACAACACCGGCCCTTCTCAGTGAGTGTGGTAAGCGGAGGAGAAAAGAGGAAAGCTTCGATAACGGAACAACAAACCAAGCGAACATCCTCAAAGACACAAGACTTCGTCTCTCGAAAAGGAATGAAAAACTCCCGCACAAAACGCCAAAGAAACGGGTTTTCCTTTTCCCATGAATGAAGTGATAGAGCTCTTGGAAGCTTGGATCCAATATGATGTCAGAAACTACCCCCTATCAAAGTCCTCCGACCGAGGAAGAAATAGCAGATCCCAGATATCGTTGCTACACAGTGTTCGTCCATCATCCAACCAAAGATTGCAACAAAGTTGAAACAAATATTCAGTGGAAAAGGTAGAGACAGGGGAACTCCAACTTGGAAACGAAGGTGTTCATAGAGATCCTCTACCTATCGAACTGCATGATTTCTCGGGGACTCTGCTCGCAAGACCGTGCAATCTATGATGGAGCACATGTGTGAAATCTTATATTTCTCCAAAGGACAAAGACATGTTCACGGCCCTCAACCACGTTGTGTCGTGGAGGCGTTTGCATCCAAGAGTCAGGGAACCCCGCCTTTCCCGAAAGACATGAGCAACGGAAACCGGGGACTCCTAACCGTCACTCGCTTGAGAAACGTTGAGTTTGATAACGCGTTGATCGATACGGCTTTAATTTAACATCATTACCGCCAAGACCTTGAGAGCGGCAAAGATCTCAAAGCAAGAAGCTACTCGTCATCCAACTCGTGGTCGTGGATTCAGGAGGAGAACTCGAGATTCATATGGATACATCGACCTTGAAGTCAAATTGGGAGAGGCCTCAACACGAGCAAAGTTCTATGTAGTCAAAGATCATCCCAACTACGACATGATCCTAGGGCGCTCTTGGACGCATGACAACAAAGCCATACCGAAGTCTGTCCTCTACCTAAGCGATACCCGAAAGAGTCTCCAACACGCCCGCCGGACTACCCGATGACTCGTCCGCCGCGCACAAAGAATCCCGCCAATATGACACAACTTCCTGAGAGAGCACCCGGCATACACCGAAAGGTTCCGGCCTCAAGTAAGTCTCATCACACAACCCTCCTTGCAAACTACCGCCCCTCATTCCGACAAGTCCTGGGACTGGCTCCAACCGACAAACCAACCCCGGCTAGGAGATGTGAATGGGAAGCCTACCTTTCAAACGTTTTTTATCGAGCATAGAAGCCGTCTTGGTCAAAGACAACAAGGCCAAGGTCCAAGTGTCTCGCACGCTCAAACCCATTCGGAATTGGAGACCTAGTGACGAAGGCGACTACATTCAATGTTGGAAACATGACGGTGAAGATGACCACTCTACCCGACTCACCCACCAAAAGAGAAGATGAACCGCACTGCAGCGGATGTTATCCTAGGTGGCTACCGCAAGCTCATCAACGCCGATAACCCGGAGGGCATAACAATTCACTCACGATGGCTCAAACCTTACCGAACTTAAGATACTGTGCTACCGCTTTCCAACATTCTCCACACTTTAAAACGCTCGTGCTATTTTTTCCAAATATGTTTCCTTTTGCGCTTTCATGACATGCTTGTAATTCCTCCAAAAATGATTGCAATGCTTGCATTCATAGTTAGGTTCCAATTTTCAATCCTCAATTTAATTGAAGTATTATTTCCATCTCGAGAACCTCTCTACTTCTAAAAAAACACAAAGCCCTGAGTCGGCCTAAATCAACACACTAGAGCAGAGCAAGAAGGGAAACCCTAAGCAAGTATCTCATGGGAAGAAGGAAACAGAACGTGTGCACAGAAAGATTGTTATCTCGCCCCAAAGAAAGCTGTGGAAGATCTTGCATCACAAAACCGTAAATGTTCCATCATGATAATTACTTTTTTATCACAAAGAATCACGTGTGGAGGAACACCCTTGTTCCCGAGAAGATTCAAATGCAATTTTGGCAAAGGATTATAAAAAAAAAAACTTTTGTTCAAACCATAAAACAAAGGAAAACTTGAACTCACCGCCACCGAGTACAAGGAAGACATTCAAAGGTACTAACATGCTTGGAAAAGAAAAATGAAATTTAATCGCCAAGAGAGTCACCTACGCTTCGCATCACCGCTGATCTCTCGCTCCATCACCCGTTGATGCGCCTCCTTCGAATCTCCTCAATCTCTCGCATCGACATCTCCGCAAAGCAGCAGCCGCACTCCATCCCAACATCGGCGGCGGAGCATCAAAGGGCATAGCAACACCAGGGGGCCGCGCAAATTTCTTTCACATGTTCGGACTCCTCTCGATCGGAATCAAGAATTATCACGCCGTCCGGATCGGTAATCACACTTGTCTTCATTTGGAGGTCGCTTATGCTCAACTCTCCGCCTCTTCAACTGCTACGCAAATCTCTCTCTCGCCTCTTGCGCTACTAGTGTCCGCAGCGTTTCCTCGCGCCTCCGCCGCTCCTCCATGTCAATCGCAGCCGAAAGTGCACAGATACGTCCTCTCGGCAATACGAAGGTGTGGGATAGACATCCCCGGATAGCACGGCCGACTTCGCGAAGAGGAAGATCGATCTTAGCCATTACTTCTCCGTGCGCATGGTTTTCGTGCTTGTCAACTTCAAAACTTCTTTCTGGGGAAGCAACAGAATGAGCGTCTACCGCTTCCATGATAATCTGCAGAGAAGAGGAGGTTATGAGCACACAAAAAAAAGAGATCATCAAATCTATCGATCGCTTAATCGAAAATCGAGCAAGACTTTAGATATGGAATAAACGACCACGTGAGATGATTCTTTATAATCTCACAAGTCGACGAGAATCCCAGGAAGGAAAAGAAGTCTTTACTTACCACCTATGAAGGTCATAATTCGGGATAACAATCGACGAGGCTTATCAAATATACCTGAGGAAAGCCGTGTATAACTAAGGAAGTACACCTGAAGGAGCGGCCGAGCTCATACATGTACAAGAAGAATCAAAGCGACTCACCGGATCAAGTCCTGCTTCCTTCGCATCCCTAATCAAGACCAACCAGTTCCAGGGAAACGCCTGACAATGTGAAACTATCCTAGAAATATGTATTCACTCTAGCTTGGTCATTTCGTATGTCACCATCTCATGCCTACCACACAATAGTGTAACCATTATGTGCTAGGCGGGGACTTAATGTTGATGGTGGATTTTCGTTTAAGGTTAAATTTGTAAAAACTGTAAAATCATGCGCTGACATCTTGTAAAAGATAAAGCCATTTATAAGTGTTGATACTCCCTCACTTAATTCACCAAGAATGGAGCATGTAGCAACAATCCCATTCTCAATGAATACATGAAATTCCTCCAAAGTTGGAGCATGTAGCAACAATCCCTTCCCCGTGAATTTCATATCGGCCTTGTATTTCCAAGACTCATTATCAGTGTGGCATGACGACCGAGTGTTACTCTTACAGAGTAACACGAACCTCCAAGCACTATAATGAATCATTATCGCGTGGCATGACGACCGAGTGTTACTCTTACAGAGAGTAACACGAACCTCCAAGCACTATAATGAAACCATGTACGAAATACCCGTACAGCCGATTCTCTGTGTTATACTAGCCCGAGCCCTCTCCTGTGTTATACTAGCCCGATTGAGCCCCTCTCTGTGTTATACTAGCCCGATTGAGCATCCCAAGATCGACCATATCAGTCCGGATATGATTCGATCAGCTCATCCAACTCCACAAGCATGATTGATGACCCGGATCAATTCCATCACCCCCAAGCAGTATGGAATACACACTACCGACCCCGCATGGTCGACCATTGGCCTTTGCTTGCCAAGAAACCGTCCATACCAAGCATTATGGACTTAAAACCCTAAATTAGGGTTTGCGGTATATTACATGTGCCGCAAAATCGGTCTCAACCATCCATCTTCGCAGTATAGATGGAGGGTGTAGATGTAGACTCAAAGGGCCCTGAGCATGTCGACACAATCACCATGTGACCGCCACACACTTGACCAATCGGTCACAACCAACCATGATTGGTTACAACAAATTCGTCCGCTTGAAAGAACATGGTCGCACGGCTTTGAAAGCCAAAACTAGGGTTCAAGCCATCACGCGCGTCCATCTTCTCCTCCGCACGAATGGAGGGTCACAGATCGATCGAGCAGGTCCCTGGTCATACCAAAGATGACCACCGTGGGCCCATCTACCTCCTCATGCGGTCGGCAAGGTATATCACGCCCTGCCAATCCAAAACGCCCGCTCAAACATGCGTGGATACACTTCCCAAATTGCAAATCGATCTCGACCACTCAACTTCACCGACGAATCGGGTGGCTTAGATCACGTTTTCATGGGACAAACACATGGGCGTGAACATCACCTACCATCTTCACGCCAAACCAACCTGCCAAGACCGACCAAGCTAGGTCGTCTTGGAAAATGCGCCTAAAAAGTATGGCGCGCGCTTCTTGCGGTATCAAACTCTTATCAGATTCAAATATCGCACAACATATTCTCTTAGCGTGCGATATTCAATTATTTTCTTAACTCGCGAGAGTGTCTCGAGAGAAGGTAGCAAGACTCGCGAGAGTGTCTCGAGAGAAGGTAGCAAGGCTCGAGAGAGTGTCTCGAGAGAAGGTAGCAAGGCTCGAGAGAATGTCTCGAGAGAAGGGTAGCAAGGCTCGAGAGAGTGTCTCGAGAGAAGGTAACAAGACTCGAGAGAATGTCTCGAGAGAAGGTAGCAAGAGACTCAGGCCAATTAAAGGGCTCGCGAGAATGTCTCGCGAGACGGAGCAAGAGCCTGCAAATTATCAAAGAGCTCTCGAGAGCATGAGCCGTGATATATTAGCCATCATCCACTATGTAAACACCTATATAAAGAAGAGAGCAGGAGAGAGAAGAAAGAGGATACACTGGAGAGAGGTTAGACAATTTAGAGAGACAAAAACTTTATTTTCTTTATCATCTTCTTCCCCAAATAATTAGATCTAGGGCTCTAGAAAATATCCATTAATGGAGATTCTAAATGTAATACTAATGTAACCTCAACAATCATAGTGAAGAATCGTGGATGTAGATCACATTGATCGAACCACGTAAAAAGTCTTATGTGTCTATTTAAATTTCTAGCACTTATATTTGGAATTTAGGTGATTAATATGATTTAGATCTACAAAATATAGTGAGGGGTGTAGTGTGGGATTTCCCTGCTACTACATATGCGCTAGAAACAGGAACCAATCTTGTTGGTTCAAGAAAGTTTAGAAAAACGGCCATCACAGATGAATTCGATTGGATCTATAAACTTTAAGAGAAATTTCCATGAAAAGGAGAAAATACCACAACAATTCAAGAACATGAAAAGAGGGATCACTGTATGCAGTTTTCTTTTCTGGATCTTTAAGTTATGAGAGCAAATATAGAAGTTTCACCGAAATTTCATCCACTCGATAACGAGCAACATCAAAAGTTCATAGCAATCAAGTAACAGAAAGGGAGAACTTGAATCGTCAACAAATTGTTTGAAAAGAGACAAGTTTCTCCATTTTTCTTGTGTACTAATTAATGTTCAAATCTGGAAGTTTTAAGACTGAATGAGAGCAGCATATTATTCGCAAGCAGAGAAAATTATTTCGTTGCACTATTGATTTCATGGTTCCCAAGGGCAAAATGGGAGTTACGAAAGACATTTACATCCCCAAAAAATATGCTCTATCAACAGATTCAACAAAGTATCATCATCAATCTAACAACTTTACAAAATTTCACCTTGTTAACCAGCAATCTCATCGAAGGCTTTCCCACTTTAAGGCAATAGAATCATCAACATCATACGGGAATCAGCTATGAGGCCATTTGTGTGCTGATTTTAGGGACTTAAGTTTATATTGTCTTTCTTTCCGCAACAGCGAGGGGGGGAACAGTGAGCTGATAGAGGAAAACTTGGAATAACATGCAAAGTTAGAATATCGATCTATTCGCAGAAGAAAGAGGAATTAGCAGAAAAAAGAAATTAGCAGACAAAGAAGTTATCATGAGAAAAGATATTACGGTGGTGGAAAGTATAATCCGCAAGACAAAGAATACTCAACAAATCTAAGGATCGACCAAAAGGTGGGAGAGAAGAAGTTATTTCCCAAAGAGCTGCAGCCAGCGAAGCCAAGGAAGGATGATAACTCGCAAAGTGTCATTAACCACCGGTTAAAATTTAGAAGAGGAAAGAACTTCATCATCAATCCCAGAGAGGAAAGAACTTCATTACTTTGTCGACATGGAAGATAAATTCTAATTACAAAAGTAAGTAGTAAAGCAAGCCGATTCCAATAAGATAATACACCTCCGTCATCAAACTTCGATGAAGACCACCAAAGATCTCAAAGCGAATCAAAGTGAGCGAAATTCAAGCAGAATCGATGAAGTGTGACAGCATAACAACGTCGCAAGGCCATATTACTTCAAGGATAACTGCGAAGAGCTTCGCAACTACTTTGCTTAGAATGTTCATTCCTAACTCACCAACAAAGTTCATATTTCGTTCGTCCAACCTGTTCAAGAGCTACGAGCAATGAAACCAAAAAGAGCTAAAGACAATCATGCCGAAGGAGCAAATAACAATTCCATAAGATACCAACCAAAGAATAAGGAACAAAATGCCAACGCCCAGAAGCCGTAGTCCAGATTAACATATGAAAAATAAAACTGAGACCAGCAGGAATGAGAACACAGTAAGTAATAGCATGAAAAAATCCGTAAAGGAGAAGATAAAGAACATAAGAATAGCTTTGCCAAGAGAAGTTCAGCCTAAGGATGACTTTACAAAGCTGCGTAATTTCACAACATGTTCAGAGAGAGGATAGTAATAAGAAGAAAGTAGTTCGCGAGCAATAGACGCAAGCAAGAGAGTGGTTCGCAGTCAATAGACTGCAAACAAGAGAGTAGTTCGCAGTCAAGAGAGTCCATAAGAGAAATTATAAGGCGATTAGAAATTATAGGTTCGAAACAATTCAATCTCTGTGATGATTCTGTTTACAGGTAGAGAAGAAGAAAGGTTAACCTAACAACATGAATACAACAAATCGGGAGTATGACCTGAGTAAAAAATAAAATAAAGGGAACAAAGTTATGGAAAATCACAGATGATAAGGAAGGAGAAAGCTGGAATCATCGGCAAAGGAAACCAACCCGTAACTCTCGGCGAAGAGAAAAAGAAGCTCGGCAAAGTACTTGGAAGAAATTCGTAAAAGAGGAGTGCAATACCATCAACAGCTAACATTTTATACATATATAGGGAAGTTCGGTTAATCCTGGGAAGACCTCGTCAACTAATCTCGCAAATAAGACAGATTCCTTTCAATGGATGGGTTATCCAAATTTGACGCATAGAAGAAGAAAATACAAACAGGGAACCTTCATTAAATGATTAGTACTTAATTTATTCAAGGAATAGCTAAAAAGAAGACATACAGAGGACTAAGGAAGAAGGAGGGTCTCACAGATTTATTCAAGGGTTACCGATTAACTAGATAATTTATTTCAAGAAAGAACTCGGGAGAAGCGGTTGGATCAACAAAAATAAAGAATGAAATTGAAAGAAAGCACTTTGGTAAAGAACATTAGGAAGAAGAAGGAAAAAGAAGACGGAGATGTCAAGAGAAGTTCCACTAAAAAGAATAATTTTAAGATAAGTCTTTCTTGAGGCTTTAAGACAATTTCTGCAAGATAACTCGCATAAAAGTTTGCACAGATGGCCAAGGGGACAGAGTATGAGCTGGAGGTCATGCATTCAATTTCGCATACACATAGCAGAATCTCGCACAAAACAAAGGCTAGAACAGTTGGTGAGGTGGCATGAATGCAAGCAGGAGGTTGCAGGATCAATTCTTGCTCTCGCACATTTATTTTTGTTATGCGAAATTTCGCACAGACTTTGCTTATTTCTCAAAGAAGAAAGTTGATGACTATCTCGCAAATTAATTTCGCAAGAAATGGTTAGAACAGTTGGTATGACGCAACATTATACAAGACGCAGATCAAGAGTTAATTTCACAAGACTTCATTTCTTATTTCTTCTCAAATTTCAAGCAAATCATATACTTCGCAAGAGATAACAACAACAGCAAACCACAAAAGCTAAGTACCGCTTTCCTGGAACACTTTATCTTTACAGAAATCAGAAGAGATTATCAAAGATCAGCGAAATTACAAAAGAGCTTATATGCAGAAGAATCAACAAAATAATCAGATAGAGGCAAACCTACTATGACGAAATCAGAATTTCGCAAGAGGCAAAAGTACCTAAAGTGCGTCGTAGTAGGGGGTACCTATTGCATATGAAGAAGAATCAATAAAATAACCAGAATGGGACGAACCTTTATGGCGTACACCCTAGTTCATGAATAACATTTCGTAAGAGGCAAATGTGAGACCTAAAGTGCGCTATATAAGGGGGGTATCTCTCGACATGGCTCGGGGGAAGGTTACACCGCTCACGAAGCCCGAGTCATGGAAATTTGGGGCCCATGAAAGCCTATCCTAAGAGGTACCTTGGATTCCCAACTATATATATAAGGTTATACCACTTGGGCGACCGAGGGTCTCTTCCTAGAGCCGCATGCTCAAGGCGCCGAGGTACACCTTGTTGAGCCAGAGTGCCCGGATGGATGAACCTACCCTGGCCATTCTTGGCAAGTCTTGGCATATGTTGCACTCGCTCAAGAAAACTCCACTTAGGGTGCAGTCTCGTAACCATAAACCCTATAGGTATAAGGGATAAGAGGTCACGAAAAACAACAAGTTGTTGTTAAGACCGGATGGGAGGAGCTAGTCTTGTATGGCCGATGTTTCGCCTCCTTGAAGGGGCAACCGGGAGATGATAAGGGCGACGCTCTCCATTAGGGGAGTGTCAAAACAGACGCAAATGTCATGAGGCTTTGTTTTCGCAAGGAGACTTAGGCTTGTCATATTTGTGCAATGATCCCGAAGAGGCAATAATACTAACGCGAGGGTAAGACGAGATCAATGGGTCTTTACACGAAAGTGTACGGACGTCCCGCGATTTCGTCGCAAGACTGGCAATGTCATGGGGCTCCATGTTCGCAAGGATATTTAGGCCTGTCATATTGTCGCAAACAAAACATCCCGCAGAGGCAAAAATACTTGAAAAATGATAAGGCAAGATCAATGGGTCTTTACATGCAAGTGTAAAGACGTCCTGCGATTTTGTCGCGATGAAAGGTGGCGGGGAGGACCTCTAATTAGGGAGGTCTAACTTGGAAGTCCACACAAAAATGATAAGGCAAGGTCAATGGGTCATTGCATGAAAATGTAAAGACGTCCCCGCGATCTTGTCGCAATGATAGAATTCAACATAAAGCAATGAAGAGATTATACTATCGCATGAGCACAACGCAGAGATAGAGGAAAGATAAGAATGAAGAAATAACTCACTCATTCAACACTTTTTCAACGATTCTACCTTCGTAGATAAAGAACGAGAGGCAACAATGGATTACCGAAAAACATTTTATGTTCTTTATTTTCTCGGCAATGTTCTTTATTTTCTCGGCAAGAATCATTTCCAAGGAAGATGTTTACCAATGAACAACAAGAATCCTCACCAAAAATGGAATAATGACTTCGCATGAACAGAGGCAATACTTCTTATACTTCAAGGATTAATATTTCTTAAAGTTTCGAACTTCGCGAAAGAATAGAGCATAGCATGGGGAAAGAACATGGAGCGAGAGTTTCGCATGATGGATTCGCAATACTTCTTATATTTAGAGGATTAAGTACTTCTTATACTTCTCAAAGGATACTTCATACTTCTTATATATTTCGAGGATTGAGTACTTCTTATGCTTCTTCAAGGATACTTCATACTTCGCATACTTCAAGAGATAATACTTCTTATTCACTTCGCAAAGCTTGAACTTCGCAAAGAATAGAGGCAAGTACGTACTTTTCAAGTCCAAAGATTCTTCCGCTCGTTCCTTCATCAACAAAGATCAAAGATTACTACAACAACGATTTTTCCTTAAAGATCGCTCTTCAAGCAATATTCAAGGAAAAAGAGGCAAGATGTAGGATTCAAATATCGCACAACATATTCTCTTAGCGTGCGAGATTCAATTATTTTCTTAACTCAAGAGAGTGTCTCGAGAGAAGGTAGCAAGACTCGCGAGTGTCTCGAGAGAAGGTAGCAAGGCTCGAGAGAGTGTCTCGAGAGAGGTAACAAGACTCGAGAGAATGTCTCGAGAGAAGGTAGCAAGGCTCGAGAGAGTGTCTCGAGAGAAGGTAACAAGCCTCGAGAGAATGTCTCGAGAGAAGGTAGCAAGAGACTACGAAATTATTAAAGGGCTCGCGAGAATGTCTCGCGAGACGGTAGCAAGAGCCTGCGAAATTATCAAAGAGCTCTCGAGAGCATGAGCTGTATATGAGCTGTCATCCACTATGTAAACACCTATATAAAGAAGAGAGCAGGAGAGAGAAGAAAGAGGATACACTGGAGAGAGGTTAGACAATTTAGAGAGACAAAACTTTATTTTCTTTATCATCTTCTTCCCCAAATAATTAGATCTAGGGCTCTAGAAAATATCCATTAATGGAGATTCTAAATGTAATACTAATGTAACCTCAACAATCATAGTGAAGAATCGTGGATGTAGATCACATTGATCGAACCACGTAAAAAGTCTTATGTGTCTATTTAAATTTCTAGCACTTATATTTGGAATTTAGGTGATTAATATGATTTAGATCTACAAAATATAGTGAGGGGTGTAGTGTGGGATTTCCTGCTACTACACTTATCGCAAAATCAATCTCGACCACTCCTCTTTGACGGTCAAATTGAGTGGCCCAGATCGCGCTTTCATGAGGGAACGGAATACAGGCACCTACACCATCATGCCGTCAACACGCATGTATGGTCGGTCCTCTCCAAAATCCTTCCCATGCTTGGTTTCGACCAAGTCGGAGAGTGATGCTTGCGCACCTCTTCAAAAAAAAACCCTAATATTCATTAACGGTGTGAGATGAGTGTCTCAAGGCTCATCTCATCCGTCCAACTTCACCAAACTTGGTTATACAACCACGGTCGAGTCAATTGGTCGAGAAGGCGTCATTACCCATCACCTTACCACACCACAATGCACTACACATAAAATACACACGATACTTCACAAGTATCGACTTTCAATAACGCAGTTTATTCAATTCAAAGATTACATGCTATCTTTCGTGGATCCGCGATCCACATTCCCGACATCAATCATGTCACAAACCGGGGGATACATCTTTGGGGTATTGGTCTCAGCGGTTTACGGCGTGCGGCGTGCAACGCGCCATCACAAGAACGTGTTAGGAAGTCATGGACGGTTAGAGATGAACAGGAAAGTGGCCAAGACCGGTCGTGTGTTACCGACACACAACTCCACTACTCCATCATTCCACTACCTCCACTTCCCACGAAAACGTGAATGAGGCTCAATGACTTGTATAAATAGGTTCTCCGCCCCTATTTCCAACAACAAGGAATAACGGAGAACAACACAAGTTCGGACTGACGAAACCAAGTGTTAATACAAAACCGTATTCAAACACTCGAGCCTCGCTTGCATCAACCGTAAGCTTGCTCATCTTTCGTTATAAGTCATAAGCAAGCCAACACCTTCACAATCTCAACACCTTCTTCGCTTCCCTCCCTAAGATCAACCCCATCTCCTTCACTTTGTGACCGAAACAAGTCCGGAAACGGCCATTTCTTGGTTTAGGCCGGACTTGCACAGATTGATCTCTCGAATCTACAAGCACTCACCGCGCAGTGCATTTGTTGAAGGTTTAAATTCATTCCTCATTCACACCCCAAATTACCAAATTCTGCAGGAGTAGTTTTCACCCATCAACACATGGTAGGACTTCAGTCGAGAAGTTATGGAATTACTTACGGATGTTCCAGCATCAGCATGATCCGACCTGTACCGGGCATGAGCTTTGAGAGTTCGTTTGGGTCTCAAGCTACAGGATGAATGTTGATTCTTCTGATTATCCTACAACAAAATTTTTCTTCTGATCAATCACCCTGATCGAACAAGGATAAGAAAGATATGTAACTCACCGAGACGGATACTTCCACAACATTTTCTATGCGAGATTCACTTCGGAAGAGACACGCTTACGGACATGGCGGCGAGAGGTGGGATTATGATCAAAATTTATTCGATACACAAAGGCGTGAGATGGTCGTTTTAAATAAAACCTAAAAGCACTTCCATAACGGATAAACAAGTCTCACATTGCGATTTCTCTCAAACCCTAAATCTCGAATCGGATGCGTGACAATGGGAGAAGCATAACAATGCTCGGGATTGACAGTTGGGAAAAGTCAACATTATGACTACGGATTGATCGTCCGCAGGCCACGTGTTTCCTAGATAGTTCATGTGATTGCATTCCGCGGGTAGTAATTGTCTACGTGGACATTGGCCCATCAACTGGAGATATGAGGAAGATTCAGAAATGAGATACTCAAAGGAATTACAGTTCAAGAAAATAATAATCTCTAAAGAAACATCTTTACAGCCAAGCTATTCAAATAACCAGAAAGTATCTACTTCAACGGAAAATAAATAATCTCAGGGAGATTCATGAACAAGATTAATCACCCAGATTCGTCTTTAATCATCGTTTGTCGAGTTATCAGATTTTCATCGTCGTCTTTTACAGAGCCCTCTTCAAATTCTTCATCAGAATTACTATCAGGGCCATTAACGAAGTCTGGATGAATATCAAGGTTGTTGGAATCCCAGTACTCCTCCTTTTCGCGCTCAGCTTCAAGGTCAACTTTGACAGCTTTCTCAATCTCCCTGGTACGCCAATCCGGCTTAATCTTGCGATCTCATGGCACCCACACGGGTTCATCTTCCGAAGCATCAGAATCAGAGGGTACGCCGTCAGCTCGAGATCGAAGTTTCTCCTCAGCTTCTAGTATTCTGCGCCGAATTCGGTCCCTTCTTCGCCGACGATCATCCATATCGTCATCCTCGGCTTTTCTCTTCATGAGCTCAGCATAAGTAACTCTATGGTTATTGAGAGGCGCGCCAGGCTCTGTTTTCTCAGTACGATTCATCTTAGCTCGTGATTTGGCCGCGGAAACTTTAGAATCCTCTTCAGAAGAGCTGGAAGAATAGCTATAATCATAATCGCTGCTGCTGCTAGAAGTCACCATTGTATGGAACCAGAAGCGTGGGATTACAGATATGCTAACACCGAATTCAAAATAAAATAAAAAAAAAATGGTAATCCTAATAAACTCTTACTTATTTACGATTTCACGAACTTAGTGATAACAGCGTAAAACCTCAAAACTTGTTCGTTCTTACAAACCTGCAAAGCCGAGCAAAAACTTATTATTTAAAGTCGACATTGGTTTTCCACGAAACTATGAATAATTCACATAACCTTCCATGTGAATATTCGCTGATTTTTACGTGTACCTACACTATAAAATCGCCAAACTTACACATATACTACGAATTCATCAACTCATAGAAATATTGCTTGCTATCAACGATTTTTCATAAATCAAAGCATGATTTTTCTTTGTTAAAAACGTGAATAAGTCACGTAATTTTAAAAAAAAAAAAAATTAGGTGAGCTAATAACTCACGTAAATAATAATAATAAAAAAAAATCTTTTTACTCAAACGAGCATTTGTCTAAAAACCAGGATCTTTTCTATTTTTGCAAAAGTCCACATATTCAAAATAAAATTTTGAAAGTTCTCAAATAAATTTTATCATGAATTCCAGGTCTTTTCAAAATTTCCTTTAACCCTAAGGATCATTATTTACCACTCTTTACGAACAAACCTACGTTCTTAAGAGTATTTGCAAAATCCATGCTTTGAAAATAAACTTGGGTTTTCATGAAACCTAATAAACAAAACTTTTACTACTGCAAATATACCATGTCTATGCAAAATTTTATGTATCTCTTCCATATTAGGGATTTTTGTTCGTTTCCTAAACTAACGAAAAACGGGCATTCATACGTTTTCTAAAAACAAATTCTTCATAAATCCTACGCATGCTTGCAACTATGGGACTTTTTGTTTTGTGAACAACTCATGAATCATAGAACGAACAGTAAAAAAAAAAAAAAACACGCACCTGGTCGGTGCCGGCCGGAAACTGGCCGGACGGTCGTCGTTGATCGTCGGCGGCTGGAAAATCCCGGCGTGATTTTTCCTCCTCTCCTGCTGCACACGTGAAGATGGTGAAAGGATGAAGATGCTTGATCGGTCACCAAATTTTTTTGGGGCTTCTCCCCCTTTTATATTATTTTTATTTCCAAAACCTAAAATACATGGGTTTCCTCTTTGGGTTTGGGCCCACGAGCGCTAAACTGACCAAAGCCGGGTTTTAATCGACCAAATCAGCAGCACCTCACCTCTCCGTGTCCAAAAAAATAACGCTCTATCACACTATTAGGATCCTTACTCAAATATTTGCCCGTACGTGACACCATTACAGCAAACCGAGGATTCTGAGCATACCTTTGTAGACTGAGTTCAACCACTGATCTCATCGACTGAAAATCACCATTTAATGAATTGCTGCGGAACATGATTGTTCCCCACTAAGTAGGGGACTTAATGTTGATGGTGGATTTTCAAAAAAGGGCAAAACCGTAAAATCATGAGGCATGTTTCGACGCGGCTTTCAGGCATGCAACGATTCATATTTTACGAAGCCATGATGAATTTGTTTTCGAAAAGCCCCACTAGCTGAGCGATTCGATCCCTAACATTTCATCATGCCCTCTATGCAGAATAACATAATTGGGCGGTTCTCCGTAGATTGAGAGCTTAACGCCTTCAGGACGTCGGTGAATCTTACTTGTTCCCCACCCATTGGAGAGAGACCCCCTCCACATAGAAGAATAGTTGGGCGGCGGACGCCTTGGGACGTCGGTGACACTCACCGTTCCACGACTATATGGAGAGATAGTGCATAGATTCAGGGGGTTCTCCGCAGATTGAGAGCAGTAACGCCTTCAGGTCGTAAACAACACCCGTGACTCCATGACTATGCACCATTCAGAATGGATGTGAGCTTTAACTGTCTAATATCTTTTCTGTAATAGATTAATTCTGCAGTGACATTCACCACTCGAATTCCTAGAATGATCTAATATTGCTCCTATTCCATGGTCGAATCCACTACTTTGATCCCATGGAATGGCAATAACAATTGCTCTTATTCCATGGTCGAATCCACGGCCCGATCCCATGGAATGTCAATAACAATTGTTCCGATTCCATGATCGAATCTACGACTTGATCTCACGTAATGGCAATAAACTACTATATTATCTCATTATTCCAATTTCATGATCGAATTCACTGTTAATCTCATGGAATGGTAATAGATAATTTTATTACTCCGATTCAATGGTCGAATCCACGATCCCATGGAATGGTAATGCACCTTTATTATTCCAAGTTCATGGTCGAATCCACAGCTGATCCTATGAATTGATAATAAATGACTACTCATTTTATTGTTCCGTTTCATGAACTATTCTACACTGAATTTCATGAATTAGCAATAAATACCCAACCAACGGGCATATGGATCATCAATGAGTAAGCCCCACAAAAATAGTGTAAGTGTACTCGACAATGATGCACGACTGAGCACCCGGATGCACAAACGAGCATCCAAAAATATGGACAGATGAGGAATCTTACGCAAAATAGGAGAAAGCAAATAATAATAAAATAATAAGAGGCGCCCAGGGGACGGGCCGGCCGGCCATGCCCTAGCCGTGGCCGGTCCCATGCCTCTTCCATTATTTTGCCCTATTTTGTTATTTTCATGAACTCATGAAAAACTCCTTCAATTTAGCAACTTTCCTTGTTTATGCAAAACTCATGAATTCCCCATAACTTCATGGATTCATGAAATAATATTATAAAATAGGAAAAGATGTGCGGGACCGAGCAACCTAGCCGGACGGCCATGCCTAAGCCGTGGCCGGTACCACACCTCACAATCCCTAGCTTTTTATAATTCCCTAAACTCATGAAACTCCTCCGTTTCAACAAAAACTCATGGATTCTCCATAACTCCATAGATTCATGAAAAAATAATAATATAAAATTAGGGAAAGGCGTGCGGGACCGGGCAACATAGCCGACCGGCCATGCCCTAGCCGTGGACGGTCCCACACCTTGCAATCCCTAGTGTTTTATAATTATTATTTTCCTAAATTCATGAAACTCCTTGGTTTGAGCAAAATTCATGATTTCGTCATAACTTCTCAAATTTTGCTCAAATCATGAAAAACCAAAAGCCAACAGGTCACACGACCAGCTAGCCTCTCACGACATTTTTAAATGTTAAAATACTCTTATTTTAATATTTACAAAATATTGATCAATTGAGCATACATGCTCATTCCAACAAAAAATCAAGAATTTGAGTCAAGATGAAACTCTTCGAAAATTCATAATGTTGCTCGAACGCACATCGTGAAAAACTTGAAACTCTTAGTACGAAACACGGATACCACGGAAACACGTGAATGCCTTCATGAACGACCCGAGTCATTCCTAGGGCTTGCACAAAGCCGGTCCCACGCGTTTTCATAATTCGACCTAATTTGCTCAATCGCTCATGTTGGGCCCAAACTCTCTTCAACCAACACGGGATTGCTCAAACGACCAACAACCGGTCCGTGACTACAAGATCCGGTCCCATGCTCTCTTGTTCGGTCCCCATCTTTCATACTAGGTTTTATCACCTAATGCTGAACCCAAAGAATATTTCAATAAATGGTGAAACCTTGCATTTAATCATCATTCTATCACCAACTGTTCAACTCGGAACCCTGGTGCATGCTCACTCGAGCACTGGGCACCACATGGACGCCCATCATCCCATGTGGTCGGTCCCTCTATCACTCATGACCTATTTTTCAGCGATTCATCAACTATGATATGAAATTAGGGTTTTGAATAAATGTTCTACGAATCATCATTCTGAGCAAGATTCAAACACTAATGAATTTATATTGATTCAAACAACCAACAAATGAATTAATCATATAATATTTGGTAATCTACCAATATTTTAATATTGTATTAGGTCACGTTACCAATAAATATTTCGTCGAATTGACCAACACCTGCTCAGTTGCTCAAATATTGATCAAGCTATCAATATTCAATAATTTATCAGTAATTTGTCGAATTGAGCAATACTTGCTCAATTGCACGTCAAATTATCAATATTCAGTATTTTGTCGAAGCAATACTTGCTTAGTTGCTCGTCAAATTCTCGATATTGATAATTCGTCGGATTGAGCAATACTTGCTCGATTGCTCGAATATTGATCCAACTATCAATATTTAGTAATTTATCGATATTTCGTCGAATCGAGCAATACTTTCTCGGTTGCTCGAATAATCCACATATATTGGAACTCATCAATATTCAACAACTCGTTGAATTTACAATATTTGCTCGAGATGAGCAACATTAACATTCATGAATCGGCGAGCATTTGTCAAACATGCTCGATTCAACAAAACCTAGACTCATTGTCTATTCAACCAATAAGCGACATACTAAATACACGTACGTCATGCGGACTCCACGATTCGTGAGACATCAATCACGTCAAATTGGAGGATAACAACTAGGGTTTTGGTGCTGAGGCCTACAAAGACGTGGATTTCATCCACGACGAGAAATGTGCGTAAGTTGTGTAAACGGTTGAAGGAGTTAGCAAAGTAGTGGGTGCCACGATCCGTCAAGTCTCCACACGACATGGAACCCGACTTTACCACGATCTTCCACTCATGAAACCGTCACCCTTATAGGGATCAAGGTGTTCACAACTCGACAATATAAATAAGTCTATGAATCCATGATTGAGGACAACGAATGATCATTAGCTATCGGCAATCATCCGAATTTATCGAGTAACTACTCTCAAGAATTCATCAATCCATCGAACTTATTCGAACTCCACAGTTCACCAATTATTGCGAAACCTTCAACACATCCACAATCCTTGATCATCGTTGATCCCACACAATTCTCAGCTTCCCTCCTACAGATAAACCCATCTCCCTCTTTGCGACCGAATTGACTCTGGAACGGCCATTGACTTGGTTTAGGCCGGAGTCCTCTGGTTGATCTCTCGAATCTAAGCACTCCCTTTGCAAGTGCATCTCGTGAGGTTAAGCAGTTTTCTCGGTCGAGGAGTCTCGACGACACGCTCGACTCTTCATTTTCCTAAAAAACCAGCGAACCGTTTTTCCCCATCTACAACATGATTTCTATCGAATTGATTTCTAGGTCATATTTAATTGACTAGAAATCATCATCGCCGCATTCAATTTCAAAAACATGGGCTGAAATTTGAGATCTTAGATTATGGTCCAGGTGTTAATGGCGGAAGTTTTATGTTGGACAAGAGGAGAAGAACAACAAGGAGAAATGGAAGTTTTAAGATGACGAAAAGTCCAAGTCATGGGTTAACGTTTGTTTTCTCGATTTTTTTTAGTTTTGGGTTTGGAAAGATGATTTTTATTTGAGGAGGATCCCCTCACACTTTTATTATCACACTATCTTACACGTTGAATGTCATTTTTTTATGAATAAAAATCAAACCATAATGGATTTGAAGCTAATATTTTGGGGATATGTTACTATTACATTGCTCTACGTTCTTCCGAAATGAGCGTATTCCGAGACGTATAACACCATCATCTACTACTTTGAAAATGAACCGTTGAAGATTAACGGAATTTTGGACGTCGAAATTAAGACCGGTAGATTATGAGGTTCATATTTCGGAATGTGCTTATTTTTGGTAGGCATATAGAACTTGGTAAGAGGAACATATCCTCAAAGTATTAGATTCAAATCCGTTATGGTTTGATTTTATTCGCAAAAATGACGACCAACATGTGAGATAGTGTGATAATAAAAGTGTGAAGAGATCCTTCCTCTTTTTATTTTTGTTTTCTGAATTTGATAATCAAAGTTAAGAGTTAGATTAAAAACAAAACGTTAAGATTAATAAGGGTATCTGTTAGTAGACTGGGGTTTTAGCTATTCTACAGTGATACTACAGTAATTTTGGGTGGGGATCGGAATTATGGAGGGTAAAAGAGTAATGATATGTAACCATGGAGGGTAGGGAAGTAATTGTACTGAAACGTAGGTTTATTCTCCAACAGATCCTAATTTGTCTAACGACAAACTGATGTTAGGAAGTTACTAACGTTGTAATAATGTTAAGGAAAAAAGAACTGTTGGAAATCCGGGTGTTATAAATTCCGGATTTCGTGTAGTGAATCAGGGATCGGTTATACCCTAATATGGAACACTTGTGACCGGTCACACAAGTTACCAGGACCAGGTTACATCGATTATCGGGATCGGTTGCATCAATTACAGATCGGTTATCATATACACATGGTATTGCTTGTGATCGCCACACCAATCACTAGGATCGGTTACACCAATTACTAGGACCTGGTTACACCAATTACAAGGATCGATTACACAACTCTTTTGTGATCGGTCACGCCAATTACTAGGATCGGTCACACCAATTACAAATATCGATCATACCATCTCAGGTGATTATTTAGGATCGGTTACACTAATCAAAACTAGTCATACCAAATCATAAGTCAGGCATTGTGATTAGTTGTACCAAGATACATAACAAAGTTACGATCGGTTCTACCATCTCACACATATTGGTAATCCAAAGATTTGTAATGAATAGCCATACCAATAAACCTAGCGATATCCCTTTCGATTCATAAAACAAGTTCATGAATGTACTTCATTTAAACAAATGTAAAACATTGTTTCCTAGGATAAAATCTTCACCTTTACCCATTCACATAATCAAACATCATTCATAAGATTATGTCGATGTCATATCTACGAAGTTCAAAAGATAAGTGTTATATTCCTTAGTCTAATTCCTTAATACTAAGATCATATGATCATGTCTCACTACTAGAGTAATATATCCATTCACAGCTTCGCAGTTATGTTTTCAATATAGCACGACTTGAAAGATACGTTAGGAATAAAACAGTTCAAGTCAATATTAGTAACCTCAAGAGGAAGGATGATGTCGTCGTTGTAGCTCTTTACTTCTTCACGTTCTTTAGGTCTTCGAGTTATAGTTGTATATCTCAATATTCCTAGACTTTCTAGTCTAACCTATATGAAGTTGTCTCTAATACATAATTAAGATACTCTTAGATGAGTTTTGATTCACTAAAATATGACAACCAAACTTGACATACCAACATTTGGTGGGTTTAACAAAGCTATGCTCTAGCAGTTACATGATATTTAATTCTTGAAAACTTCGACATGATCTTTGTCAATCTTCCACATTGCACCAACAAAAATTACTAATCCCTAAATTCAAAATCTAATCTCGGTCACCATTACCACCGCCAGTGTTTCCTGCTACAAAATTGAACCGAAAAAAATGGAATCCTTGAAACAAATAAATGGAAGCCCATATACCCTTTCATAAAATCCAATTGTTCTTAATCAATTTTGCTTGAATCGGTGACAAAACGAACAAGAAAATTAAAAAAACCCCAAAACCATTTTTTTTTTATCTTCACTATTAATATTGATTGAAGGTAATCAAAACTTCATCTCCATTTACACTGCCACCAGTAGCTTCTTATAAACAATGGAAACACCACTACTGTAACGATTGCTTTACCCCTTCTTCAAATATAAAGAAAAAAAATAGAGCTACCACCACAAACGCCACCGTATAACACCATCGTCATCGACTGCACTACCATAAACAAAATTCTCAAATAAAAAACTGTACCAGCAATTATCGGAGGTGTAGTCGCCGCTATCATGGGTGCGAGTCGTGGTCTTCCATCTAGAATATAAACACAAACTATCTGATTGAAGCCCTGGATTGAATCCGTGTATGATCTAGTAGAAATATCATGCACGGTGGTTATAATCCTCAAACATCATCATCAATCTAAAATTAGGTGTACAGTTAAAACCAATCCATTAGACCTACAAATTACACCTAATTGATATCAGTATCACTGGAGAGATCTGTGCCTTGGAAAAATATCGTATATGGAATTGCGCGACTTGAAAAAAGAAATGGTAGATGGAATCGTTGTAGTAGTGAAATCCCACACTACACCCCTCACTAGAATTCACACAATCAAGTCATTTTAAGATGAACAATTATATTCTTTATTGATTAAAACTCACTAATATTACAAGTTGGAAAGGAAAATAAGCAAAGAACTTTACAACCGCTCTAAACTTTCTCTCTCCTAATAACTTGCTCCTCACTCAAAAAAGATCTACCTCCCTCTGTAGTAGCAGGATTTCCCACACTACACCCCTTACTCGTTGTTGCTTAATTAATCCATTAGAAGATGTAAGATCAAGAACATCTATTGATTGAATTCATGAAGTGTTTACACAGGAAAATAGAATTACACTTAGAAATTAAAACACTCTTAAACTTTCTCTCTCTAATGACTTGCCTTACAATTCTCCAAAAATCCCCCCTTTACTGACTCACTCGACCCTTTATATAGGGTAACACATAGTGGATGACAACTAAGCTATCCTTTATTTTCTGAATGTCTCGCGAAGTGTCGCCGTGTACAACTATTCAATCTCGCGACACTTCTTAACCCTCGCCAGTTCCATGTCTTTCGCTTGTTTTGTGTGTCGTTTCTCATCGCGTCGTTCATTTTAGTTTCCTGCGACTCCCTCGCGGTGCACCGTCGCTTATTGATCCCGCGAGCCCTATGCATTGCGATATTATGATCCTACATCTTGCCTCTTTTTCCTTGAATATTGCTTGAAGAGCGATCTTTAAGGAAAAATCCATTGTTGTAGTAATCTTTGATCTTTGTTGATGAAGGAACGAGCGAAGAATACCGTACTTGAAAAGTACGTACTTGCCTCTATTCTTTTTGCGAAGTTCGAGCTTCTTTGAGATATATATGAAGTATCGTCTCTTATCTCTCCTCATATTTCTCCCCGCGAAGGGGAAGAGTATCATGAGATTTTTACGATATTGTTGCCGCGATCGCTTATCTTTAGAATCTTCGCTTTATATTTTTACACGGATTTTGATTATTAATGTCTTCTCTTGACACGTCTCTTTCAACCACTTTTTCTTGACCGTTCATGTCTCTTCGCATTAAATGACCTCGTTTTTGTCGAGGCTCTTTTCCCTATATATAGTTTTCTTTTCCCCTTCTTTTCATCTTTTAGTTTGTCTCTCGCAACTTTTCTTTGATTCTCTCCTTCCGCAATTTGCGCTCCCCGCTACCGCAAAGCTTTTCTTCATCCTTTCTAGCGCCGCTTTAATCTCCAATCTTCCATCCATTCCCATACCGATAAATGGCTTCCATCAACAGGCATACAAAACTTCTTTCAAGAAGTTCAATGAGTTGCTCGAGAAGGGTTTTACTTTCTCACAACCATTCCCGATCAAGAACCTCATCTATTCTTTCAAATCTTTTCTCTCGATCATCAATGTAATGATCAAAAGATTATAGTCTCGCTTTCGGTCGACTCGCGGGACTTCCTATTCCCTTGTACAATCTGAGTTGCCTTTATTTTATGAAATTTTGGCCCATGAAAAGTTCTCTCTGCCTGTTTATCAATTAAGTGGCGATTGTATTCGCTTGATGCTTGAGTTCGCGAATGCGGTGCAGAAAAGGATCTTTATATTCTAATTCTCGTAAATCCCAAATTTGCGTGACTTGGAAATAGTTGTTGAGAAATATCTCATGGAAAACTTTTTTGAAAATTACCAAGGATAACTATGGTGAATGCGAAATCTCGGCTGGGTGTTCGCCAAAGAAAAAGGATAATGTCTCTCAAGAGAAATTACTCATGCAAGACATTGATCGGCACCAGTGCAATAATACCTCTCCTCGTCATTCCAAAGATGAGAAATGGTGGGTCGTCACCCTGATCTTAAATGGTCCTTACATCGCGGGCTCGCATATTCTTCCTGCGAATCTCGCAGATATCATCCTTGGGAATTCAAATGGCCCGAGAAGAAGAAAGAGGTATGTCCCCGACTTCAAATCTTGCTTTCGCAACTTTCTTTCTATAATTGCTAAGTTTGTGAAATCTTTCGGGATAGCCAGGTTGAGAAGAAGCTACAAAAGGATCCACGGAGGATACTTTGACATTGCTTCGATCGCTTTAGTGAAGTAAGAATCACTTCCTTTCTTCTTATTTAAAACAATATTGTTGTCTCTGTTTCTTATCTTGACGCGTATGCGAAGGTTGGAGTCAAGAAACTATTGCCGCAAGACTAAAAGTAAGGGTAAAACTGTCGTTCGCAAGGGTAAATCCTCTGCCCCCCTTAACTAAGAAGCGAAAGGTCCAATCCTCTTCTCGCCTTAGCTCAAGCTCTGAATCTTCTGACGAGGATAACCATGAATCAAATCTTTCTCTCGCCAAGAAGATTCCTTCGACCAGTTCTTCCATGGATCGGTTATCCAAAGATTTTCTCGATCGTTTCAAGGAATGGGAGATGCTCCCCTAGCTTCTCTTTGCGGGGCTCTCAAAACGTGTGTAATCTCAAAGCATCGGAAGGCAATAATTCATTCAATGGAATCTCTAGAGTTGTGTCTCCCGATCTTTTGAATGCACTTGGGTCTCTCGGTATGTGTACAAATCATACTTCCTCGCTAACTTTAAATTGTTTAAGTATATATATATGTTTTAATGATTTTTCTATCTTCTTCTATAGGTTGGAAGATCTTCCTTTGTAGTTGCCTCAGACCTTGAGAGAAGACGCAACAATCTTGAAAAGAAGAATTTGCAATTGAGCAAGAAGATTCAAGAATTAGAGACCGAAGTCACGTCGTCTCGCGATAAAGAGAGAGAATTCAAAAGTTAAACACCGAACTTGACTCCCAAAAGAATAAGGTGTCCACTCTTCAAAATGCCAATCAGCAACTTTATGGTATAAAATTTTACCTCCTTTTACTATTTTTATTTTAATGGTCGCCTATTGCTACCTAACTTATTACTTTCGCAGATGTATATAATCTCTCCGATGAGGCTATTCTTCTCCATACATTTCCCCGATCCTATGGATAATAACCTTCTTCTCGCTCACCTCAACAACTCTTTAAGTAGTTCATCAAAAAAATTAACTCCTTTCATTAAATGAACTTCTGACCAAATATCGTCTTTTAGAAATTGAACATGGATCTCGGTTTAAGTGTCGCCAACCAATTTAAACGAATGTTTCTAGTCCAATAAGGAAATCAAAATTTTAAGGAAGAAAATTAGCGACCATATAGATGATAAAGATCGCATTGCTGCTAACAATGGTGCACAGGCATTAGCAACATTTCAAAAATCTCTCCTTGAATTACAAATTGAGCGGGATGAATTGCTTCGCTGCAATTCCTTGCTTAGTGAGCGAGAAGATCAAATTCGCTCCTCCTTGTTATAAATAGTGATGATGAATTCGCTGGGCTGCGAAAGTTTTAGATAATGCCAGAATAACCTAGGTGTTGATGTTAGTCTTCACGCCGAGCATACTTCCTTGATTAAAGATATGATATCCGATAGAGAAGGTTATTTATTACACCTTACTACTTCTTACTTCGTAGTATTGCTTGTAAATTATTAACTTGTTGTTACTTATTTGCGAGAATCAGAAGAGGCTTGAGTTAGAATTAGAGAGCTTGAATCTGAAGGAACAACTCGCCGGGAATTTTCAGTGAGAATTGAAGAACTCGAAAACCGAAAAACAACAACTCGCCAAGAATCTCTCCTTCGTAATAACAAGTATTCCAAGTTGAAGAAACAATTTGAAACAACAAAGGGAGAACTTTAGTAATGATGCCGTTCGTTTTCGCAATGGAGCCATGGAGTATGTTTGTAAGCACCGAACATCCCTCGCATACATATCCCCGGCTTTTGAAAAGGTTCCTGAGAATCTACCTGTCTCGATGTTTCGATAGTGAAGGCGGCGAAGAAGAAAATTAGCGATGAGAATAATCAGACTGAAGAATCGATGAAGAAGAAGAATCGCCAAAGGAATAACTCTTTTGTTTTTTTTCTCGCTTGTAATATCTCGTACATTTCGTATCCTTATTATAGTGTATTTCTTGGATTTTTCCCCTCTGATTTCATCCTCTCCCTTCCCCTTTTGGCTAACATTATTGATATATGACTCTTCCATCCGAAGATGAATAACAATATTTCACTTTCCCCATTCCCATACTTGCCTCTCGTTATTTATCTTCGGATGAAAAATCTTATTTGTCATTTTGGTATTAAAATGTATCGTTGCGACCATGTCGCCTTATGCTTTTGGTGGCCTTCACTTTATTTTTTTCTTGTTGCGACAAGGTCGCAAGCCTTTTTACATTTTCATGCAATGGCCCATTGACCTTGCCTTATCATTTTTGTGTGTCTTCCAAGTCGACCTCCCTAATTAGAGGTCCTCCCCGCCACCTTTTATCGCGACAAAATCGCAGACGTCTTTACACTTGTATGTAAGGACCCCTTGATCTTGCCTTATCATTTTCCAAGTATTTTTGCCTCTGCAGGATGTTTTAGTTGCGACAATATGACAGGCCTAAATATCCTTGCGAACATAAAGCCCCATGACATTGCCGTCGTGCGACGAAATCGCGGGACGTCCGTACACTTTCGTGTAAAGACCCATTGATCTCGCCTTACCCTCGCGTTAGTATTATTGCCTCTTCGAGATCATTGCACAAATATGACAAGCCTAAGTCTCCTTGCGAAACAAAGCCTCATGACATTTGCGTCCTGTTTGACACTCCCTAACGGAGAGCGTCGCCCTTATCATCTCCCCCGTTGCCCCTTCAAGGAGGCGAAACATCGGCCATACAAGACTAGCTCCTCCCATCCTGGTCTTAACAACAACTGTTGTTTTCGCAGCCTCTTATCCCTTATACCTATATGGTTTATGGTTACGAGACTGCACCCTAAGTGGAGTTTTCTTCGGGCGAGTGCAACGCATGCCAAGACTTGCCAAGAATGGCCAGGGTAGGTTCATCCATCCCGGTACTCGCTCAACCGGTACCTCTGGCGCCTTGTGCATACACTGACTCCTAAGAAGAGACCCTCGGCCGCCCAACCAGGGTATAACCTACATATATAGTTGGGAATCCAAGGTACCTCTTCCGGATAGGCTTTCATGGGCCCCAAATTTTCATGGTTCAAGGCTCAGAGCGGTGTAACCTTCCCCCGAACCACGGCGAGAGACCCCCCTATATGACGCACTTTAGGTCTTACATTTGCCTCTTACGAAATGTTATTCGCGAACTAGGGTGTACGCCATAAAGGTTCGTCCCATTCTTTTGCGCATTCATATTTGTTAAATCATTCATTCATTCATGTTTCATCATTTGCTGATATTTGTTTGCGAAGTATTCGCATAGTTTTGTTTCACTTGTTGTATTTCACTTTTCTTTCTTAATCGAATTCTCATTTTACTCGTTGTTGCGAGATTCTCGCACATCACTACTCCAGCTGCTACTCTGCCTCCTGCTTTTATTGATTGCTCACTTCTTATGCCTTTTGTTCCTCATATCTTCTGGCTTCTTTGTTGTCATAATTTTGGTCTGTCTCTGTGGATTCACCTCGCGAGATATGTTCAGCCCTCACTTCTATAGCATCTACCATCAATTTTTCCTTTCTCTCGCTCATCTCCCACATGTTGTTTCCAACCTCTTCTTTTGGCATTCCTTTCTTCGCACTTTCTACATCTACTTCATGACATTGTTGCGACTCCTTCCAATCTCCCCGTATAATACCAATGCCATTTGGATGTGGGAATTTAATACATTGATGATATGTCGACGCGACTCCCAAGATTTCATGAAGCCATGGCCTCCCAATCAGCGCATTGTATGGAGATTCCACGTCAACCACACGAATAAAATATCGCTTGATAATCCTTGTAGAGGTATTCTCATGCGAACCTCTCCCTTTGGTTTGTTTGCAGGTGCCATTAAAGCCATATATCTTGTATGTAGAGGGATCAAGTCTTCATCTTTTCCTCCCCATCGTCTTGTAAGTATGGTAGAAGAGAATATTCACCGAACTTCCTTGTCGATTAAGATTCGGTTGATCGCCCAATGAAGCTTCTCGCCTCATCATCTTCTCCATCAACTGGTTTCGGTTAATCTCTATTTCACAACCAACGGGCTATCATGTGTTTCTCTTCCTTTTGGCACTTCATCTCAGAGAAAGAAATAGTCTTCACTGCCACTTTTCTAATCAAGGTCGTTCTCGCTGTGCTCATTATTTCTTTATCATCACGCATCTCTCGCAAAGACTCTACCGAGCACGTTGTCATGAAAATCTTCGATTGTGCGATAAGAGTGGACGATAGAGTTGCAATTCAAATTTTTGGCTTTCGTTCCGATTTCTATCACAAATGTTTCCCTTTCCTTTCGCCGACACTCGTTCGTGCATTTCGTGGTGGTGGTAATGTCCGGCCTTTTTCTTCTCCTTTTAGAAAGTGATTCACTTCCCTTGATCAATCATCCCGAGAATAATTCTCTTTACGTTTCGAGCCGTTTGTTTGATGTCCATGGAAGCGATGGTAAGAACAAAACTCATGACTTCTGTCGCCTGGTGGTGGTTCCATCCCCGCGTTCCAAGGTGCTGGTACTTCTTCCATCACGAGTATAGCCTCCCAGATCTTTTCCACACTAGCATTCAATGGAGGCATCCTAATTGGTTCCCATACTATTCTCGCGCTTCTCTCGTCCTCCATGGTTATATTGCCTTCGTCCACCATAAGTTTCTTGCACATTGTCTAGCCTCCGAATCTTATTATTGCTAATTATTTATAGTAGTTTCTTTCTTGTTCAAATTCCTCCTGGTCATGGCTTCCCATAGCTACTATCTTCCGCTGTCTCTCATCAGCCTTCCCTGCTTGCTGTTCTTGCGAAGTGCTCGCCACTGTATTGATGAACTGAGGTAACAAGCTTGCGTTCGCAGCATTCGAGCTTGTGTTCGAGTCATAAGAATTCATTTCATTCTGTCTTTCTTCTAAGGTGATATATTCTTCCCGTAATTCTCAGCTTCGCCATCGTGATTGTATTTTTTTGACTCTAAAAATTTGAATGTATAACAAGTTAGTCGCTTCACAAATGAGAGGATGAGATATCTCTCCTCAACCCGTCCCGCCATTTCGCTACACATGGTTCTCCATCTTATTGTCAACCGCCTTAAGCTCTCGCCAACCCTTTGTTTCAACCCGAATACATCTTCAATACCGGGTCGTGAAGAGTTGTTACTTATGTATGCTCCCGGAATGTGGCTTGTAAATGGTTAAATGATGTGATTGTGTTCCTTGGTAGACTTTCAAACCACTTTAGTGCTTCTCCTATTAAGCTTGACGCGAAATATTTGCACAATATGGCATCATGATTCTCCCATTGTAACATACATCTCATATAAGCCTTAATGTGTTGTATCGCACAAAGTTGTTCCATCAAAGATGTTGGTTAATGCGGTAGATTGCACTTAGGAGGTATTCCTCCCATCTCGTACTTCTAGCGTGAAGGGATTCTTCGCGCTTCGCAATAGCTTCGTCTAACCTAGCTGTCTCCTTCCTCCTTCCCTTCTATTATTCAAGAATCCTCTCATTTCACCGTTCTCTTAAGATTTGTTCATTTGCCTCGGTAATTTGATTCTACTTGGTCTTTTTTAGCTCGCTTCTCTCCTTCTTCGCTCGTGCCTATTTTGACCTTCCCGCTCGTTATTTTCTCCTCTTCTTTCTCGCGACGCTCTTCTTCGTTTCTTTCATCAATTCGCACGCCATTATATCGGTTGTTCTCTTCTTGGTAGCCTCTCAAATTTCTCATCATCCGCACCCTCTCATATTCTTCATTAATATTTCTATTAGTACGATTTTGTTCCCTTCTTCTCTCGCGGTTGTCATGGTTATTCTGCCGGATTGCCTCTTCCATCTCTTGATTTTCCATTTCTTAGCTCTCATTCTCTCTCTTTTCGCGAGCCAGTCGCGCTTGTTCAATATAGTGTCTCTCAATGTCATCTTCGATCTCTCTTGTTTTCTTCTCAATTCTTCTCTCCCATGCAAGATTATTCTCCCTTCAAGCAGCTGGGTCATTCGGTTCTTGGAGTTGCATGTTTCCTTGATTTTCCCTATTCCGCTCATTTGGAAGATTTTCGGCCGAGGAATATAACGATCTTCTATTTCTCCTCTTCTCTCGCCATGCTCTATATTCGGATTTTGTGTTTCTTCATTGGTGCTTTCGTTGGTAAAACTCTCCTTCTTTCTTCTCCATTCGATCTTGAACTTGATCTCACGCTACTTCTAGATCTCCTATTTTGCAACCTCATATTTTCCATCCTCAATTCATGATTCTTGTCTTGTCAAGTTTGCTCGTTTCTCTCGCCTCTGGCTGTCTCTCCTCGTGTATTGTTTGTCTCAATCTTTCTAGGGTCGCGATTTCTTCGTTACCCGGATTCATTTCTCCATTCATTTCTTGCTCTCCTCCTCCTTGTCCATTGTTCACCAACTGCTGCTCCTCTTCTCTCTCGTCTTCGAATCGATCTCCAAGTATGTACACTTACTCTATCATAATCCTCTACCGTGTTTGCTACGGGGAGATTGGTGGCTGATGTTGATCTTCTCCATCATTTCTCCTATTCATCCTTGATGATTCTCCGGTTTCATTCCTCCTTTCTCCAGCAAGTCTCCCACTTCTTCTTACAATTGTTGGGTGCCCTTGTATATTTCTTCTTCTAGCCATTTTTCTTTTCCAATGAATTCTTGAGTATCTTCTCCAAATCCTTCTTCCGTTAATCCTAATTCCTTCCAATTTCTACGTCAATCTCTCGCACAGTTCCTCGTTTCTAGCGCATATGTAGTAGCAGGATTTCCACACTACACCCCTTACTCGTTGTTGCTTAATTAATCCATTAGAAGATGTAAGATCAAGAACATCTATCGATTGAATTCATGAAGTGTTTACACAGAAAATAGAATTACACTTAGAAATTAAAACACTCTTAAACTTTCTCTCTCCTAATGACTTGCCTTACAATTCCCAAAAAGATCTCCTTTACACAGACTCACTCGACCCTTTATATAGGGTAATACATAGTGGATGACAAAACTAAGCTATCCTTTATTTTCTGGAATGTCTCGCAAGTGTCGCTGTACAACTATTCAATCTCGCGACACTTCTTAACCTCGCCAGGTTCCATGTCTTTCGCTTGTTTTGTGTGTCGTTTCTCATCGCGTTCATTTTAGTTTCCTGCGACTCCTCGCGGTACCGTCGTTTATTAATCTCGCGAGCCCTATGCATTGCGATATTATGATCCTACACCCTCATAAGCCTATTCGGCTCTTTATATAGGACATTATATGGTGGATGACAGCTAAGTTGTCCTTTATTTTCGGATCTGACTTGCGACATTCTCGCGAGTGTACAAATGTTAAATCTCGCAACACTCCTAAATCTCGCCAAGTCTTCACATCTTTCTCGTGTTCCGGCTGTCGTCATCCGTTGCGTCATTTATATTACTCCTCTGCGACATTCTCGCAATGTGTCGTTTATGGATTTCGCAAGGATCTTGGTGTTGCGATATTCTGATCCTACATCTTGCCTCTTCTCATGTCTTCTCTGCGAAGGGGAGAATGTCATGAGAACTAATACTTTCAAAATGCCGCAGCTGTTCATTTTTTCATACTTATCTGTTTTGACTTGATTCCGTACTTTTACACAAAATTTATTACACGTATCTCTTCCTTCATCCATTCTTGACACGTCTTTTTTCAACTGCTTTTTCTCAACCGTTCATGTCTACTCTTCGCATTAAATGTGTTTGCCTTTTTGATAAATCCTCTCTCTATATATACTTTCCTTACTCCTCTCTTCCTCTTTTTTACCTTCCTTCTATTTTTTTCCGCAACTTTTCTTTAACATCTCTCCGTAATTTCCGTTTCTGCTACTGTAAATCTTCTTCTTTTTACTTCTTTTGATCTTTAATCTTCTCTTCATTCCCATACTCTGAAAGATGCCTCAAGTTGGTCGCAGATATGCAGTTATTTTGGGAGAGGTTCAAAAGGATTTGCAAGAGAAGGGTTTCACATTATTTACTATTCCTAATCAGGAATCTAAATCCATTATCTCTGCCAAATTGTTTGTTGATCATCATTGTGATGATCAAAAAATCATAGTTTCGCTAGGTCAGATTCTCGCCGGTATTCCCATTCCTCTCTATAACCCAGATCTTCCTTTGTTTTATGAAATTCTTGCGAGCCATATACCAATTAAGCGGAGATTGTATCCGCTTAATGCTTGAGTTCGCCAACCATGGCGCTGGTAGGGATCTCTTTATCCCATAGAAGTCAGAAATCCTAAATTTGAAGACTTAGAGATATTTGCTGAAAAATATTCGGTGGAGAGTTTCTTCGAAAATTATGAAATAATAAATATGAAGAATGATAGAACTCGCTGGGGTGCACGTTTGAAGAGAAGAGAAAATATTCCCATCGACAAAATACTTATGCGGGATATTGATTGGCACTGCGGCAAGAATAATGTTCCTCGTCATTCCAAAGACGACAAATGGTGCGTCTTTCCCCCTACTTTTGAATGGACCTTATATTTCGGGTTCAAATGTTCTCCCCACGAATCTCGCCGATTATCGGCCTTGGGTTTTTAATTGGCCGAGAAATCAAAATAGGTATACTTCCTAAATTTCACCAATTTGCTATTTTCATTTCTCTTTATTATACCTACTAATCTTGCGAAATTTTCCAGATTATCAAGTTGAGGAGGAGTTATATAAGAAACGCTAAGGCGAGTACCCTAGCAAGACACTCTTCGATCACGGATGAAGTAAGAAATACTTTTCTTTATTATTAACAATATTGTTGCCTCTGTTTCTTACCTTCATTCGTGTGCGAAGGTTGGTGCTGAAGTTGTTGGAGAAGAAGAGAATCTTTAGGTTGTGAAGACCAAAGGTAAAGGTAAAGGTTCTCTTCGCAAGGAGAAGTATACTGCCCCACCTCCTAAGAAACGAAAGATCCATTCCTATTCTCCTTCAAATCCTCAATCCAGCAAAAGCTCTGATGAAGATAATAATGATGTTGATATTTCTCTCGCAAAGGAGAATCCTCCAACTGAATCTTCTATGGCGCAGTTGTCTAGCATTTTCTCTGACTCCATGCAAGGAATTAGAGATGATCATCTTTCTAGTACATGCGAAGATCTCGCGAGTATCTGTGATGCTCCTTTACTAGAGGGTGATGACTCTTTTCAAGGGGTCTCGATCGGTGACCCCCATTCTTAAATTCACTTGGTGTCTTGGTATGTCTTGGTTCCCTTATTTCTTCATAATTCCGATTTTAAGTCATATCTTGATAATTTCTTTACTTTCCTTTATAGTCCGGGAGAGGTTCCTTTGCTGTTGCCTCAGATCTCGAGAAAAGGCGTTGCATTCTTGAAAAGAAGAATCTTCAACTTCGCAAGAAGAATGAAGAACTGGAAACTGAAGTTGTTGCTCTTCGCAAGAGAAATGAAGAATTTGAAAGTGAAACTGCCATTCTTCGCGAGAAGACCAAATAATGGAAGTTGATTCTTCTTACGGAAGAATCGGATATCTAGTCTTCAAAGCGCCAATCAACAACTTTATGGTATGAGACTCTTCCCTTTTCCTTTGTTTTGTTCTCTCATTATCTTCCCTTATCTAACTTACCAATTTCGCAGACGTTTATAACCTTTCTGATGAAGCCATTCTTCTTTACTCATTTCCTGAACCAATGGATAATGATGCTCTTCTTGCTCATCTCAACGATTCTTTGGATAGTTTTGCAAATAACAAGATTAAATCTCTTCCTCTAGACGAACTTCAATCCAAATTTTGCCTCTTAGAAATTGATCATAGATCTAGTTTAGGCTTAGCCAACCAACTTAAACGTCTGTATCTTAATTCTAAAGAGAAAATTAATATTTTAAGGAAGAAGATTAGTGATCTTATAGATGACAAAGATCGCATCACTAGTCAAGGTGCTCAAGCATTAGCGAAATTCCAAAAACTCTTCTTGAGGTTCAAGTTGAACGGATGAATGCCTCCGCAAAATGCTATACTTAACGAAAGAGAGAATCAAATTCGCTCCCTTCTTCTCATAAACAAAATACGATGAATTCGCTTGGGGCTGCGAAGGTTCTAGATGATGCCGAAATAATTTAGGTGTTAACGTTAGTCTTCAAGCGGAGCATACAGCCTTGATTAGGGATATGATTTCTGATAAAGAAGGTTGTTAATTATTCTTCTTTATTTTACTGTTTATTTTTTATGAAGCTGTCATTAAGTTGCTAATTCATTGTCATATGTTCGCAGAGGTTGAGGAGAGATTTCGCAAAAGAATTGAAGATTTTGAATCTGAGAAAGAACAGCTCGCAAAGGACTTCTCTCTTCGAAATGACAAATATTCCAAGTTAAAGAAGCAATTACAAATTCTCAGTAGTGAATTTCAAAAATGATGTTGTTCTCTTTCGCAATCGGACTATTAAGACGATCTGCGATGACAACGGATTCCTCATTCTTCATACCCTTGTCTTCTTGACGAAATCCCTGAGAATATGCCTTCTTTGGATATCTCTGACAGTGATGCTAGCGAAGAAGAAGAATCAAATGAAGGTGAAGAAGTAGAAGAATCTGATGAAGACGAAGAAAATGAAGAAGAAGAATCAAACAAGAAATAATTCTTTTTTCTTCTTTCTCTTTTGTAATATCTGTACATTCCTTCTTTTAATCTTCTATTTTTGTAATCTTTTGCTGCGAATTTCTTGGATCTTCAAATATTAGTTCTACCTTTGTTGTTCCTTTCTGCACATGTTAAAAGAACAATTCTTTTTGCAATATAGTTAGTCAATATATTATCAACCTTTGCGTAAATCTATCATATGAAGACAAATAACATGTTTTTATTCTATACATTCCCATACTTGCCTCTGTTATTGATGCTTATTTTCAATGATGTTGTAGTAATAGGTTCGTTCAAGACTTGTGAAAGCAGATTTTTTTAGACTTAATTTTTGTAAATAAAAATAACAAGCTCAATTAAAAAGTTGTTTGGAAATTATGGAGAGGTCAGGGGTAGGATTCCGCTATTTACCAATTCCAAAGTGATACTAAATACAATCATGCAATTTCACATGTTCAATTTGATTCTCAACTATTGCAAAAGTAGATTTTTTAGAAACAACAACTGTTAATCCAAAGCATGGGATATCAAAACCTTAGGCTAAGCATATTCCATCAATAGAAAATACAATTGTTTAACAAAAATCATAAAATCTATTTTTAATCTAGGCAAATAATCATAATTAAAAATTGCACAAATTAAATAATTAAGAATTACCACTTTTTCATTGGAAAGATAGCTTCCTCCATCGCCCCAAGGATTAGGTTTAGCTCATCATGTTGGAAACACGCTCAAAAGTTGATTTCATTGCTCAAAAATGGTTTACAAATGATGAATAAGGGAGAAATAATGAAAAATCGGGTTTGTAACAATTATTTTTGTTACAAACCGAATCTGTCTGAGAACGATAAATATTAACTGTCATTTGTTCTCGTTTCTTTAAGTCCGCCTCAAACTACGACCCACCGCGACAGTCGTTAACACTGTTGAAGAACGACGGTCCTACGTGCGTCTTATGTTCTTCGTGTTCTTGAGATGTAGCAAAGAAAGCAGTGAAAAGGTTTTCTCCGCAACACGATTCTTCGCCTCGTGATGCTCTAAACTCGCCCTCCAAACTCTCCACCCCTTCTCTGATCCCCAAGACACTCTTTTTTATAACCAATAGAACCGTAATCAATGCTTGAAATCTTCCCATCAAGGGATTATTCTCGGGAATATTTTTTCTTTATTCTTACCATGATTATCTTGGCCACGCGACTGTAAGCTGCCAACTTCCCTCTTTTTGGATTCTACACGCTTATGATCCATTTAAACACACTCCCAACGCACACATAACATGTCTTAACTTTTAAACTCGTGAAAATCACCTCCCGACTAAATGCTTCCCGTTCTTTTGTTTTATCCAAACTCGATGAACCGGCCTGTTTGATCAAATTTGTTGGACCTAATAACTCTGTTTAGTCTTAACAGGACCAACCCAAACAAATCCCGTAATTGAATCTCTTCCAAACTGTCCAAAACTCGAAACCAAAATTTTGTTCTTCACTGCCAAACTTTCCCGCCAAATTTGAAAGTTTGAATAAAGAAGATGAAGTCCCCCTAACCACTGGTAGGGTGCGAATAGCAGGTGGGTGCCCTTAGTAATTGAGGTACCCCTTATCCAAAGTAAGAGTCTGCATAGTAAATGTCCTCCGGGGTGCTCCGCATAATTTTTCGAGCCAATTTTCCAAAAATGTTTATTCCCCAAAAATACCTACACACACATAAAACACCATAATAAGTACAAAATCGAGTGCCAACAATAAATAGTATTGAGATCAAATTAGACACAAAAATGTGTCTATCAGTTATTTGCGTTCAAATGAGAGATTAAGCAAGTTATTTTCGAATAGTGATATGTATTCATGCCTCAATCTCGCAGCTGTTGCTGCTTAATTTTCGCAAGTAAGGAAGTCTTGGTTTCTTCCAAGATTTCCTTTATTTTTCTGTTTTTCTTATGTGGTCTTATTTAGCCTTCCTAGTAAAAGGTCTTACTATGCCACCTCTTGTCATTGCGACAAAATCGCAGGACATCTTTACATTTTTATGTAATGACCCATTGATGTTGCATTATCATTTCTTTAGTATTGTTGCCTCTGCAGGATTGTTTTGTTGCGACAATGTGATAGGCCTAAAAATCCTTGCGAAAATAAAGCCACATGACACTGCCGTCTTGCGACGAAATCGCAGGACGTCCTTACACTTTCATGTAATGACCCATTGATCTTGTCTTATCTTTATTTTTTGTATTATTGCCTCTTCAGGATTGTCACACAAATATGACAAGCCTAAATTTCCTTGCGAAAATAAAGCCTCATGACATTTGCGTCTTAAGACACTTATCAGCTCCCTAATGGAGGGTGCCGCCCTTATCTCCCCCTGGTTTCCCCTTCAAGGAGGCATACTTCTGCCATACAAGGCTATCTCCCCCCATCCGGTCTTAACAACAACCAGTTGTTTTCGCAGCCTCTTATCCCTTTTGCCTATAGGGCTTATGGTTATGAGACTGCACCCTAAGTGGAGTTTTCTTCGGGCCGAGTGCAGCATATGCCGAGACTTGCCAAGAATGGCCGAGACACTTCAAATGCCCTGTGCACTCTTGGCTCAACCGTGTACCTCGGCGCCTTGGTCAAATGCCGACTCCTTAGAAGAGACCCTCGGTCGTCCAACCTAAGTCATAAGCTTAGATTGAAAATCCAAGGTATCTCCCCTGGATGGGCTTTATTGACCCCAATTCTCCATGACTCATGTTCCAGGGGCGGTGTAACCTTTTCCCTGAGCCATGCAATAGGTACCCCCTTCTATGACGCACTTTAGGTCTTACATTTGCCTCTTGCGAAATTTTGATTTCGCGAACTAGGGTGTACGCCATAGTTGGTTCGCCTCTGTCCGATTAATTTGTTGATTCTTAAGCATATAAATTCTTTTATAATTTCGCAATCGCGTCTTTATATTTCATAAAATATATTCTCTTCTTCTGCATATCAATTTCCTTTTGCAACCTCATTTCTGCTATTTATAAGAAAGTTTTTTTTTTTTTTTTTTGAACAAACCCATCGTACATTTTTCTTTCACCTCCCCATTTCTTCTTTGGGAGTCAACAAGTACATTCATTCTTTAAGAATCTTATTTCTGCCACTTTCTGCCTCTGCATTTTTGAATTTTCCTATCATTTTCTTATCTGTTGCGAAGTCTTCACCATTTCTTATCTTCATCATACATTTGTTTCGCAGCATTTCTTCCTCTCTTTGTTCTATTACATCTACCATTAATCTTTCACCTCTTTGTTTTTCTTTGATATTGTGTTTCCAATTCTTCTTCTTTGCAGCTTTTTTTTCACAGGATTCTATATCGATTTCATAATACTTTTTTCCTTTAACCCAATCTCCCTTTATGATGCCAACACCAGTGGGATGAGGGAACTTAATACATTGATGGAAATTCGATGCCACACCTAGGATTTCATGTAACCATGGTCGTCCGATCAGTGCGTTGTATGGTGATTCCACATCAACTACACAGAATAAAATTTCAGAAGATAATCCTTTCAGTGGAATTCGCATGTGAACTTCTCCTTTTGGCTTATTTGCAGTACCGTTAAAACCATAGATTTTGTACGTTGAAGGTATTAGATCTTCATCTTTCCCTCCCATAGTTTTATAAGTATGATAAAAAAGGATATTAACGGAGCTCCCCGTATCAATCAAAATTCTGTTGATTGCCCATGAATTCTCAGCTTCATCATCTTCATCCTCGCTAGGTTTTGGGTTGATCTCCAATCTTACCACCAATGGGTTTTCATGCATTTCTCCACCCTCAGGTACTTCTTCTGCGGTAAAAGAGATAATTTGCTTTTGCCATTCTTCTAGTGGCGATTTCTTCGCAATGTTTACTATTTCTCTATCATCGGCATCTCTTGCGAAAACCCTGCTGAGAGTGTTATCGTGAATATCTTCAATCGTCTTGTATGAGTGTACGATGGAGTTACAAAACAGATTCTTTGCCTTTGCGCCAACTTCAATCACAAATGTTTCTCTTTCTTTTGCCGTGTTTGGCTTGTGAATATCTGGAGGAGGTGGTAATGCTTGAGTTTACGTTTGTCCTATTAGAAAGTGATTTAATTTTCCCTGATCTATCATCCTGAGAATGATTCTCTTTATATTTCTGCAGTCATTTGTTGTATGTCCATGGAAATGATGATAAGAGCAAAATTCATTACTTCTGTAGCTTGGAGGTGGTTCACTCCCCATGTTCCATGATACGGGTATGTTTTCCATTAGGATTATAGCTTCCCATATCTTCTCCACACTAGCATTCAAAGGTGGCATTTTGATTTCTTCCCATATTATCTTAGGATTTCGATGTCCTCTGTGAAAGTTTTTCCTATGACCTCCATAAGTTCCTTGCGGCTGATGACCTCCATACGTTTCTTGTGGATGATCAAGTATTTGGATTTTGTTATTCCCACCACGGCTATAGAAGTTTCTCTCTCTCAAATTCTTCTTGATCACGGCTCCCCATAGCTACTAGCTTTTGCTGTCCATCTCCCATTACCCTCTCTTGTTGCCCTTGCGAGGTGCTCGCCACTGTGTTTATTAACTTGGGTAATAAGCTTGCATTCGCTGCTCTTGAACTTGTGTTCGCAATGGGGTATGATTCCATCTCATTTTTCTTTTCCTCAAGAGCAATATACTCCTCCTGTAGTTCTCGCAACTCAGTCATTGTGATTGTATTTTTGATTCTAAAAATTTGAATGTACAATAGTTGCGAACATAGCATTGATGAATGATAGGATGAGATATCTTTTGTCCACACGACCAGCCATATCACTACACATTGTCTTCCATCTCATAATTAGATGCTTCAAACTTTCGCCAACCCTTTGCTTCAGCCCAAATACATCTTCAATGCCAGGTCGCGAGGAATTGTTGCTTATGTATGCTCCTAAAAATATAGCTTGCAAGTGATTGAAAGATGTTATAGTGTTCTTTGGCAAACCTTCAAACCATTTTAACGCCTCTCCTGTTAAACTTGATGCGAAATACTTGCATAATATTGCATCATGGTTCTCCCATTGTAGCATACATCTCACATAAGCTTTGATGTGTTGGACTGCACAAGTTGTTCCATCAAAAATGCTGGTTAACGCAGGAAAATTGCATTTCAGGGGTATTCCTTGTAGGATCAGAATATCGCGACATCAATACTTCGCGAGATTAGTAAATAGCGATATCGCGAGGGAGTCACAGAGAAGTAAAATAAATGACGCAATGAATGACGACAGCCAGAACGTGAGAAGAATGTGAAGACTCAGCGAGATTTAGGAGTGTCGCGAGAGTTGGTATATGTACACTTGCGATATTTCGCAAGGCATTCCCGAAAATAAAGGACAGCTTAGATGTCATCCACTGTGTACTACCCTATATAAAGGGTTGAGTCAGTCTGATGGAAGAGAGTTCTTTTGAATTGTTAAGCAAGTCATTAAGAGAGAGAAAATTAAAAGTGATTGTAATTTCTTTAGCTCTGTTCTATCTTTCTTGGTAAACATTTCAAGAAACTAATCAATAAAATCTATAGTTATTCATCTTCAAATGGATTAGTTGAGTGAATTTTAGTGAGGGGTGTATTGTGGGATTTCATGCAACTACATATGCGCTAGAAACAGGGGCTGAGTAGAAGATCAACCTTGTGAATTGAAAGAATCGGGAGTAACAAGAAAAAAATTTCGAATAATTTTCAACAATTTACTAAAATTGAGAAATGGATAGAAGAAGGAATGCATCAGAACAACCAACAATTCTAAGGAGAGGCGGGAGATTAGCTGGAGAAAGGAGAAATGAAGTAGGTGAACCATCAAGAATAAACGCAAGAGATAGAGAAGAAGGTCAAATTCAACCACCAATTCAACCACCAATTCAACCAGCACCGAAAAGAGTAATAAATTATGATAGGTTGAGTGTGCATACATGGAGATCAAATTCTGAGGAAGAAAGAGAGGAAGTGCAACAATTGGTAAATAATGGACAAGAGGAAAGAAATCAAGAAGAGATGGGAGAAACAATTCATAGAAATGAAGAAATCGCAGCATTAGAAACGTTGAGGCAAACAATACATGAAGAAAGGCGATTAGAAGCGGAAGAACGCACAAATTTAACAAGGCAAAACCATGAGTTAAGAATGGAAAATATGAGGTTACAGAATAGGAGGTCGAGAAGTAATACCAGATCAAGATCAGGATCGGTTAGAGATGATATGAGGAGAATATTACCTGTAGAAAATGTTAATGAAGAAAATCTAGAAAGAGGGCCAAATCTCGGTGAAGGATGTTGCGAAAGAAGGGAAATAGTGTGTATTCCACGTCCTGAGATTTTACAGAATGTCCAAAATAACGGAAATCAAGGAAATAGGCAGCAGAATGGTTTAGTTGATGAAGAAAATCAGGAAGAAGGAAGAAGAATATTGCATGGGAGAGAAACACAGAGGAAACAAAAGGAGATTGAAGCTGATATCGAAAAGCATTATATTGAACAAGCGCGTCTAGCTTGCGAAAGGGAAAGGTTAAGAGTAGAAATGGAAGAACGGGAAATGGAGGAAGCAATTCGGCAGAACAATCATGACAATCGAGAAAGAAGGCGCGAGCAAAATCGCAACAATGGAAATATCAATGAAAAATATGAAAGAATACAAAGGAGAGCTGATAGACAACCAAGAAGAGAAAATGATAGATACAATGGTGTGCAAATTCGTGAACGAGATGGAGGAGAAAGTCGCAGAGAAAGAAGAGAAGAAAATGCTGAACAAGAAAATCAAGATAGACATGAACGCAGAAGGAGAGAGGCAGAGCTAAAAAGACCAATAAATTCGAACCCTGATGTAAATGAACAAATCTTAAGAGAGTTGGCAGAGATGAGAGGAATGTTGAACAATAGAAGAGGAGGAGGAAGAAGAAAATTGGATGAGGCCATCGAAGAAGTCTGCTGAAAACCCCTTTACACTAGAGGTGCAGTTGGGAGGAATACCTCCAAAGTGCAATTTACCCGCATTAACCAGCATTTTTGACGGAACAACTTGTGCAATACAACATATCAAAGCGTATGTAAGATGTATGTTGCAATGGGAAAATCCTGATGCCATATTATGCAAATATTTTGCATCAAGTTTAACAGGAGAAGCACTGAAATGGTTTGAGGGTTTACCAAGAAACACAATCACGTCATTCAACCATTTACAAGCTATATTCTTAGGGGCATATATAAGTAACAACTCCTCGCGACCAGGAATTGAAGATGTATTTGGGCTGAAACAAAGAATTGGCGAAAGTTTAAGACACTTAACTGTGAGATGGAAGACGATGTGTAGCGAGATGGCTGGACGAGTGGATGAAAGATATCTCATTTTATCATTCATAAACGCTATGTTCGCAACCAATTTGTTATATATATTCAAATCTTTAGAGTTAAGAATACAATTACAATGACTGAGTTGCGAGAACTTCAGGAGGAATATATTGCTTTAGAGGAAAGGCAAAACGAGATGGAATCATACCCAGTTGCGAATACAAATTCAAACGCTACGAATGCAAGTTTATTACCCAAACTGATAAACACGGTGGCGAGCACTTCGCAAGGTCAACAAGAAAGGATAATAGATGATGGACAGCCAAAGATAGTAGCCATGGGAAGCCGTGATCAAGAAGAATTTGAGAGAGAAATGAACTACTACAACCGTGGCGGCAATAACAAAATTCAAAGACTTGATCATCCGCAAGAAACTTATGGAAGTCAAGGGCAGAATTATCATGGAGGGAAGCGACGTCACAGAGTAGTATGGGAAGAAATCAAAATGCCACCATTAAATACTAGTGTTGAAAAAATATGGGAAGCTATACTCTTGATGGAAAACATACCTGCGCCATGGAACATGGGGAATGAGCCACCACCAAGTGATAGAAGTCACGAGTTCTGTTGTTACCACCGCTTTCATGGACACTTAACAAATGACTGCAGAAATATAAAAAGAATCATCCTCGAAATGATTGACCAAGGAAAGCCGAGTCATTTTCTAAAAAGTGAAGAGAAGGTTCACCATTACCACCACCACCAGAAATGCACAGAACAAATTCAAGCAAAGGGGAAAGAAACATTCGTAATAGAAGTTGGATCGAAAGCTAAAAATTTGTTTTGCAACTCCATTGTACACTCTTACCGAACAATTGAAGATTTTCATGATAATGTTCTCAGTAGGGTTTTCACGAGGGATGCTAATAATAAAGAAGTGATGAACATTGCGAAGACATCGCAGTTAAAAGAATGGCAAATGCAGATTATTTCTTTCACCGCATAAGAGATTCCCAAGGCGAGAGATGCATGACAACCCATTGGTTGTAAAATTGGAAATTAATCCAAAACCCGTAGATGGCGAAGACGACGAAGCGTAGAATTGTTTGGGGCGATCAATAGAATCTTAATTGATACGGGAGCTCAAGTAAATATTCTTTTCTACCATACTTACAAGACTATGGGGGGAAGGATGAAGAATTGATACCTTCGACGTATAAGATATATGGTTTTAATGGCACAATGAATAAGCCTAAAGGAGAAGTTCATATGAGAATACCCTTGCAAGGATTATCAACGGGGATTTTGTTCTCAGTAGTAGTCGATGTGGAGTCCCCTTATAATGCATTGATCGGAAGGCCATGGTTGCACGAAATTCTGGGCGTAGCGTCGACTTATCATCAATGCATAAAATTTCCTCATCCTAGCGGTGTCGGAATTATAAAGGGAGATTGGACGGAAGGACAAAAATGCTATGAGATCGACGTGGAGAGTTGCGAAGAGAGAGCTGCGAAAAGAAAGGGTTGGAAGCAACATGCAAAAGATGAACAAAGAAGAGAAAGATTGATGGTGGATGCCATTGATGTAAGAGGAGAAGATACATTGAGAAACAAGTGCATGAAAACAGTTGAAAATTATGATGGAAAGGAATCATTAAGAGATTTGAATGGTGGAGAGGCAGAGAGCAGCAGGAGCAAAAAGTGTAAGAAGTGAATAATCATCAAAAAGCAATAACAAAAGCTTGTTAAGGGTAAGAGGAAGAAAAAATAATTGAAGAAGAAATATGCGAGGATCTCGCCATCAAGAATGTATGACAATTTGATTGAAGAATTGAAAAACAAAAATGATTAAACAATGTAAGATTGTGCGATAGCTTCGCAAACAAAATGAATGATTGAATGAATTAACAAAAATGAAAGAATGAGTGAATGGGACGAACCTTTATGGCGTACACCTAGTTCGCGAATGATATTTCGCAAGAGGCAAATGTAAGACCTAAAGTGCGTCATATAAGGGGTATCTCTTGACATGGCTCGGTGAAAAGGTTATACCGCTCCCGGAACCTCGAGTCATGGAGATTTGGGGCCCATGAAAGCCTATCCGGGAGAGATACCTTGGATTTCCAACTATATATATAAGGTTATACCCCTGTTGGGCCGCCCGAGGGTCTCTTCCAAGGAGTCGATGTATGCTCAAGGCGCCGGGTACACGGTTGAGCCAAGAGTGCCTGGGGCATTTGAAGTGTCTCGGCCATTCTTGGCAAGTCTTGGTATATGCTTTCGGCCCGAAGAAAACTCCACTTAGGGTGCGGTCTCGTAACCATAAACCATATAGGTATAAGGGATAAGAGGTCACGCGAAAACAACTGGTTGTTGTTAAGACCGGATGGGAGGAGCTAGTCTTGTATGGCCGATGTACGCCTCCTTGAAGGGGCAACCAGGGAGAAGATAAGGGCGGCACCCTCCATTAGGGAGCTGATAAGTGGCAAAAGACGCAAATGTCATGAGGCTTTATTTTCGCAAGGAAATTTAGGCTTGTCATATTTGTGCGATGATCCTGTAGAGGCAATAATATTAACGCAAGGATAAGACGAGATCAATGGGTTTTTGCATGAAAATGTAAAAACGTCCTGCGATTTCGTCGTGAAGACGGCAATGTCATGGGATTTTACATTCGCAAGAGTATTTAAGCCTGTCATATTGTCGCAAATAAAATATCCTGCAGAGGCAAAAATACTTAAGAAATGATAAGACAAGGTCAATGGGTCATTACATGAAAATGTAAAGACGTCCTGCGATTTTGTCGCAACGAGGGGTGGCGAAATAAGACCTTTAATTAGGAAGGCAAAATAAGACCACACAAGAAATGATAAGGCAAGATCAATAGATTTCTTCATTTGTGAAGACGTCCTGCGATCTTGTCGCAATGATGAACTTCAACATAAATAAAGATATAGCCATACAAAAAATTGAGGAAGCAAATAAGCTTGCGAAAACGAATATATTTCTTCAGAAAGTTACCAACAATAAGGTCAAAATTCGGAGATTTCATTACTCGTAGATAATTGATCAAATCTCTCATTTGAAAATAAATAACGAGAGGCAAGTATGGGAATGAATAGGATAAAATCTTGTTATTCATTTCCACATGATAGATTTATGTATTCATAATGCTGGTCAGATTGAATTACAAAGAAGAATTGCTTGATTAATATGCGCAAGTAAAGAAAACAAAGATTGAATTCATATTTAGCAATCCAAGAAATTTACAATGAGGGGTTATAGAAATAGAAGATTAAAAGGGGATATATACAGATATTACAAGAAGCGAAAGAAGAAAAAGAAGTTATTTCTTTGAGGATTCTTCTTCTTTGTCAGATTCTTCAATTCCATCATTCTTTTCGCCAGATTCTTCTTCTTCGCTAGCTTCACTATCATAGACATCCGAGAAAGGCATATCTTCAGGAATATCATCGCGAAGACAAGAATATGAACTAAGAGGAATGCGGTGATCATTGCAAACTGTTTCAATAGTTTGATTGCGAAAACGAACAACATCGTTATTAAAATTCGCCATCGTAGCTTGCGCTTGTTTCTTCAACTTGGAATATTTGATGTCGCGGAGAAAGGCCATTTGCGAGCTGCTCTTTTTCGATTCAAGTTCTTCAATCCTTGTCCGAAATCTCCTCTCGGCTTCTCGCAAAACAAGTGACAATAAGTTAATACCAATACTGCAGAAGAAAAAGAAGTAATAAAGTAAAAAGGAATAATAAACAACCTTCTCTCGTCGGATATCATATCTTTAACCAAGGCAAGATGCTCGGCATGAAGGCTAACATCAACACCTAAGTTATTCCTGGCATTATCTAGAACCTTCGCAGCCCAAGCGAATTCATCATCATTATTTATAAGGAGAAGCGAACGAATTTGATCTTCTCGCTCATTAAGTATGGCATTCTGACGAAGAGATTCATCTCGTTCAATTTGTACTTCGAGAAGAGATTTTTGAAATTTTTCTAATGCCTGTGCACCTTTATTAGCAATGCGGTCTTTGTCATCTATAAGGCCACTAATTTTCTTCCTTAAAGTTTTGGTTTTCTTATGGGAATCAAGATACATTTGTTTAAATCGGTTGGCTAAACCTAAACTAGATCTATGCTCAATCTCTAAGAGACGATATTTGGATTGAAGTTCATTTAATGGAAAGGAATCAACTTTGTTTGACGAATTACTTAAAGATTCGTTGAGATGAGTGAGAAGAACATCATTATCCATGGGCTCGGGAAATGAATGGAGAATAATGGCTTCTTCAGAAAGATTATATATGTCTGCGAAAATAATAAATCAGGCAAGGAGAAGCAGATGACAAAATAAAGACGACTTGAAGAGTAAAAATTCCGTACCATAAAGTTGTTGATTTGCACTTTGAAGAGTAGATATTTTATCTTTCTGAGAAGTAGACTCAGTTTCCAACTGTTGAATTTTTTTATCTTTCTTGCGAGACGTCGCAACTTCAGTTTCTAATTCTTGGATCTTCTCTTTGAGTTGGAGATTTTTCTTTTCAAGACTGTCGCGTCTTTTCTCGAGATCTGAGGCAACAACAAAGGAAGCTCTCCCAGACTATAAAGGAAAGTAAAGAAATTGTTAAGATAAAGCTTATAATCGAGGTTACAGAGAAGTAAAGAAATATGAACATACCAAAGCATTGAGAGCATTTAAGAAACTGGAAGTCAATGTTCGGGAAATTCCGCGAAAAGATTCATTATCCTCTAACAGCGGGGCATAAATTTTAGCGAGAGCTTCGCAAGTAGCAGATAAATGATCATCTCCCAATCCTTGCATAGAATCGGAGAAAATACTAGACAATTGCGCCATAGCGGAAGCGACCGACTGATTCTCCTTCGCAGAGGAAGTACCAACCTCATTTTCATCCTCGTCAGAGCTTTCGCTAGTTTGGGAACTAGAATGAGAAGAGGGATGGGTTTTCCGTTTTTTAGAAAATGGAGCAGAAGATTTATCCTTGCGAAGAGTGATTTTATCCTTTCCCTTAACTTTCGCAGCTTCAGGAATGTCTATTTCTTCAATAACCTTCGCACACGAATGAAGATAAGAAACAGAGGCAACAATATTGTTAAAAATAACAAAAGAAAGTATTTCTTACTTCATCCGTGATCGATCGGAGTATCGCCAGAGTACTCGGCTTTGGACGTCTACTATAACTCTTTTTCAATTTGGTAATCTGAAGATTTTGTAAATCTAGTAAATATAAAAGGAAAGAAATATCGCAAAAGCAAATCTGAAATATGAAGTATACCTCTTTTGCCTTTTCGGGCCATTTAAATTCCCAAGGATGATAGTCTGCGAGATTCGCAGGGAGTACATGTGAACCTGCGATATAGGGTCCACTCAGAAATAAAGGAACAACCCACCACTTCTCATCTTTGGAATGCCGAGGAACATTATTTTTGCCCGAGTGCCAGTCAATGTCTTGCATGAGCAGCTTATCAGCATCAATGTTATCTTTTCTCTTCAATCGAGCACCCCAGCGAGATTTATCATTTCTCATATTTATTACTGTATAATTCGCAAAGAAGTTTTCTACGGTATACTTCTCAGCGACTATTTGTAAATTTGCGAGTCTAGGATCTTTGACATTATCAGGGTATAAAGATCCTTTACCAGCGCCACGGTTGGCGAATTCAACCATTAGACGGATGCAGTCGCCACTCAATTGATAAATAGCTCACGAGAATTTCTCATGAGCAAGAATTTCATAGAATAATGGCATCTCAGGATTGTATAAAGGAATGGGAAGGCCTGCGAGGATTTGACCTAGCGAGACTATGATCTTCTGATCATTACATTGATGATCAGAAAATAATTTTGCAGAAAGTATAGATGAAGACTCTTGATCAGGAATGGTCGATAAGATGAAACCTTTCTCTTGAAATTTCTTTTGAGTTTCCTCAAAAAGGGGTTTATATGTACGACCAAGTGAAGCCATTATTAGAGTATGGGAATGAAGCGAGAATTGAAGATTGAGAGAAAGAAAAAAAAAGGAAGATTTACAGTAGCAGAAGCGCAAATTGCGGAGGAAGAAAGTTGAAGAAAAGTTGCAGAGGGAAAATAAAAGAGAAGAAGAGAAGGATAAGAAAACTATATATAGAGAGGAGAATCCTCGAGAAAACAAATGCATTTAATGCGAGATGGGACGTGAATGGTCAAGAATAAACGGTTGAAAGAGACGTGTCAAGAAAAGAGTGGAAGAAGAAATACCTGTAATAAATTCCGTACATGAATAAAACAGATAAAAATGAACAATCGCGAGATAAAGATGAGAAATTGTGGCATTTTAAAATATTGATTCTCATGACATTTTCTCCTTCGCAGAAAAGACATGAGAAGAGGCAAGATGTAGGATCAGAATATCGCGACATCAATACTTCGCGAGATTAGTAAATAGCGATATCGCGAGGGAGTCACAGAGAAGTAAAATAAATGGCGCAATGAATGACGACAGCCAGAACATGAGAAGAGTGTGAAGACTCAGCGAGATTTAGGAGTGTCGTGAGAGTTGGTATATGTACACTTGCGATATTTCGCAAGGCATTCCCGAAAATAAAGGACAGCTTAGCTGTCATCCACTGTGTACTACCCTATATAAAGGGTTGAGTCAGTCTGATGGAAGAAAGTTCTTTTGAATTGTTAAGCAAGTCATTAAGAGAGAGAAAATTAAAAGTGATTTTAATTTCTTTAGCTCTGTTCTATCTTTCTTGGTAAACATTTCAAGAAAATAATCAATAAAATCTATAGTTATTCATCTTCAAATGGATTAGTTGAGTGAATTCTAGTGAGGGGTGTATTGTGAGATTTCCTGCAACTACATTCCTCCTAATTGTACTTCTTGTGTGAATGGAGTTTTCGCAGCTTCCTCTATAGCTTCATCTAATTGTCTCTTACCTCCTCCTCTTTTATTATTTATCATTCCTCTCATCTCCGATAACTCTCTCAAAATTTGTTCATTTATACCAGAATTTGGATCCATTGGTCTTTTCAAATCCTCCTCTCTTCTCCTGCGTTCATCTCTATTTTGACTTCCTTGTTCATCATTTTCCTCTCGTCTTTCTCTGCGATCCTCTCTTTCACTTCTTTCATTAATTCGCACACCGTCATATCTCTCATTTTCTCCTCTTTGCCGTCTTTTAGTCCTCCTTTGTACTCTATCATACTCTTCATTGATATTAGCATTATTGCGGTTTCGCTCACGCCTCCTTTCTCGATTATCATGGTTATTCTGTCGAATTTCCTCTTGTAGCTCTTGTTCTTCCACTTCTGCTCTTAGTCTTTCTCTCTCGCGAGCTAAATGTGTTTGTTCAGTGTAGTGTCTTTCAATTTCATCCTCAATTGCTCGTTCATTTCTTTGTATTTCTCTTCCATGTAAGATTCTCCTTCCTTCTTCCTGATTTTCTTCACCAACTTGATTATTTCGCCCCTGACGGTGTCTATTTCCTTGAATTCTATCATTCTGCTCGTTTTGAAGAATTTCAGCACGTTGAATATAACGATCTTCCAATACTTCTCTTCCTTCGCGACGTTCTTCGTCGGGATTTTGTATTCCCTCTCGAGTTTCTTAATTAGCATTTTCTATAGGCAAATTTTGTCTTATTTCTTCTCTAACTGATCTGAACGTGATCTTGTAATGCTTCTTGACCTCCTATTTTGCAATCTTATGTTTTCCATCCTCAATTCGTGATTTTGCCTTGTCAAATTCGCACGTTCTTCTGCTTCTAACCGCCTTTCTTCATGTATTGTTTGTCTCAATGCTTCTAATGCTGTAGTCTCTTCATTTCCATGAATTATTCCTCCAATTACTTCTTGATCTCTCTCCTCTTGTCCATTGTCTCCTAATTGTTGCTCTTCTCCCATTTCATCTACAGAATCTGATCGCCAAGTATGTACACTCACTCTATCATAATCCACAGTTCTATTTTGTATTGGTGGTGTATGTTGAATTGGCGGTGGAATTTGATCTTCTCTTGTATTCGTTCTTGAAGATTCCCCCATTTCGTCTCTCCTTTCTCCAGCAAGCCTCATACTCCTTCTAACAGTTGTTGGTTATTTTGATGCATGTCTTCTTCTAGCCATTTTTCAATCTTAATGAATTATTTAAAATTATATGAAATTCCTTCCTTTTTATTCCAAATTTATTCAAATCACAATATCAATCTTCAATCAGTCCCTATTTCTAGCGCCATATGTAGTAGCAGGAAATCCCACACTACACCCCTCACTAGAATTCACACAATCAAGTCATTTTAAGATGAACAATTATATTCTTTATTGATTAAAACTCACTAATATTACAAGTTGGAAAGGAAAATAAGCAAAGAACTTTACAACCGCTCTAAACTTTCTCTCTCCTAATAACTTGCTCCTCACTCGAAAAAGATCTCCCCCCTCATAAGCCTATTCGGCTCTTTATATAGGACATTATATGGTGGATGACAGCTGAGTTGTCCTTTATTTTCGGATCTGACTTGCGACATTCTCGAGTGTACAAATGTTAAATCTCGCAACACTCTTGTACTAAATCCCATCGCCAAGTCTTCTTGACATCTTTCTCGTGTTCAGAAAACTTTTTTTTGAAAATTACGTTGTTGATAACTATGTCAGTCATCCGAAGATTACGTCATTTATATTACTCTTAAACTCCCTTACATCGCGACATTCTCATCCTTGGGAATTCAAATGGCAATGTGTCGTTTATGGATTTCGCAAGGATCTTGGTGTTGCGATATTCGATCCTACATCTTGATTGATAACTCAAGTTCTGGGAGCCATGATTCCGTTAATATCCTTTTTATCATACTTATAAAACTATGGGAGGAATGTGTGTGGTCATACTTCCTGCTAACTTTAAATTGTTTAAGTATATATATGTTTTAATGATTTTTCTATCTTCTTTTTATAGGTTGGAAGAACTTCCTTTGTAGTTGCCTCGGACAGCTTGAGAAAGACGCCTAAAAAGAGAGGAATTCCCAATTGAACAAGAGGATTAGAGTTAGAAATTGAAAGCTGCGTCATCTCGCGACAAAGACGAGAGAATTCAAAAGTTAAATAAGAAGACTCCCAAAAGGATAAGGTGTCCACTCTTCAAAACGCCAATCAAAGAACTTTATGGTATAAAATTTTACCTCCTTTTTTATTTTTATTTTATCTTAGCATATTGCTACCTAACTTATTACTTTTCACTCTCCGATGAGGCTATTCTTCTCCATACATTTCTTGATCCTATGGATAATAATCTTCTTCTCGCTCACCTCAACAACTCTTTAAGTAGTTCATCGAACAAATTAACTCTCTTTCATTAAATGAACTTGATATCGTCTTTTAGAAATTGAGCATAGATCTGGTTTAAGTGCTGCCAACCAATTTAAACGAATGTTTCTCGAGTCCTAAAGAAACAAAATTTTGAGGAAGAAAATTAGTGACCATATAGATGATAAAGACGCATTGCTAATAATGGTGCATGACATTAGCAATATTTCAAAATCTCTCCTTGAATTACAATTGATTGCTTCGCGAATTCCTGGCTAAGTGAGCGAGAAGATCAAATTCGTTCTCTCCTTGTTAAATATTTTAGATAATGCCAGAAATAACTTAGGTGTTGATGTTAGTCTTCTACTTCCTTGGTTAAAGACATGATATTCAAGTCTGGAGAATTGAAGAACTCGAAACCGAAAAGAAACATTTCGAATCTCTCCCTTAGGTTCGTTTCGCAATGGAGGCATGGAGTATGTTTGTAAGGACCACAATATCCTCGCATTCATATCCTTGTCTTCTTGAAAAGGTTCATTGTCTCGGGCGTTTATGATAGGAAATTTGTGAAGAAAGAAAATTGATGAGAATAATGGAAGAATTGAAGAAGGATCGCCAAAGAGATAACTCTTTTTGTTTTCTTTCTCTCTTGTAATCTTTTATTGGTGTATTTATTGGATTTTCCCTGAATTCAATCTTCACTCCCCCTTTTTATGATGTATAACTCTTTCATCAGAAGATGAATAACAATATTCCATCTTTTCCATTCCCATACTTGCCTGCGGTATTTATCTTCGGATAGGAAGATTTTAGTTGTCATCATGTAAGTTAATAATAATTTTATTGTTATTGAAATGTATTCTTGCCTTTTATCTTCATAAATCAAGTATCTTCATAAATGTATTTTATCTCTCTTCTCATTGCGACAAGAGGCCATACCTACATTTTCAAGTCCCATTGTCTGCCTTATCATTTTTGTGTGGTCAATCCTAATTAGTTAAAAATCGGGGCGTGGGTCACTCATGTAAAGACCCATTGATCTTGCCTTATCATTTTCCAAGTATTTTTGCCTCTGCGGAGATGTTTTAGTTGCGAAGCTCTGTGAGGCCTATATATCCCTTGCGAACACATCCCCATGACATTTATCGCGGGGCGTCCAGGAAAAGACCCATTATCTCGCCTTACCCTCGCGTTAGTATTATTGCCTCTGCTGATCATTTGCACTAAATTCTCTTGCGAGCCTTATGACATTTTGCCTTTTTGAAAAGGAGGCGAAACATCAACAACTTGATTGTTTTCGCAGCCTCTTATCCCTTATACCTATATGGTTTATGGTTACGAGGCGTTCGGCTCTTTATTATTATATGGTGGATGACAAAAGGGGTTCTGAGTTGTCCTTTATTTTCGGATCTGACTTGCGACATTCTCGAGTGTACAAATGTTAAATCTCGCAACACTCCTAAATCTCGCCAAGTCTTCACATCTTTCTCGTGTTCCGGCTGTCGTCATCCGTTGCGTCATTTATATTACTCCTCTGCGACATTCTCGCAATGTGTCGTTTATGGATTTCGCAAGGATCTTGGTGTTGCGATATTCTGATCCTACATCTTGATTGATACTGGGAGCTCCGTTAATATCCTTTTTTATCATACTTATAAAACTATGGGAGGGAAAGATGAAGATCTAATACCTTCAACGTACAAAATCTATGGTTTTAACGGTACTGCAAATAAGCCAAAAGGAGAAGTTCACATGCGAATTCCACTGAAAGGATTATCTTCTGAAATTTTATTATGTGTAGTTGATGTGGAATCACCATACAACGCACTGATCGGACGACCATGGTTACATGAAATCCTAGGTGTGGCATCGACTTTCCATCAATGTATTAAGTTCCCTCATCCCACTGGTGTTGGCATCATAAAGTGAGATTGGGTTGAAGGAAAAAAGTGTTATGAAATCGATATAGAATCCTGCGAAGAAAGAGCTGCAAAGAAGAAAAATTGGAAACACAATATCAAAGAAAAACAAAGAGGTGAAAGATTAATGGTAGATGTAATAGAACAAAGAGAGGAAGAAATGCTGCGAAACAAATGTATGATGAAGATAAGAAATGGCGAAGACTTCGCAACAGATAAGAAAATGACAGGAAAATTCAAAAATACAAAGGCAGAAAGTGGCAGAAATAAGAGACTTAAAGAATGAATGTACTTGTTGACTGCCAAAGAAGAAATGGGGAGGTGAAAGAAAAATGTACGATGGGTTTGTTCAAAAAAAAAAAAAAAAATCTTTCTTATAAATGGCAGAGATGAGGTTGCGAAAGAAAATTGATATGCAGAAGAAGAGAATATATTTTATGAAATATAAAGACGCGATTGCGAAATTATAAAAGAATTTATATGCAGAAGAATCAACAAATTAATCAGACAGAGGCGAACCAACTATGGCGTACACCCTAGTTCGCGAAATCAAAATTTCGCAAGAGGCAAATGTAAGACCTAAAGTGTGTCATAGAAGGGGGTACCTATTGCATGGCTCAGGGAAAAGGTTACACCGCCCCTGGTACCTGAGTCATGGAGAATTGGGGTCAATAAAGCCCATCCAGGGGAGATACCTTGGATTTTCAATCTAAGCTTATGACTTAGGTTGGACGACCGAGGGTCTCTTCTAAGGAGTCAGCATTTGACCAAGGCGCCGAGGTACACGGTTGAGCCAAGAGTGCCTGGGCATTTGAAGTGTCTCGGCCATTCTTGGCAAGTCTCGGCATATGCTGCACTCGGCCCGAAAAAAACTCCACTTAGGGTGCAGTCTCGTAACCATAAGCCCTATAGGCAAAAGGGATAAGAGGCTGCGAAAACAACTGGTTGTTGTTAAGACCGGATGGGGGAGCTAGCCTTGTATGGCAGAAGTACGCCTCCTTGAAGGGGCAACCAGGGGGAAGATAAGGGCGGCACCCTCCATTAAGGAGCTGATAAGTGTCTTAAGACGCAAATGTCATGAGGCTTTATTTTCGCAAGGAAATTTAGGCTTGTCATATTTGTGCGACAATCCTGAAGAGGCAATAATACAAAAAATAAAGATAAGACGAGATCAATGGGTCAATAATGAAAGTGTAAGGACGTCCTGCGATTTCGTCGCAAGATGGCAATGTCATGGGGCTTTATTTTTGCAAGGATTTTTAGGCCTATCACATTGTCGCAACAAAACAATCATGCAGAGGCAACAATACTAAAGAAATGATAAGGCAAGATCAATGGGTCATTACATGAAAATGTAAATACGTCCTGCGATTTTGTCGCAATGACAAGAGGTGTCATAGTAAGACCTTTAACTAGGAAGGCAAAATAAGACCACATAAGAAAAACAGAAAAAATAAAGGAAATCTTGGAAGAAACCAAGACTTCCTTACTTGCGAAAAATTAAGCGATGAATAACGAAAACAAAACAATTGGAAGACATGAAACCCGAGATTGAGGCATGAATACATATCACTATTCGAAAATAACTTGCTTAATCTCTCATTTGAACGCAAATAACAGAGGCAAGTATGGGAATGTATAGAATAAAAACATGTTATTTGTCTTCATATGATAGATTTATGCAAAGGTTGATAATATATTGACTAACTATATTGCAAAAAATAATTATTCTTTTAACATGTGCAGAAAGGAACAACAAAGGTAGAACTAATATTTGAAGATCCAAGAAATTCGCAGCAAAAGATTACAAAAATAGAAGATTAAAAGAAGGAATGTACAGATATTACAAAAAGAGAAAGAAGAAAAAAGAATTATTTCTTGTTTGATTCTTCTTCTTCATTTTCTTCGTCTTCATCAGATTCTTCTACTTCTTCACCTTCATTTGATTCTTCTTCTTCGCTAGCATCACTGTCAGAGATATCCAAAGAAGGCATATTCTCAGCGATTTCGTCAAGAAGACAAGGGTATGAAGAATGAGGAATGTCGTTGTCATCGCAGACTGTCTTAATTTGCGAAAGAGAACATCATCATTTTTGAAATTCGCTACAGTAATTTGTAGCTGCTTCTTTAACTTGGAATATTTGTCATTTCGAAGAGAGAAGTCCTTTGCGAGCTGTTCTTTCTCAGATTCAAGTTCTTCAATTCTTTTGCGAAATCTCTCCTCAGCCTCTGTGAACATATGACAATGAATTAGCAACTTAATGACAGCTTCATAAAAAATAAACAGTAAAATAAAGAAGAATAATTAACAACCTTCTTTATCAGAAATCATATCCCTAATCAAGGCTGTATGCTCAGCTTGAAGACTAACGTTAACACCTAAATTATTTCTGGCATCATCTAGAACCTTCGCAGCCCAAGCGAATTCATCGTCACTGTTTATGAGAAGAAGGGAGAGAATTTGATTCTCTCTTTCGTAAATATAGCATTTTTGCGGAGGCATTCATCCCGTTCAACTTGAACCTCAAGAAGAGTTTTTTGGAATTTCGTTAATGCTTGAGCACCTTGACTATTGATGCAATCTTTGTCATCTATAAGATCACTAATCTTCTTCCTTAAAATATTAATTTTCTCTTTAGAACTAAGATACAGACGTTTAAGTTGGTTGGCTAAGCCTAAACTAGATCTATGATCAATTTCTAAGAGGCAAAATTTGGATTGAAGTTCGTCTAGAGGAAGAGATTTAATCTTGTTATTTGCAAAACTATCCAAAGAATCGTTGAGATGAGCAAGAAGAGCATCATTATCCATAGGTTCAGGAAATGAGTGAAGAAGAATGGCTTCATCAGAAAGGTTATAAACGTCTGCGAAAATGGTAAGTTAGATAAGGGAAGATAATGAGAGAACAAAACAAAGGAAAAAGGGAAGAGTCTCATACCATAAAGTTGTGGATTGGAGCTTTGAAGACTAGATATCTGATTCTTCTGTGTAGAAGAATCAACTTCCAGCTGTTTGGTCTTCTCGCGAAGAATGGCAGTTTCACTTTCAAATTCTTCATTTCTCTTGCGAAGAGAAACAGCTTCAGTTTCCAGTTCTTCATTCTTTTTGCGAAGTTGAAGATTCTTCTTTTCAAGAATGCAACGCCTTTTCTCGAGATCTGAGGCAACAGCAAAGGAAGCTCTCCCGGACTATAAAGGAAAGTAAAGAAATTATCAAGATATGACTTAAAATCGTAATTATGAAGAAATAAGGGAACCAAGACATTCCAAGACACCAAGTGCATTTAAGAAGCTGGGGGTCACCGATCTGGAGACCCCATGAAGAGAGTCATCACCCTCTAGTAAAGGAGCATCACAGATACTCGCGAGAGCTTCGCATGTACTAGAAAGATGATCATCTCCAATTCCTTGCATGGAGTCAGAGAAAATGCTAGACAGCTGCGCCATAAAAGATTCAGTTGGAGGATTCTCCTTTGCGAGAGAAATATCAACATCATTATTATCTTCATCAGAGCTTTTGCTGGATTGAGGATTTGAAGGAGAAGAGGAATGGATCTTTCGTTTCTTAGGAGGTGGGGCAGTAGACTTCTCCTTGCGAAGAGAACCTTTACCTTTACCTTTGGTCTTCGCAACCTTAGGATTTTCTTCTTCTCCAACAACTTCAGCACCAACCTTCGCACACGAATGAAGGTAAGAAAAAGAGGCAACAATATTGTTAATAATAAAGAAAAGTATTTCTTACTTCATCCGTGATCGAACGGAGTGCTGCTAGGGTACTCGCCTTAGCATTTCTTTTATAACTCCTCCTCAACTTGATAATCTGAAAATTTCGCAAGATTAGTAGGTATAATAAAGAGAAATGAAAATAGCAAATTGAGTGAAATTTAGGAAGTATACCTCTTTTGATTTCTCTGGCCAATTAAAAACCCAAGGCTGATAACTGGCGAGATTCGCGGGGAGAACATTTGAACCTGAAATATAAGGTGCACTCAAAAGTAGGGGAAAGACGCACCATTTGTCGTCTTTGGAATGACGAGGAACATTATTCTTCCCAGAGTGCCAATCAATATCCTGCATAAGTATTTTGTCGCTGGGAATATTTTCTCTTCTCTTCAAATGTGCACCCCAGCGAGTTCTATCATTCTTCATATTTATTATTTCATAATTTTCGAAGAAACTCTCCACCGAATATTTTTCAGCAAATATCTCTAAGTCTTCAAATTTAGGATTTCTGACTTCTATGGGATAAAGAGATCCCCTATCAGCGCCACGGTTGGCGAACTCAAGCATTAAGCGGATACAATCTCCGCTTAATTGGTATATGGCTCGCGAGAATTTCGCATGAGCAAGAATTTCATAAAACAAAGGAAGATCTGGGTTATAGAGAGGAATGGGAAGACCGGCGAGAATCTGACCTAGCGAAACTATGATTTTTTGATCATCACAATGATGATCAACAAACAATTTGGCAGAGAGAATGGATTTAGATTCCTGATTGGGAATAGTGGATAATGTGAAACCCTTCTCTTGCAAATCCTTTTGAACCTCTCCCAAAAGAACTTCATATCTGCGACCAACTTGAGACATCTTTCAGAGTATGGGAATGAAGAGAAGATTAAAGATCAAAAGAAGTAAAAAGAAGAAGATTTACACTAGCAGAAACGGAAATTACGGAGAGATGTTGAAGAAAAGTTGCAGAAAAAACTAGAAGGAAGGTAAAAAAGAGGAAGAGAGGAGTAAGGAAAGTATATATAGAGAGAGGATTTCTCGAAAAGGCAAACACATTTAATGCGAAGAGTAGACATGAACGGTTGAGAAAAAGCAGTTGAAAAAGACGTGTCAAGAAATGGATGAAGGAAGAGATACGTGTAATAAATTTTGTGTAAAAGTACGGAATCAAGTCAAAATAGATAAGTATGAAAAAATGAACAGCTGCGGCATTTTGAAAGTATTAGTTCTCATGACATTCTCCCCTTCGCAGAGAAGACATGAGAAGAGGCAAGATGTAGGATCAGAATATCGCAACACCGAGATCCTTGCGAAATCCATAAACGACACATTGCGAGAATGTTGCAGAGGAGTAATATAAATGACGCAACGGATGACGACAGCCTGAACACGAGAAAGATGTGAAGACTTGGCGAGATTTAGGAGTGTTGCGAGATTTAACATTTGTACACTCGCGAGAATGTCGCAAGTCAGATCCGAAAATAAAGGACAGCTTAGCTGTCATCCACCATATAATGTCCTATATAAAGAGCCGAATAGGCTTATGAGGGGGGAGATCTTTTTCGAGTGAGTAGCAAGTTATTAGGAGCGAGAAAGTTTAGAGCGGTTGTAAAGTTCTTTGCTTATTTTGCTTTCCAACTTGTAATATTAGTGAGTTTTAATCAATAAAGAATATAATTGTTCATCTTAAAATGACTTGATTGTGTGAATTCTAGTGAGGGGTGTAGTGTGGGATTTCCTGCTACTACAATCGTAAGAGTCTGAAATTATGGATTCTTATACACACTGCAGTGTGTTCTTATACGCTGCTAGTGTTGTATCTACAAAAAAGATGAGGGTAAATATGGAATCCAATTGATTAGTAATTAATAATTAATAAAAACGAAATTTAAAAACTAGAAAATTAAAAACTGTTAGGTCAAATCTGGTCTTTGACAGTCAACATCCGGTCCAGGTACGATCCCTTAATATTTGAAGTATTGGGCACCAAACTAAAGTGTTGGTCATTTGATGGGTACCAACCGTTAAATACCTACCAAAAATGAGTGCATTCTGAAATACCAAACCTCACAACCTATCAATCTAGTTAAAAATCCGTCGATTTTCAACGACTCATTTTCAAAGTAGTAAATACCTACAAAAAATGAGTGCATTTTGAATACTAAGCCTCACAACCTATCAATCTTAATTTCAATGGTTAAAAATCCGTTGATTTTCAAAGACTCATTTTCAAAGTAGCAGATGTAGTGTTATACCTCTCAGAATACGCTCATTTTTGATAGGAGTGTAGAGCTTTGTAACCGGAACACGTTATTAAAACATTAAGTTTAAAGCCATCATCTATTGGTTTTTAATCACAAAAATGGCTTCCAAAATGTGAAATAATATAAAAATAAAAGTGCGAGGGATCCTCCTTTAATCTTTTCCTGGAAGTTATAACTGATATTAAAAAAGCACAATTAGAATGCAAGCGTATGTTCCAGCTACTTAGTACTACTCCACAGTCTACATACGCATTGAGCAGAGATGAACTTCAGAAAAATAATGCAAAGGAGAACGTTTTCGTTGAAAACCTGGCGAGATTGGGGTATACCCAAACTAATTGGGGTATACCCAATGAGACAAAATAAGGTCATTTTGAAGTAAAGCCAAGCCACCCCTTAACCTTGTATTTTTCAAAATGGCTAATATGCCCTTGTTTAATTAACACTAAAAAATTGATTAGGTTAATTAATTGAGTTTAGATTAAAATTTTGAAAATGAAAATCCAGTAGGTTAAACCTTTAATCCGTCTTATGAGTTCGATTTCGATCAAAAAATTTGGTTTTCAAAAATGTAAAAGGTCGGCAAGATATCGTTTGAATAAGGTGCCGGCTATAATATAGCCGGCATGGTATTTATTTGAATAAAATGCCGACCAATTTTAGCCGGCATGGTCCTTGGATGAATAAAACGCCGACCGTTTTGTGGCCGGAAGGGTCTTTGAATGAAGATTATGCCGACTTTCTTACGGTCGGCATGTAAATATCTCCTATAACGCCGGCTATAATATAGTCGGCATGCATATAATTTATGACAGCGCCGGCGTATGTGTAGCCAGCATGTTAAGGATTTATAACCCTGACGACATTTACATATACCAAACAGAATATCGGAAGATCTAATTCACTTTATTCATGCAATTTTGGTTACTACATTGATTGAAACGCAGGGTTTACATAGAGGTCTACCCACAAAACCTATACAAAAACTTCTAAATCCATCAATCTTCCTCACCCGAAGACGATACGGCATCCAAGTATTCCGGCTTCGGGATTCTTTCTTCCAAGAAGTGATAGCTTGCATCGAAAGCGAATGTTTCCCCATTTTCCTCCAAGTAGCGCGCTTTCACGACTTCATGCTACAAAAACACAAAAACAAACTTACATTTGTTAGTGGTGTTTCATTGGAAGATAAAACAACATGGGTTGCGTAAAAAATAACCACAAAATTACTTACAAATTGTGCAATGGACAAGGTGAAGGGGCGAGCGTTAAAAATACGAGGTTGGAGCGCTAAAAAAGCAAGTATCGCATTTTCGATTACTAGGTGCCTAGCGTGGACTTGTTGAATACTTCTTGCATTAGGATTCCCAAAATCGCCGCAAAATTTGTTGTGTAACCTAGCCCAAAAGGTTGTGGAATCCTCCCTTTCGGAGGATTGCCGTCTAAGTCGATTTTCCGCGTACCATGCTTTGGTGATTGCCAAATCTTCATTTGGATCAAATGATGCCATTGTTGTTTGTAGAGAGCTATTGGGTGAGTTAGATGGAGTGTATGATGATATGAGCTTTGGAGAGTATATGGAACTATTTGTATATTGTTTTGTAGAGAGAAGTAGTGTATTTATAGGATGGTGGCCAAATTTGGCCGTTATATTGCCCAAGTACAAGTCAATCAATGAAATTGTACTTGCCAAAAATTTGAAATTTGAATTCGCCGACGATATTTGTTATCCCCAATATGCCGACTACGTATGGCCGGCAGGGTGAGAAGTGTATAACTATGCCGGCGTTATGATGGTTTTGGGCATCAGTAAATCATTTTCTTATGTCAATACACCGGCAATGTATTTTGAAATTTGACTGTCGGCTATGATATGGTCGGCAGGGTATAAATTTAAAATCATGCCGACATTATGATGGTTTTAGGCATCAGGAGAAGGTATTTTCTGTAACAAATTGCCGGCGTGTTCGAAAACATAATACACTGCCGGCTGTATCTTTGCCGGCTTGGTAATGATCTGACTCACTTGCCGACCATGGTATGCAAGCATTTTCTGCTGACAGGGCCGGTAGTCTGACACTTCAAAACCTTGCCGGCCCTGGTATGGTCGTCATGGTGAATTAAAAAAAACATGCCGGCTATTTGTCTTGAAACTTTACGTAGCTAAACAAACCTTTCATTCAACAATTATAAATCAAACACTTGTTGTCCAAAATAAGAAAACCATTAACCTTAACATTTGTCTCATAAACACTTGTTGTCCAAAATAAATCAAACACTTGTTGTCTCATAAACCTTAATAAACCATTTGTCCAACCATTAACCTTAACATTTGTCCAACCCAACATAAAGAAATAAACTAGGAAACGATTCATTCACCACGAGCACGAGCACGACCACGGCCCCATTTAGGAACACCAGCACTACTACTACCTTCACCACCACGACCAATACGAGCCCTCTTTTTGTCAGCATTCATCTTGGCTTGTGCTTCCCTCCTGGCCTTTTCTTCCCTCTTTACTTCAGCATCAGCTTGCTTGAACATTTCATAGGCATCCTCATTGTCAAGATTGCTAGCATAGTGAATGTGCTTGGTTTGCTCTTCAATCAACAAAGGCTCTCCTCTTTCTCTCGCGCAACACAACAGCTTCACAAAGGTCTTCAAATGCCCCTTCTATTTTCGGTTAAACAACAAACAATTAATAGAATTATTCGATAATGTAATCTTAAAACAGTAAGAGCTACTCCAAAATACTTACAAGGAAGTTAGGAATTGTTCTTTGAGTCATTCGATGCCATCTTCCTCTTACGAGCCAATTGTTCACCGAGTCATTTCCCTAATCACAAGTAGGGACGAGCCCAACCCAAGTACCACGACATGTATCTCTCCTGAGCTTCATGACCTTCGGTCACCTCGTCCAAAAGACTCGTATCGACTTTACGGTCAAGTCTTCCGTTCCAATGTCCTAGAGCTGGGGGTGGAGCGTAAGCGATGATAATAGTTTTTTGGGATGTGCTGCAGTCCTCCCTTAACACTTTAAAGAACGGCTCAAGATCGAAATGGGGTTTTTCTTGGACGTAACCCAATTGTCGCATTACCCGATGTGGATCGTACATTGAAAATCCATGGGAGAACAACAAGGGTCCGTAGTATAATGCAACATCATCTCTCCTTTGGATTAAACCTTGATTTCTAGCATCTCGGTAAGGATCAAATATTACCTCATCCGCGATCAATTTGTCCAAGGCAATTCGCACGTTAATAAGCAGCTGCGGCATATCCTTTTCCTGAGCACCCTTAAAACTGTATCTTTGCGCTCTTGGCTTATCAATCGCAAGCTTTTCATTCACTTTGACGTGGGAGTTGGTTTTCACCAAAGTAGGGAAGTGCTCATATATCCAAACCTATGCAAACACAAAGTTTAGTAAGAATCAAACATTACATGCATTTGGAAAATATAAATGATTTAGACAATACAATTACGTGGAAGAGACATATGTTTCTGTTAACTTGCGAAGTGAGTTCCCTTGAAGCCTTTGTCAACTCATTGTTCAAGAAGGTGACCACCGCAGTACCCCAAGAATACTCATGCATCTTATCTAAGGGATCCAATAGTTGCAAATACCTGGCGTCGACCAAGCTTCCGGAACTGTCGGGGAAGATATATTTTCCCAGGACGTAGAGCAGATAAGCTGACGCAGTAGCATTGATTCGCACGGGGTTCACCCTTCCTTACTCATCAAAGATTTTCTTGGTCCCAGATAATGTATCCCTCGGCTTCTTCAGATTAAACTTCTTGCTTAGATTACCATCCTTCATCGCAAGCATAGACTCCGTCTTAATCTGATCCCAACCGAACAAAGTGTTGGTCAATTTGAAGATATCCTCCCAAGAAATGTTATTATCGAAGCCCTCACTGACTGCTTTTCCCTCAACCTCGAGGCCTAGAATTTGATGAGCATCATCGGGAGTTATCGCCATCTCACCGAATGGGAATAACATTGTATCGGTCTCTCCGTAGAACCTCTCACAGAATGCAGATACGGTAACTCTATCATACTCAACATTTGAACTCTCCACCGCAGGCCACAACCCGGAGTTTTTGACAATCGCTTGCACCTCGTCACATTCCTTGTCAAGGTCCCAGTTTTTAGTCACTGAACATGAACCTTGGCGCCTCAACAGACGGATGGCATGCTTGTGATCCTAAATACCAAAAACACAAAATGAAAAGAAATACAAACACTTGACGTAAATTTAAGATAGTTACACACTTAAATGAAAAACAAAGACGGATTGAGATTACTTACGATAGTATTTTGGATTTCACATGCCCATGAGTCTTTGTATCCAAAAAAAACATGTCCACCATCTTCTGGGGTCCCCCGGGGAAGCTCGTTTGGTTTCAATTTAACCTTCAATTCAGGGGAAGGCATGTGGGAATTAGCTGGTTTAGTGATAACCCTTTTCTTCTTCCCTGTTGCACTAGTACTTGCAGCTTGGGTTTGTTCCCCAACTTCTTCTTCTTCTTCTTGTTCCTCTTCCTCTTCAACAATTTCATCCTGAATATCCTTACCTTAATCTCCATTACCATTACCATCATCATCATCATCATTACCTCCTCCAACATTAGGCATGTCTTGATCACCATCATCATCATCATCATTGTTACCTCCTCAGCAGCCGGATTTCTTTCATCACCATCATCATCGTCACCTCTTCTACCATATGGAATTGATTGGTTTTCATCTGGAGTCTCGTCTGGGTTCCGATGGTGGTTGATAATCATCATTAGGTACACGGATCTTTGTCGTTCCCGCCACAACGTATGCCCCTCGATGTCTTGAAGTCAAGAGTTTGTCACCAACACGAGGAGGTCTTGAAGGAGGACTAAGAGCTTTCAGAGCTTTCTTGTTTGCCTTTTGCAACCTGAACAAGAACAATTAAGAAAAAAACTATAAGTCGGGAGGCTCAACATATATAACCATTCCGGCGGACAAAGGTCGGAAGGGTCGATATCTAAACAGCAAGCCGGCTAAACAAGGGTCGGGAGGGTTTTATTCCAATAACCTGCCGGTTTTTAACAACTATGACTGGGTTTTCAACTACAAAAGTCGGCAACGTCCATAATAAAAACAACACCGGCTAACATAACGCCGGTGTGGTATTATTTACATACCATTCCGACCTTTATAATTCAAGGCATCAAGAGACCCTAAAAAATTGAAATCCCGCCGGCAAGTTAAAAGTTTATAACCGACCCGGCTTTAAAAAAAAGCGCCGGCAAGATTATACGTTGAATAACTTCCCGACCCTGTGAAAGCAGTTACAAAAACTAAACCGCCGGCAAGATATTCAACCAACGAGCATCCCGGCGGAACACTAAATATGAAATCCCGGCAAAGTCTTGAAACTAAACCTTGCCGGGAAAATAACTGCAAATTCAGAATTTTGATTTTTCTGACCTAATTTGACATGCAAACATGAAATCGAAGTACTAGAGTGAGTTTAAGTAGGCCCTTACTTTCTTAATCGCACCATTTCTTCGTTTTGAGCGGGTTCAATCTCTTCTTCTTCGACGGTTTTTTACTCACTTTCTTTTGAACCAAACTTGCAATTCCAGGGTTATACTCATTGGGTTTTCTATTAGCGCCTTTCATACGAGTTCCCTTCCGCCGCGGTGGTTCCATTGATGAAGATTACTCGGAGTTTTCGAATCGACGATGTTAACGAATTAATCGACGAGTTTTGGTGGTGGTGGTGGGGGAGGAGCCGGTGTGGTTATGGAAAAGAAGAAGAAGAGAAGAATGAAGATGAAATGAAAATAAAAAAACTGATTAGGGTAATAGAATTATAAAGGACAAAGGTAGTATTGTAACTTCAACCATATTTGACCTCCCCTTAGTAAGGTCACATTCCACTTAAAATTGGGTATCCCCAATTAGTTTGGGTATACCCCAATCTCCCCACGGTTGAAAAGGACGAAACAAAAAAAAATAATCTATGAATTATGATCAGATGATATCTTTTCCCAACTGCATTTGTGATACTCTCCAAAAATGTTCAATAAACCTTACAAATGGAAAACTCATCAGGAACAATGATTATTTGGGTTAGGTACCGCATCAAAGGAGTAGGAGAAAAGGAGAAGGTCAAGATTCCAGCCGACCAAGGCACAATTGGATGACACAAGTCATGGGCTGTGGTGGGGGTGGGGTAATGGAATATAATGAGATTCAGACTAATTAATCAACAGTTCTGCCATGTGTAGTAGAACCATGCACATTAGATGTTTGGCCCATGCAGTACACCTCCAAAGTCTAAAGTATCATCTAACAACCGCATGTTAACATTGCAATACTACTTTAGAAAGTTTTTTTTTTTTTTTTTCTCTTTGAAAATGGTTCTTCGATCAGGGGAATGTGCAGCATTTTCCAGTGTCTAAAAGGTGAACCTGTTGAAGTTAGAACCTTCAACTAATATGTGAACGTGAGATTAACATTCTATGAGTTAATAGTTGAAGAAAATAATGAAATATGTGTACAGTATATTAATGGGATCTACAAATGCTACTAATTATATTTTTTCTTTTGATTAGAAGAGAAGAGAAATTTATTAAGAGAAACGAATTTCCAAAAGTATTTTTATAAATGCTCTATAAATTATGCAAAATCCACTGACACTGTAAATTGAACAATTATGTAATATGTGGCCAACTAAAGTATACAGTAGCATACCATACGATTTCCATGAATGCATTATGAATTATTGAAGCTTTAGAGAAGTTAGGAACATATGACTCTGCCGATCAAAAAAAAGGAATGTATATGGTTGAATACATCTTCAATTATTGATCATGTAATGTAAAAGCTTCAAGAGATGCATAGATCATCACAGATATAAAAGTGGACATTGTTTTCAGGTTGTCCACCCCAAAAGAAGATGATTCTCCTCGCATGAAATAATGGTCACACATTATTTCCCAAGAAAATGGAAGCTCACTCATATTGTCTACCATATATGCAAATTTTGATATCCTTGGCCCTTTCTCTTTTTATTACTCTGCTTTGCTTTGGAACTGTGTCGGAGAGATTATTAAGTCAACTGAACAATGTCGTATATACGAATCCCAAATTCATGATAAGATGGCACATGTATATTGCATATGTATGAGGAAATTAGAAATTCACAATTTCATGAATTTATGCATGGCCCGGTTGGTTAAACTTACGGTTCCGTCTCCGAATATTCAAAGGTCCAAATGACATTGTACGACTAGCCTATAGACTAATATCTGAATTTCTATTTTTTTAGAAGAGACCCTCTCTGGAGAATTTATTCAAAAGGAAAAGAAAAACAGAAAGGAAGTCAGGGCTAATATCTGAAATTCTGAATCTTCTTTGGAGCATATAATCCAACTCCACATAACTTGGGTAGTCTTCAAGTATCACAACTCACAAGTCATTTGAGCAGGAAAAGTATATGCATGCTTACATCAGACCTCTCAAGTGGAAATTGAAAAATAAATCCATCTATCAAATTAAAAAGTAAAGAGATATCAACCAAGATCTAAAAGGTATAATTATGGATCATTTCAATGATAATTTCTTTTATCTTTAACTAATGGCTTAAAATGAAAGAATAAATTTCTCCTCGACCAAAGTTGAGTCATGAGTGTGGTAGGCAAACAGTGATCTAAAACAGTGGCGGAACCAGAAAATGAATGTTGGGGTGGCTTGAAAACAAATTGGCTTGACTTGGGCTGGTTTAAACCTATTTTTTAGGCTTGATTTTTGTAACCAAACACAATTGCACTACAAAATGGAAGTTTTTTTTGGACTTTGTGCTGGCTTAAGCCAGCCCAAGTCACTACATAGATCCGCCCCTGATCTAAAATTATTACTCCCTCTGTCTTTTTTTATTTGTCCTAATTTCTACTTTGGTCTGTCTTTTTCTCTCTGTCCGTTCTGTTTATAGACATATTTTTCCCTTAAACTATCAAATATACCCTTTATTTTTTATAATCATAAAATCAGTTTTAATATAACTTAATTCAAAATCTTAAAATATTATCACCATGTATATCTATTCAATATATCTTTGTATTAATCGTCATTCCTATTTTATATAAAAACATTTATGGATATATATAAAATTCCTAATATAACTTCTACTTATTCTTACATAATTTTAGTTTTTGGTAATAATGTAACATTAAATAGGGCTAGTCAAGGGTTAATCATGACATTTTATAGGATTTCGTTAATATTTTGACAAAGTCAATTAGGATTGTTAATTTAGGACGGAGGGAGTATTAGATAATAATCAAATCATTCTAATTTAAAAGAAGAAATAAGGAGGGGATTAGACTCGTAAAAAGTTTTATGTAGGGATGTTTCTGCATCTTCGAGGGATTTTATTCATTAGATTTTACTCGGAAAGGATTCCACCTTTTAAGGGCAATTCCCAAGATCTGTCTATTTTGGTCCTACTATGGATTCAACAAACGAGAAAAATGGATGGGCAAGTTGGAAAATTTATTGGTTTGCCCATTGCGATTAATAAAGAGCCGCGTGTCTCTCTTCCAGTCATCCGCGCAGCTTAACTAAATCCGATGGCGGCTTCAGAAATCCGCACGTCCTTTATCTACCCGTCAACGGATAAATATGAATTGGATCATCCAACAACTCTAATTCTTTTCCTTATAAATTCAGCTCATGTCAACTCAAAAAATACACCAATTTTTTCTCTCCACTCAATATAATTTGTCGAAAAATATGTCTAGACCCTTGTTAGTTCAACGAGATCAGTATACTGGAGAAGAAGATTTAGCTATTTGCAGAAACTATATGTTGTTACAAACTCAGCTTGCTAAAGCACACTATTCGGGTGTGAAGTTCTGGGCGGTTATTTATGAGAAGTTCTGTAGTGGCACTCGTAACCTGGATCGTCGTGTTATATGCTACATACAAAATCGTTTTGAGACAATCAAGAAAGAAGTAACTAAATTTATAGCTTTAACAATGCAAGTCAATCGTTTTAGAGTGAGGGGTGAAACTGATGCTGAGTTGGTAAGAAGATCTTCAGATTAATGGCGAAGATGGAAAAATATGGTTTTCCGTTTCGAAGGTTGTTTCGAAATCCTTAAGGTGTTGAACAATTTCAACCTCTTTTTATTAGATGTTGTTCCACCGAGTACATCACCTCAATGAAGATGGTCAATTACAAGTCTTTCGATTGGTTAATTAAGTTAGTAAATTAAATGGCATTTCTAACTAGAAGTAATTGTTATACTTAATTTATAAATATGTATTTTAATTTCAACAGAAAGCACTACTTTTCATCAATTAAAATTATAATTATATTAGTAGCAGAAATAAAAGTTACAACTCTTCTAACATCGATCATCATTATCTTCACCTTGATTCCATTCTCCAAGACCCGGAATACTCCCACTTGCCAACAAACTTGAGAATTGACCTTTATCTCTGTAGTTTTGAAAACCATAAGAGGGTGGTTGTAACCCAGAAGTTCATACAAATGTAGAAGAGGTTGCTTGTAGTGGTGCAACGGTATGATAAGCTTGATTCTGGTTTCAAGGCGAAAATGATGTTGAAAGGCATCTCGAATCTGGTTTAATTACTTGATGTTGGGAAACAAACACAATTTGATTTTCTGTATCCGAAACTTGTGTTTCTCCCACTTGTGTACCGTCAGACTCGTGCCATGATGGTACTACCGGAATGATCACGACCACCAGGATTTACAGTCGGATTGAATCCAAACATGGTATCCGTCTGCCATTTCTAAATTGTCTGCAAGTGCAATCCTGACATTTGTTGATTTATCTAATACAAATTGTTAAGATCTGTCTTTAACTGATCTTTACTGCCACCCACATTGTAATATAGACAGGTACGTTCCGTAGCTACCGAAACTATCGGGATCGTGATTGGTTCGCCTTGTGAAGTTATACTTGGCAACTCCAATGTATTTCAGGAATATTTGATGAAGATGACGAAGAAATTCCATATGTGGTGGATTAAGTCATAAAGCATGGTTCTTCTGGAGGTGGTTGGGAATGAAGGACCTATCACGACTCATATGTCCTAACGCCGGGAAATAAAACTCATAGATGTGCATGTTGTGAACACCAATGGTAGGCTTCGCAATCGTGTGGTACAGTTGGAGGTATTGTTCTTTAGTAATATTCACTTGAGTGTTTAATTCAAACCTCTCCCATGGCTGTTGCCGCAACCTATCAAATCTAATTTGGAGACTTGCATTTGTCTTGGGTGGTTGATCGCAATTGCCAAAGTATGTTGTAACGGTAAAAGTAGTCTTTCTCCCAAATACCAAATACCAAACACCTCTATTCATTTTCGGGGTGAAAAAAACCACTCTTTGGAGTGAATAATCAAGAATAATTTGTACTTGATGATCGTCGAACTCAGGAAAATCAGTATAAGGATGAACAACAACATTTGTGTTGCTCCGGGTCATTTATTGATACCTTGGAACAAATCCGGAAAGCGTCTCTTCTTTACCAGTGTCCTTTTCCCAGTTATTCTTGTAGTACATGTCCATAATTGGAACTCTACGGGTATTATCTTTAAGAATTGGTTTACCAACACAGAAGTAAATATACCACCTATACTGCAAATTAATCAATAACTTAGTATTTTGACCGTGTTTATTTTGTTCATGAAAAAATAATCAATTTGAAAATCATAATTTAAATATTTACCTCTATGATGCCCCAGAAACCAGTGAAGTTGGCTACACCTATGGATGCTGCATCGAGGCCGTTGTAAATTTCTGCTAAAATTGTAGACCCCCAATCACGATTTTATACACTATCAAGATCTTGTAACGCTTCAATCCAACCAACGTGAGAAACATTTGTTGAGTTAGGAAAGAACGTTTGATCCAATAACCACACAAACACTCTTTCGAGTTCCTCATATTCAGCTACATTTGTTAGCCTTCCTTGAGCCCTAGGAAACGCTTCAACGCTGAACAATATATTTCACCTCCTTTGAACTCTTTATGATCTTCTCGTGCACGTGATTCTACAAAAAAAGGGAAGAAGCGTCTTCCATTTGTTATTTGACACTCATTCGTTTTTGTTGAATGGTAAGGGTCTCCCTCACCACTTGGAATTCCACAAATGAAATAAAAATTAAAGGGGGTAATTCCTATGACAAGAATGATATCATCTAATTAAACATTTTGCATTAATCAACAATTATTTAAATGTAAATTTTAATTTTAGTTAAACAAGCTTACCAATTTCAAAGTCTGTGAAATCAAACGTGTGCGTCGTAGGCCACCACCTTTCTACCAATATTCTCGTAAGCGGTGCAATTGTGTTTTCTGTGATTTACAAAATAAAACCGACTCCAGGGATAACTATCTACTCTATCTCAGAATGAAGGGGATAGAGCTAGATAAACATCATTTAAGTCTTTGTATCCACCTCTCATTTTATAATATGTTGACCTCTCTTGATGCCCCAACATGTGACCTAGAATTAATTGTATGGATCAGCAACTACACTCGGCAAAGCAAACTATGCATCACAATTTTGAGTAATCGACATTTGTAGCAAACACCGGTATTTTTTTACTTTTTCGATCTCTTTTTTTTCCTTAAATTGTTTATGGAACCCTCGTCACCGTTATTTTATACTAAATATGTAAATAACAAGTAGGAAGTTTTGTTTAAATAAATTAGGAAGAAGAGAGTGGAGTGGTGTGGTGTGACTGAAAATGGTTGAAAATGGAGGAATTATATGGTTTTGAAATTGTAACAGTTGGGGAAAGAGCCGTTGGCTTTTTACCGTTGGAAGATCTTGTGAAACCGCCCGCCAACGGGGATTTTGCAGCCGCCCGCTAATGGGGTTTCTGCATTCACCGTGAGTCATGCCCACCTGCGCGCTTCTTCATCAACCGCTCGTTACTTTTCCCATAGTAGAAATCTACCTTTGCTCATCCACCTGGATTTTCAAAAAGAAAAATTTGGTCAGTTCCATAGGAACTGCCATAAGTAATCGCACTTAAATAGTCAAATCTCTCTAATTGCACATTCTCTATAGGCTGGGAAAAATTTATATTTTTGCAATGTGCCAACCCTTGTTTAGGTTCATATAGGATTGTTGTGTTTGCAGCCTATGGAGTTGAATAAAGGATTAATGGAAGATGGATTTTTTCATCTTATAGAGTAGTGTAAACCCTATAAAATAAAAAGGGTATAAGCTCTGCTCCGGAAAATAATACACATATCACCAAGCTCGAGATCCCCTCTTTGTATGTTAGTTTCTTTTGTTTATAACATCTTCTATCTCCTTTAATTCACATATGTCTTTGAGATAATTATTTATAGAAATGACATCCTTTGTTTATCAAGGCATTCTGACCTTTGTCCAAACCTCTTTGACCGCATCGGTCCAATCCTTTACAGTGGTGCGTAGTTATCATATTACACTAGCTTCAACGCTTTATACTCTTTCAGTGCACTAATGACTAATCCCATGAGTATAATTCCTATTATGCCCTTCTTATGTTTTGGGGTATCTAAAAGTAGAATCAAACTATTTAAAAGTTTAGATTTCCAATATTAGAGCAAGTATTGTGGTATTCTTTTTTTTTTTTGACGGAAAGAATACCCAAAAAAAGAGAAGAAAAAAGACCCGTATAAGATGCAAAGCCTAAAGGTTGCAAGTTGGCTTCCAAACAACTCGTTTGAAGCCATGTTCTACAGTCACATAAAACATGTGTCTGAATCCATTCCAAAGCATCAAGTCAGGTGGGCACTTTGGAGTGTTGCTTTTTATCAAACCGTCCAAATTTAAGATCTTGGGGTAATTTGAGGAAGCGGCTAATCACTCTACTTTGGAAAACCAGTCCATAAGACTTGATCTTCCGTTTTATATTCCAAAACTGCAGTGGCAGTCAATTCAGAGTTGCTCTGAAGGCAGAAAAACAAAGACAAAAGAAAAGTATGGAATGTTTTCTTGAATTAGCAAAAATCGGTTGAAATTATAGCATTATACAGTAAAAACTCCATATATCAATAAAGTCTATATGTTAATAAAAAAATTATAGTCCCAACTTGGGCCGGTTATAAATAGTAATGACCTTCACATTTTGATATTAATAGATTTTTCTGGTCATGCTATAAGGACTTTACCTCTATATATTAATATAATTGATATTATATATGAAACTTATAGATCTTGTTATATCAAAACCCAAGATGAAATAAAATATTTATTTATAGTTACTTGAGAAAATGATGTAACTTTTGAATTGTTATCGCATCTTTTAATCTGCGAATGTGTAAGACCTCATTACCATGGACACCTTCTTGTTGAATCCAAAACGTTTACAACTTGTCGAGCATGTTTAACGCTTCTTGGGGTGAAACTTTTGGTATCTCCGTACTAGCATTATCATCATTATCTCCCTCTACTCTTTATCTAATTCCATCAATTTTTCTTCTTCGGTTAATGCATATACAAAATTTGCTCATTTGGATGATTAAGGAAGACATGCATATACATTCTAGTAGTGAAGTTGTACAATTTGATTACTCAATTCCTTGACTATTCTTTGATTTTCCTCGTGTACTTCATTTGCAACTAACAATTCATCAACATTATTGGTTCGAATTTTGTAGTGTTTAAAGCAATTTTCAGTTTTGCGTGGCTTCACATACATTGACCATGAGGCAACTGCATTTATCATTCCGTCAAGGATGACTATCTTTGATGGTTCCAAAACTTGCTCTTTAATTCGTCTCAAAATATCGTTTACATACATTGAATTATCTAGAAGAAATATCAAAAAATCCTTAATGGTCTTATAAATTCATAAATAGATACATTTGTTTGTGTATTGTAATTACATATATGTGTATGCATTATCGAATATCATTTACGTGCTTTAAGCTTTAAGCAGGTGGATTCCATCATTGACAGTGTGAAAGTGTTTTTATACAACTGGTGTGTAGGAACTGATATTTTTCAGGGATACTCATTGAGTTCTGTTTTGCTCAACTGGGAAGCAATTATGTCTTAATTTTGTTTCTATTTTTTCCTTCAGGGAACTCTACTAAAATTGAATTTCTTTTGTACTTTTGTTCCAATCAACTTGCCACTCTCTTGGTGGTAGGCTGATTTTTTCAATATATCTTGCCCTTTTTGAGTAAAAAAAAAAAGCTAGCACAAAAATCATTATTTTGACACACCTCCATGTATTAATAACTCTCTCTCTCTCTATATATATATATATATATATATTAATAATTTTGTGAAGTCCCAAAATTTAATATACATAGTTTTTTATACTGTAGCTTCGTAATTTTATAAATTTTATCCCATGAAAATTCGGTAATTTTAATTTTATAAATAACTTATCCCATGAAAATGCTCAAACCTGTATTTGGCTCACCCTTAATTTCTACCTCTCTTAGTCCATTACGAGGTACTTATTCGAGTCCACTCCAAACTCCACGGAAACATGATTTATAAAGGGGATACCACTATTAGTGGGGTGATACCAATTCAGCGATCCGACGGTCAAGATCTGTTAACATATATTTGTTTTATATGGATTGGTATCACCCAAGTAATACTGGTATTCCCTTTATAAAATGTGCACAGAAGAGTTAGCTAATTGAAATCTGTCGCGTGTCATTCCTGCTCCAAACAGTGGGTCCCAATTTCCACTCACACTCACTGGATACCCGTGAGTCGTGACCTTCCTTTACTTAACACTATAAAAACCCACATGCATCACTCCATCCTTGCACACCACAGTCCACACTCCACAGAATACTGAGATTCAGTTCCATCATTTGCAGCGTGTTTTGAGTTCATACCAAGGTAGAAATGGTTAACACGGAGAAAGACTTAGAACAACAATTCACATCCATTAATGCGTCGATACAACGTGTTAATATACCTCCACCACAACCATTTTTCGAAACGTTCAAATCTTCCCTCAAAGAGACTTTCTTCCCTGATGATCCTTTTCGTCAATTCAAAAATCAATCAGCCTCTAAGAAATTTGTGCTAGGTTTACAATATTTCTTACCCATTCTTGAATGGGCACCTCGTTATACATTTCAGTTTTTCAAAGCTGATCTTATTGCTGGTATCACCATTGCTAGTCTTGCTATTCCTCAGGGAATTAGTTATGCTAAATTAGCGAACTTGCCACCAATTTTTGGTTTATGTAAGTAACAAATATCAATAGGTTAATGGACATACAATGAACAACAAAAACACTAATTTGAGGTTGAAAATATGGATATTTTTCTTTAACATTTTGATATATAATAGATTCTAAAATATTACAGATTCGAGTTTTGTTCCGCCGTTGGTGTATGCAATGATGGGAAGCTCAAGAGATTTAGCAGTTGGGACTGTTGCTGTTGCTTCACTTCTCACAGCTTCCATGTTGGGAAAGGAAGTGAACGCTTCTAAAAACCCTACACTTTATCTTCAGCTAGCTTTTACCGCGACATTTTTCGCCGGTGTATTTCAAGCTGCCTTGGGATTCTTAAGGTAAAGTGATACCGGTAAAGGTGAAATATGTGGAAAAAACTAAAAAATGGAAGTTGCATGCATGTTAATATGTGGGGTAACTAATTTGTTTCGAGATTTATTAAGATTTATTTTCGTGATTATTTTAGGCTTGGGTTTATTGTGGATTTTCTGTCACATGCAACCATAGTGGGGTTCATGGCTGGAGCAGCCACTGTTGTTTGTCTGCAACAGTTGAAAGGGATTCTAGGGCTTCAACACTTCACCCACGACACTGATCTTGTGTCAGTTATGCGTTCTGTCTTCGGCCAAACACATCAGGTACTCTCTCTCACACGTACACACATCAGCCACTGATCTTGGGCCCTAAGCACATCTCCTACTTTTTCATCGCCCCGTGAGCGGTTGATGAAAGAGTAAATGGCTTAATTTTGGAAGGTGCTGGATAGATAGTGAAGTCCCTAGCTACCTTGCTAGCTAGCATTACTGAGATTGATATCACTAAGACGAATCCTGTATAGTTGAGTAGTAAATTTTTTCCATTTTTCCTGTTTTACTGAATAGAATTTATTCTTGCGGTTGTTGTTTTTGTGGGCATTCATTATTCATATTGCAGTGGAGATGGGAAAGTGCTGTCCTGGGTTGTTGCTTTCTGCTCCTCCTTATTCTCACTAGATACATCGTAAGTAACCTAGAACTACACGTTATTAATGATTGATTGTCACTAATTCGTCTACTCATTGGGCACACCCTTGCGATAAAATGAAACACTAATTAATGAAGTAATATGTCTTGTCATATTATTATCCTTTGGTACTTTTTATGATTTTACCAACGATATGCAAATTTAATTAAACAGAGCAAGAAAAGACCAAAGCTCTTTTGGATATCAGTCATGGCACCATTAACCTCAGTCATTTTAGGAAGTTTTCTTGCGTATCTCACCCATGCAGACATGCATGGGGTTCAAGTGGTAAGAGTTTTCTGATTCATGCGTTAGTTATTATTGGAACTCATATACTTAACACATTTCCAAAATCGATCTTAGTGGATTCACCATTCAAGTCTGTCAAAAACAATCTACTTAAAGACCCTCAAGTCAGATTGTAAATCTTTCTGGCGTGACCATGACATCTATCAGAGTTGCAATAGCGAATTATGTGAAGCTTTTTTATCTGAATGAGTGTTCGCACAAATCGAATTCAGTTAAACTGAGCCATGGCAAGCTATGTTGTAAAAGGCGAGGGCCTTTGGGGCTTAAGCGCCAAAGGCCCACTAGGCGTTGGACTATCGCCTAGGAGGAAAAGGCGCCAAGGCGCTATAGTTTGACTAAAACTTGAGATTTCTAAATTTTTCTCCACGCCTAGGCGCGCCTCGCCTCGCCTAGCTCCTAATACAAAAGTGAAATGATATCTAATTGTTGTACCCTTATTCTTAAGTATCAAGTGAGATTCTGATTTTTGCTCTTAACAGATAGGGGAACTGAAGAAAGGATTGAACCCACCATCTTACTCTGATTTGGCATTTGGTTCAACTCATCTTATGACAGCCATTAAAACCGGAATCATCACTGGCGTCATTGCTCTTGCTGTAAGGCTAGCTCTACTTTGCCTAATTGTTACAGTTTTTAAATTGGATCACCTAGCTGGGATTAGTTTTTGCTGACTTATTAATCTCTCAGTCAGACAAAACGTCTAATAGAGGGTTCCTAAGATTAAAAAAAATTAGTCAGGTTTTGTTAAATGCGCAACACATATATTATGCAGGAAGGAATAGCAGTAGGGAGAAGTTTTGCTATGTTCAAAAATTACAACATTGACGGAAACAAAGAAATGATTGCTTTCGGAATGATGAACATTGCCGGCTCTTGCACTTCTTGCTACTTAACCACAGGTTAGTTTATACTTTATACACCTTGGCCCCAGTGTTTTTAACCAGATAAAGGATTGTTTTCAGTAATTCATTTTAGTTCTTGTTTCTGCTCCTTGTTCAATGACAACAGATGTTCATAATGAATATGATTTCAGGTCCATTTTCGAGATCGGCTGTAAATTATAATGCAGGATGCAAAACAGCAGTTTCAAACATCGTAATGGCAACAGCCGTGATGATGACATTATTATTTCTAACACCACTGTTTTACTACACCCCTTTAGTAGTACTCTCCTCGATTATTATATCAGCGATGCTAGGGTTGATTGACTATGGGGCTGCTTCCCATCTCTGGAACCTCGACAAATTCGATTTCGTTGTTTGCATGAGTGCGTATTTTGGCGTTGTCTTTGGCAGCGTTGAGATTGGCCTAGTCATAGCAGTACGTGATCGACTTCTAATTTGAGTTGAAATTCTCCATATTTATGTCTTGAATATGGATATCAACGTATTATTGTTCTAATTCAGCTGCCCGAACTGCAACCTCAGGTTTCTGTATCCATGCTCCGAGTGTTATTGTTTGTAACAAGGCCAAAGACTTGTGTACTTGGAAAAATTCCTAATTCCATGACCTACATAAGTGTCGATCAATACTCTGTTGCTTCTAGGGTTCCTGGAGTTCTCATCCTCCATGTTGATGCTCCAATCTATTTTACCAATGCAAGCTACTTGAGAGAAAGGTAACCCATATCAATTGAAATATTTATACCCCTATATGATTGGGTACTAGTGAAAGCCTACGCAGTAAAAAATGAATTTTTTGCTTGTAGAATCTCGAGGTGGATCGATGAAGAAGACGACAGCCTAAAATCTTCCGGAGAAACTACATTGCAATATGTTATCCTTGATATGGGTGGTAAGTGATCAAAGATCAAACTGACACAAGCTAAGCTGATATAGACTTTTTTTCTCGGTCAGCAACAATCTTTGTTAACATTTTGCATAATTGTAGCTGTTGGGAACATCGACACAAGTGGAATAAGCATGTTAGAAGAAGTCAAGAAACACACAGATCGACGTGCTCTTAAGGTAGATCTGGTTTAGCATTTTTATTCCTAAAGAGTGAAGATATATGCTAGCACTTGATTTTAACTTAAGGAATCAATAAAATTGTTTTTCTTTTCATAATTAGCTTGTGTTAGCAAACCCTGGAAGCGAGGTGATGATGAAGCTCGATAAATCAAAGCTCATTGAGGGAATCGGGCCAGAATGGATATATCTAAAAGTGGAAGAAGCAGTTGAAGCATGTAACTTCATGCTTCATTCATACAAATCAGCATCAGGGCCTACCAAGACCAAATCAGAAACCCAAGATAATAATGTTTAGCAATCATACTAATCATAACAGTACACTTACCATGAAGATTGGCCAGTTGCATCCCAGCTGTTTCTCATTTCAATAGGCTAAACAAATTATCTAGCTCAAGTTGTTTGAGGATTTTCGTACAAATAATTTGTAATTACAAAACAAAACATATAATGCTATCCATTTTGGAGTGTTAATGAAAGTGTGAATTCCCATTACTAATTTCCAGCTAGCTAAAATTCTTCAATAATTTCTGGTGCAATTAATATCTCTGTAATATTCATGAATCCATTCTAAGTGCTAAGGCAAGTCCAAAGTCTTATCCACTAATTCCTAGCAAGCTAGTTAGTCCTATGCTAGTGATCTACTTCATTCCACGTGGAGTCCACTACAGACTAAAAAGAAAAAGAAGACATCGCACTAAATAAGGTCGAACTCTAGAACTTTAAATTTGATCCAAAGATATGCTAATTCCAACCAACTTGTGACAGTGTTAAAGGTTCAGAACAATTTGACACTCTACAAGGATGATTAGACAGCCACAAATGACAAGGGCTGGAAAGGGACTAGACGACGAAGCTAAATTAAATTTTGTAATCCTTAAGAACTCTCTCCCAATTGCAACCTTTCGAATGATGGCAAAAGTACATAGTATAGTCAAAAGTAAAATAAGTGTGCATGGTTGAATAACATGATTTCTAGATAATAGATACATATAGCGTCCAAGACTAAAACCATCTAGCAAAAAGACATACTTTTCCACACATTTTAAAGAACTGCAGATATGGATCTTACAAGCTTCTAACAATGCACTCCATTAGTTGGGAACTTTTGCCTAGATGGGAACGAAAATACATTCCAACTATTTATCAACTTCTTGACATATTTCCCAATACAAATGAGGCAATTTAAATCTTGAAACACAAACAGCTAAACTGTAAAGAAATCCGAACAGATACTTCTGAGTCAAGCTTTGCAAAATCATCACTCATGTAACAATTGCAAATAAGTACCTGTTTTCTTGTGTGACATCCAAGGATTTTGAGTTTTGAAAAGTCTATCAGATTTGCTTCCTTTATGTCCACAGACAACCAAGTATCTTCATAAACTCAAGACACCAACTGCTTGATGTGTAGAATGAGATCTTTGTCTACTTTAAAGGATGTACATCCATGTTCACAGCCTGGAACTTGAACCAAAGAAAATGAGTCTATAGAGTACTAGAATTAGTTTCTTTAAAAATACGCGGAATGACTTCATGCACGCCCACATCCAAAACCTCTGGATTCCTGAAATTATAATTAGCAAACATGCACATTTAGTCCAATTTGTATTACTTCGTAAGTATCAAAGATTTGGTAACACCAGCCAAAACAAAAAACAAAGAATCCATAAAATTGAGCACTAGGCCAACGCAAGATTAAGGTAAACGATCCAGATACCATATTATCAATTCGCCTGGAGTCCTGGACTCAACTCCAAGCACTTATATCCAATAAGTATCGAATTCTAGAAGAAATAACACTAGTCTCTTCATTGTGACAAGACCCATGCTAACGATGTACAGGATTGTGTAGGAATGAAAAAAGGAAGCTAACCTGCAAACTGTCCGCCCTTTTTCTGTGGAACTAGGAATAAACCACAATTTCCGCAAGCAAGGTAACTCAAGTTGAACAAAGAAACCGTCGCTTTGCCCATGCTTCCACTTTCTGGACCCCTGTCCTTTCCAAACCTAAACAGCCATCAATGATATTTAGTCTATCAGGATAATATTGGTTCTTACAAAACATTCTAACAATGTTACACTGCCATAAAATATTGTTGTTTCTTAATTAAAACTTGATGCTAATAGCAGTCAAAATCTGATATAATAAAGAGAAAATAAAGTTCCAGATATACTAGCAATCCTAAGTACCTGTGGGTAGGATATAATATTCTTAGGAACCACTAAACAAGCTCCTCTTGCGAAAGAATCTTCAGCATACTGCCTTAAGAATGGAAAACAGCTTCCATGTGTATTGGGAGATTCAAATGCCTGGTCCGAACAATAAGGCAAATGTAAGCAATCAAAAAGAAATGAAAAAAGCCATCAACAAACTGAGATAATGTTTATCAATTAGTTAATGGTTAGGATCAGAAAGTTGCTTGCCCCATTTTGAACTTCAATGGATAATTCAGAAACAAGAAACAACAATTTAATAACAAAATTAGATCTATCAGGAATACAAATCCAAAGGAAAACAAGCGGAGAAAGAACAGAAAAGAAGGGAGAGAAAAAAAACTGCTAAAGCTATACTATACCTTGTCAATGTTGACAACTGGGGCATACTTTTCAGTATCTGTCTTTTCTTTATCAAGAAGATAATAAACTCTTGCATCCACTTTATCTGTTTCGTGCCATGATTTAACTGCCATCTCCATGGTCTCGACAACATAAGAGAAGATCTCCCTTGAATTTTCATCAGCTCCATATTTTTCAGACTGTAAAAAGATGTTCAAGTTAATCACAGTTCTGGATGACATGACCATTAACTGTAGACGTAGAAAGATAGGTGCAATACAATGCAGAATGAACGCCTTGGGTACGGCCAAACAATAATATACTTTAGCACCACGGGGACTATAAAACCCACAGACAAGCAAAACATTTGTACATTGACAAATTAGATTTTAGAAGGAAAAAACTGATGTCAACTAAAAGTAGTATCACAACATATTTTTATTTTCTTATATGACAGTATTTAATGTAGGTCACACTCACCAGTTCCTTATTCAATGGCTCCAAGTGTTTACCCATATCGATGTTGGATCTAATACTCTCTAGTTCTTGAACCCGCTTCTTATCTTTTGCCAGCTGACCAAGCCTCTTGATCTTCCTAGACACCTCTGCACTCTGGGGATTGTACTGCAAAGCTATTTGAAGTGCAGCAATAGCCTACAGTTGTGAAGATTAATTAACCGAAAGCAGAAACCATGACAGCATGACCCTACAAATGTGTAATACAAATGAATTACATACATCATCATATCGTTCCATTGCCTCCAAAACGCATCCTTTCCTGAAATAGCCCTAAATCACACAAAAGCTAGGTGAGTTTCCACATGAACTAAGTACCGAAATCAAGGATCCAAAGTCCAACCAAATTAAAAGAAAACTGATAAATCTACCTTATCCCACTGAGGGTTTAAAGTAATTGTCGTCTCAGCATCTGCAAGTGCTTTGCTAAGCTTCACTAAATGCAGAAATGCAGCAGCTCGATTACTGTGAAAGTTATAACAGGAATCAACATATCAGAGCATGTCATGAAATAGCACTCAATCCAGACACCCACACATACATGAGAGTATACAAGCGCAATTTGCTTAATCAGAAATATCAGAACTGCAACATCTAAATCGCAACTAAACCCTCAGGATCAAATGAGACAGTAAAAAGGTAGATTAATTTGAGTAAGTGCATAGTTTCTAGGTCATGAGATGTAAGCAGTGATATGGAGCAGTCATGGGCATCGGCTGGACTCATCCTATCCCTCAATGTCTTATTGATGTGTTTCAGTACATATTCTTTTCCTTAATCAGTACTCAAATCTCTCTTAGATACAAGATAAAATTCATTGCTTTAACTAAATAGTTAAGTGATACCTGTAGAGTGTAGCGTTGGAAGGATCCTTCTTGATAGCTTGAGTATAAATAGCGGCAGCTTTAAGATAATTTCCAGCTTTGAAGAACTCGTTTCCTTGATCTTTCAAACTAGTTCCTGATTCAGCCATTTTTACTTTTAGGGTTTAGGTTTTTGATTAAATCTTCTATCTTATATGGGGTTTTTAGTTCTGTTATTTTTAACACTAAAAACCCTAGGAAGCATCAAAGTGAAGTTTCTAGTTTCTGCACTGGATTTGCAGATTCCGAAGAGTGTGTGTGACTCACTGAAGAAAGCCTTCTTTCCTAGGTTTCTGTACTCTTTTTTTTTAATTTTGGCCTACTGTACACAGTTTTTTTTGGGTTAATTATTCCTATGACCCTAGAAAACATGGGTCTTACTCTTGACCCAGGTTCATAGAAATAATTATGCAAATTATTTTCATGACCCCGAAACAATTGTGAATGTTTTCTGCACATATTCAAGTTGTGCATATTTCCTGCACGGATTCTAGTCGTCGATATTTGCTACACAACTTCATATTAGTGTGTTTGTTCATCTGCACACTAATATGAAGTAAATACTTTAGTATAAACAATTACAAAAGGTTAATTAACATTGTGGATAATATCTGCACACTAGAAAAACAGTGTGGATAATAGTTGCACACTAAAAAAAGTCATGGGTAATATCTGCACACTAAAAAAACGGAAATGATATTCAGCTCTCCACTTAGAGATCTATTCACCACTCAATGCTAAGTGTCACAAGAGTAGTGGTTCAGGGCTATTCAGCCAGGACCCATCGTTGGGTAAAAGGGTTCACCATTTGAAAGATGTAGGGCTTAGATGTTGTTGAGCTGTGAGTAGAGTGGTGTTTTAGAGCTGTGAATAACACCACCGCTAAAAAAATTACTATGAATAATAGTTGTACCTTCAAAAATTATGTGGATAATATCTACACACTAAAAAATAAGAAAAAAACTTTGAAAATCATTTAAGGAATAAAAAGTTATAAAAATACGAATAATTTGATATTTATATTTACGCTCGTTGGATTGGCTTTTCGAAAACCTATCTAAATATTTAAAATTTGTCAAATTCTTACGTATGGTTGGCGAGATATGTTATATTGAAGTTAGTTTGACAATTATACCCTTAAAGTCAAATTTTAACATTTTTATTCATACGACCCTCCTTCTTTTTTAGGGGCCATTTCAATAAATGGGTTAGAGAATTTTTAAATGAGCTTTAAGCCCTAGGCCATAAGAGTAAGAAAGAGTGGGGAGAGGGCCAAACACTTAATTCCCACTTTTTTTACTACACCATAGTTAAGATATACTGATGCTTCTCTTTCCTTTTCCAACCATCATAGACTGAAGTCAAGATTGCTAGACGATTGAAGGTCGGTTCCGGTGCACATAGCAAATCACAAGCTTCGCCACTTTTGCACCCGCTATGGGTATATCAAAGTGGAAATCATAACTCATTAATAGTTTTTATCGAGCGATAGAGACTCTACTTTTCAGTAGTTTTTACACCCCTCGATGGTCATAAAACTGCCAGCGATTATGATGATTATGTCGTTCGACTCAATGCTCGTCGCTCATTGGTTCATCATCCATCTGTCACAAATCCATCCCTATAAACACTTGATTTCAAACTCATTTCAACTCACATGTCCTTTACATTTCTCAATCTCTCACTCAGATTTTTTGTAATCCAAAACAAAATACACTCACAACTCACACCTTCTCTACCCTTTACAATTATTCTAATTTTCTGAAACATAGCTTTTTAATCTCAACCTTAATCTGGCCGAAGTAGCAAAGTTCGGGCTTCAAAATTTATTATCATCGAAGATGAATGTATTTGTTGGAATTAAGTTTGTTTTACCCAAGATTATATCAATGGTGTACAACAACAAGGTAACACAATGTGGGAAAACATATTTCACAAATATGAGGAATAAACCATGAATATCAATGCTCGTGATCCAACTGGGTTGTTGGGTTGTTTTATTCCAAACCTAGCGGTTGGGGATGTCTAATGGATTTTTGAGTTAGCACCGCGTTCAATCAACTGACTAATGGAATTTTAAAGTTGCACCCATGTCCAATCCAGTTATGCACCAGTCAAGTGTCCACCCGCTAAATAGAAGATGGATCAGGTTGGTATGTAGAATTAGACTCCAAATGCTCAGACCTAGCGGGGGCTTGACATAAGCATTTATATTCATGTGCAAGCTTATATTTAGTACCAAAAAAAAAAAAAGGATCGATGCACGATGCACATTTTTTATTTAGATAATGTCTTAAATGATTTGCGCCAATTATTTTATGGTACTCAAATGACAATGAATTTGAAGGTAATATTTTGATGATACCTTCCTCTTATAAAACTCTATATTTTCTACAAAACAATAAGCACAATCCAAGATATCAAACCTCGCTATCTACAAATCTTAATTTCGACCATTAACTTTCAATGGTAGATGGTGATGTTATACGCCTCGTATTGCGCTCATTTTTAGTAAGAGTGTAGAGTTTTGTAAGAGGAACGTATTATCAAAATATTAGTTAAACTCGTTGTCGCTTGAGTTCTAGAAAAATTGACGTAAATCATATAAAATAGTGCCTAAATATGAGTGTGCATGGATCCCACCGTCAAATATAAATAGGCACTTTTGCCGTTGTTTTACCCCCCACACTTTATATATTTACAACCTACTTCATAATTTCTAAAGTAATTCTTGTTTTCGATTCTAGTTTTTCCTATTCACCACTTATAAAGTCAAATAAAATTTGATTATAACTATTACAAACATTATTTTGTCCTCTTTCTCGTAAATCTCTCTTTTTATTAAATTATCATTAAAACCATAAACTCCTAACACTAGGTTAGGATTCAGGTTAATTATAGTACACCGGAAACTCATTACTCCTTTATGTTTTATCATTTAATTTGTCGATAAATAGACTAATTAATCGGTGATTAATCCATAAGTCATTATTTTGGAGGATTCCATTATTGAAACTCTAGGGAAAAATATCCAAACCTTGGATGAATCCAACATCCAACAAGATTATATAATTTCTACAGAAAATACGTTGAGTTTTATAAGATTTGTAGGTAAATAAGTGATCAATATTGGACGTTTGATTTGTTCTTTTTTGTTTTTTTCCTTTTGAATTTCTTTGAACTAGTCCCATATTTCTAGACGACTGGAAGGTGTTATAGTAGTCAAGATACGAACGATGTAAAGGAATAGTAGGTCGTGTCTGAACGACTATGTGCTTTCACAAACGATCGTCTCTGGACGACTACAATATTTGTGATCTCTCTAAAATGAACGAAATTTCCTTTCTTGAGCATTGATTTTGCTAGAACATTTCCTGCTTTCTTTGGAAGCATATTTTTGATACAAAATCAAAAGTTAGTAATACAAAATTAAACAATATATGAGTGACGGTGGTGATCGGTGGGTGGAGGTAGCGTAGAAGAAGGTGATCGTCAGTAGAGACTATGAAGAAGAATTATTTTAGAACTTGGGATTTTTTTGGTTCAATTATTGGGGTGGCTTTCTTGTCGGGTGTAAGTGAAAATTCGAGAGATAGTATTTGAGATATATGAAACATACATGGCTAGTAAATTGGATAAGTGGGGGTGGCAATTAATGTGTGTGGCAAATAGGAAAAGTGTGAGTGGCAAATACTGTAGGTGAAACCTAAAGATATTGTCATTTCTATTTGGTGTTATATTTTTCAAATGGTTGGGAAAAAAGTTTTGCAATTCAGAAAGGGATTGCGGCGCAGTTTGTTGCTCGCTTGCTTGCTATGTAAAACATAAACAGAACATTCTTATTTTAAATTAAAATAGATTTTTAATGTTTTTTTATAAATGATAATTTTTTATATTTATTTTCATTGATGAAATACAACTTTTTTTATTATGGCGTCTTTTTGCCCATTTACTCATTTTCTTCTCTCCTCTTTTCAAGAATTATATCACCGATCTCACTTGAAACACAATAACCATCAAGCAAGAAAACGGGCGGCTAATCATCTCCGCTCAACCCTTTTTTTATTTTCTTCTCTCCTCTTTTCAAGAATTGTATCACCGAACTCACTTAAAACACAATCAAGCAACAAGGCGGGTGGCTAAACATCTCTCCACTCAACCTTTTTATTAGTATTGTGTTATTTTTGAATCCTATTATTAAGGCTTGAAATCCAAATAGTTTTGGGGTTTTTTTGGGTCATGAAATAGCAAATCCAATAGCCCCTTATCCTATTATTATTTTATTAATGCCTAATATACCCTCAATTGAGTTAGTGTTAATTAGGGTGATTAAGTAAACTAATTAGGATTAGTGTATGAATTAGGATTAATCATTACACTAATTTTATGAAAGTCAAAAACTTTTTTTCATCAAAAAATTTTTCTCCTTTTTTTTTTAATTAAGTAAGAGGACTGAGGATTTTTTTTTTTAACATTTTTGAAAATCAACCACCTAATATGGTGGAGCATATCCTTAAATTACTCAGGATAACCTTGTATTTGGAGGAGTTAGTTGATTCAAATCGGAAAACATCCATTAAAAATCTGGGTTTTTTGCAATTTCGGCTGGAAAAACATGAGATCCCAGCCGCAACCGACACTTTTCGGCTGGGCAATGATGAACTTCCAGCCGAAAATATTGTTTACGGCTGGGATAATTTGTCGACCCAACCGTATAACGCAAAAACGGTTGGGAATTGTTGGTGTTCCAAATCGTATTTGTTATTTACGGCAGGAAAATAAAGAACTCTCGGCTGAAATTGTTTTTCTTATTTTTTCTGGTTTCCGGAACCAGAAAAGGCTGGGTTTTCCCAACCGTAAGTGCTGTTACGGCTGGGAAAACCTATCCGTAACTGGTTATGGAAACAAAAAAAAAATCAAAAAAATAATTTCGGTTTGGAAAACCAAGCCGAAACATGTACTTTCGGCTGGGAATCTGAGAACTCCCGGCCGTAAGCACCTTCAGAAGCTTTTTTTTTTTACCCGAAATTCATCGAATCGGATTTTTTAACCATTCAAAAGCAAAAATAAATGATGATTTTTCTTAGTTTTTTCTTTTTATGATGATCATTTTCATCATGATGAAATTATGATCATCATCTTTATCATGATCTATGAATGAGAAGATAATAGTTTTGGGTTTTCTTTATAATCTCATCCTCATCATGATGAAACTATGATCATCATCTTCATGATGATTTATGAATGAGAAGAGAAGGATGGGGAAAAGATAATATATATATATATATATATATATTTATTTATGATCTTCATCTTCTTCATGATGAAATCGTGATCATCGTCTTCATCATGGTTTGTCAATGAGAAGAGAAGAAAAAGAAGGAGAAGAGAAGATTATAGATTTAGGATTTATTTTTTTTGATCAATAGTGAAATTTAGGTAAGGGTACTTTTGACTTTTTCATATACCTTGAGGTCCCCCTATCCATCTTTTGGCTACACATAGCATTTTGAGCCCCCAAAATCCTATTGGGTTGAAGCCCCAATAATAGGATTCTTATTTTTAGTGATATTCAAGTTGGAGTTAAAGATGTGCCGCCCCACATCCAAGCGGCTAAAGGTTAGTCATGTAGTCTTTGTTTTTGCTAACTCATTCGGTTAAAGCGTTTGAAGGATTTTCGGGGGAAGGGACTCTTTCCAGGGGCGAAACTAGTTTAGAGCAAGGGTGTGTTGTTTCACAACCAGCCCAACTGGCTCCCAAGCCCAATTACACCTGTTTTGCCCCAATTAGGGGTGAGCATTCGACCCGAAATACGCGGATTTAATCCGGACTAACCGTAATTTTGCGGATGGATGCCAAAACCGTTCACTAATGGATTGGATGCGGATGCAATTTCTGAAATCCAACGGACTTTGGATTGGGTGCGGTTAAAAATCGGTTGGACATCCATACCCATTAGATTAAAGATATTTGTAGTATTTTTATAAAATATGGGATTAGTTTAGTATTTTTAATAGTCCACTATATAACAAACTTCTCCTCATCAATTTCTTTCATCAAACATTTTAGGCTTGAGATTGAGATCCAATTTCAAGTCTTTTTTTTTCTTTTTCTTGATTGGTTATTGTATTCAAGTCATTTGTGTTACTTTTATTTTCCAATTTAAATTTTCATTTATGGAACAAATTCATTGGATTATCCATATCCAATTCATCCATCCGTGCATCCATTGGATGCAAATCCGTTGGATGTTGGCTTGGATGTGGATGCCAAATTTAAAATCTGGTCCATACCAGCCCATGTTCACCCCTAATTTTGCATAAAATGTGGCCCCAAGCCCTTTTACACCCATATTTAGCTTATGGCATCCGAAAGCAAAAAATTTGCACCCTTTTTCTCCAAACCTGCCTCCGCCCCAGACACTCTTCGCCCTACCCATAGTGGCACCAGATATGATATTTCATGCTTTAACTCCCCTCTTTGAATGAAAATACTCTGTCAATAGCCCTTGCTCTAAGAGGCCAGGTAAAGAAAACGAAAAATCCATTTATGATGCTGATTACATTCTCTTCTTTTACACTAAGGCAACCTTTCAACGTCTTTGTATATACCTTCAGACTACATCCTCTTCTTTTACATCAAGGCAACCTTAACATCCGTAGGAAAATGGGTTCAAATAGAGGATGAAATAAACACAAGGAAATTGTTGTAATCCTGACTTTCAAGGCTCGAATAGATTTCTTTTAGACAATTATTTCTACCCTCCCAATATCAATTGGCGATTACAACAGGTATGTGAAATAATGCCTTCAGGATACAATGAAAGCTCTACAACAGAGAAATTGGATTCAAGGTTTGTACCCCTTGACCCAACCAAGAATACACAAGAAAGGTTTCTGATGATGCTTTAGAAAGAGAGAAAACAATATTAATTTGAATTGATTGATAAGAATGGGAGAATACTTTCACTATTTATAGGGATATTCATGCCTGTTGGTAATCCCTTTTCATCACCAACAGACGCTTCCAAAAGCCATTAATTGTGGCTTATAGGAGAGACGCGTCTGTTCAAGTTTAAATAGAAACTTCTAGGTTTTCCAAAGTAAAACCAGAAAAAAAATTTCACGAGACACCCATGACCTGACCTGTCAGGTCGAACACAGCCGGGAGGGACTACGCCCCCGGATAGCGGCAAACAATCTTGAAAATATCCAACAACATCTTTATATATTTCTTCATGGATTTTTTATTTATTTAAGGTTAAAGATCTTTTCTTTGCATTTCAACTAAACTAAACGACATATGTACAGTACATATTTCTTCTATCCATGCAAATTGCAATTATCCACTCTATAATCTATATACGCGTGATTTTGATGTATGCACGATTTCTATGAAAGATTGGTACCAACTACCTAGCTTGCAAGCTTCGTTTTATCTGGACTTGGTCATTTGACTGTGTAAAAGAAAATTTCAACGTAAAAAGTAAAACAAACATACGAAATTGCAACTAGCTAGCTAGGTATAGGAAAGGAAAGAAAAGTTCTAAAGTCTAAACAAATTTCGATCGGTGACATAAAGAGCTGTTGAGTGTTGTTGCGTGTATCTTTTGTTCCTAATCTTGCAGGATGTTAACTCGAAACCATGTAAAACGAAAAAGAAAGAACAGAAAAACAAGCAAGCTAAATTTAATTATTTAACGTTTGGTACCCAGCAAATGACCAACATCTAGGTTTGGTACCTAACATTTAAGAAATTAAGGGTTGGTACCTAGATCCGCCGTTGACCGTCAAGCTGACTCGTTGACTAACTAAATTTTTGTTTCCGTGACAGAAGTTGCGTTTTTACTTTCTAAGCCTTATAAATGGTAACAATGTCTAGAATTGTCCTAACTTCCGGTTAATGAATTCACACGTGTTTGAATCTGACGTATCAGTCGCATGAGCGGACAAGATTCAAAACTAAGCCTTGAAAACCAAACGAAGCATCTTTTTCTTGTCTCTGCAACTCGATCAACAGTGCGAAGGCATGCCGGATTTACAAAAATCACTTATACTAAATAAAAATTTAGGCAATCGTGAATTTTGGAATCGACTTACACTTTTGGAATCGACTTACACCCTTCCCGAACCCTTTTTTTTTTTTTTTTTTTCCAATTTCATCTTCAACTAAGCACTGCAGTAGTTACAAAACCTAAAAGGGATCAATATTTGATGGAAAATCAGTTATAATTTAAGTATGTAACAACAAAGTTTATTGAGTATGATCGATAATGGATGAATTGAAGAGAACAACTCTTTACTGAAAAGGGTTCTTTACTAAGATCAGAGACAGTTGGTGGTGATTTACAGAGAATTTTGAGAAGAAAATTGGAACATTGAAACTTGATGATGAAATATGGGGTTTTCCTATTGATAACCGATTGAGAGAGATATTGCAATTTCTACGAAACCTGGGTTTTCTTAATTTTATGATGATCTAAATTTTTTAATTCTTCCGAAAATATTGCTTTCATCTTAATTGAATGAGAAGTACAGTTTAGATGCGAAGTAATTTTAAGGTTAACAACATTTGTACGTTAGATTGCTTTCAGGTTGAAGAATGCGAAAAACGGATGAAAATGTAGCAACAAACTTACTTGTTCACTAGCATAAAGTAGCATACACAGAAGGTGTTCTACGAAAGTCCTAATAGAGAAGAACAACACCAATATCAGGGTGAAATTGTAGCCGCTTGATTAATCAGTTTGTGACCGTAAGACCAAAATAAATATGGTCACACGGTTTTTAAGATATCACGTGATAACGTTGAGTTAACTTCGTTAAATAATTAATTTGTATTGATAATTATAAGTTAAAAGTTAAAAGCATATTATGTCAACGGTTTGACTTGACGGTCAACGGCAGTCAAGGTACCATCCCTTAATTTTTTAAATATTGGGTACCAAACCTAGGTGTTGGTCATTTGCTGGGTACCAAATGTTAAATACCCCTTTTTTTTTACCCAGTACTGTAAGTGCAACATATATAGTTTATTTTCATAAAAATTGTACTCCCTCCGTCCCTCATTAGATGAGCTATTTGTAGTTTGCACAAATTTTAAGGCAATGAGGAAAGTGGAGTATATTTAAGTATTTTTTACAATTATACCCTTATGGGCAATAATTAGTAAAATTTAGAAACGATTTATCTCTTAAACTATACCACGGTTTTTTATAAACTTTATACCGTTGAAAAACATTTTAAAACACCTACGCAACGAATATAAACATGACTATCAAATTATACATATTTCTTATAGAAAAAATAATCAATTAAAAAGGTAGTTTTAGAAATATCCCCTTGGTTAGTGAAATAGCTCATCTATTTGTGGACAAAACTAAAAACCAAATAGCTCATCTAATTAGGGACGGAGGGAGTAGATAATATATGCTCTTTTGATTCTTTTCTCTCGTCTTGTTGAAGAGTAAATATGAAGTTTGGATCAGTCTGTCTGGAATACCAGAATCAACACCCAGTCATTTAGTATTTTACTCCAAGTTGGTTTTAGTTTTTGGAGGAAAAAAAAGGTCAAGTTAGACGTTGTCAATGCTGTTTCCATCGACCGTCACAAACCGTCATGTCGTCATTCTTGATTAAGTTATTCTCTAGTTCCATATATAATCTCTATAACTCCCTTCCAATTGAAACTAGTTAGATTATATCAGAAGAACACAAAAATGAGAAACCAGCCATTTCTTCATTTTGGTCTGTTAGGCATTATTGTTGTTCTTTGCTTAGCTCGAGTACCCTCTCATCAAGCCCACCAACATCATCATTTCGCTAATCCTAGACTCAGAAGTGCTTACGAAGCTCTTCAAGCATGGAAACATGCAATTATATCTGATCCAAAGGAGTTTACATCGAATTGGTATGGACCCGATGTCTGCAGCTATAATGGTGTTTTTTGTGCACCAGCACTTGATAATCCGTATATCGAAACAGTTGCAGGAATTGATCTCAACCATCAAAACATTGCTGGTTTGTTACCACCTGAACTTGGTCTTCTTACCGATCTCGCCCTTTTCCACATCAATTCGAATAGATTTTGCGGAACCGTTCCTGAAACTTTTAAAAATCTTCGTCTTCTATTTGAGTTGGATATCAGTAACAATAGATTTGCAGGTAAGTTCCCTTCGGTAGTACTTTGTCTACCTTCAATAAAATTTCTAGATATTCGATTTAATAAATTCGAAGGAAAAGTTCCTTCGAAGCTCTTTGATATGAAACTCGATGCGCTCTTTATAAACAACAACAAATTTCGGTTCGCTATCCCGGATAACTTCGCCAACTCCACTGTTTCCGTGCTTGTATTGGCAAATAACAAACTTAAAGGTTGTTTCCCACCCGATATGGAAAAAATGGCAGGAACGCTGAACGAGATTATTCTTATGAACAATGGGCTGCATTCATGTTTACCCCCAGATATTGGAAATTTGAATAAGTTGACTGTTTTCGACATAAGTTTCAACAATTTTGTTGGGCTACTGCCTGAGATGATGGGTGATATGGAGAGTTTGGAGCAATTGAATGTGGGACACAATAAATTTTCAGGAGATATCCCACCGAGTATTTGTTCTTTGCCGAAACTGGGAAATTTTACATACTCGTATAATTATTTCGATGGCGATGCACCAAGCTGTTTGGAGCTACCTGCTAAGGATAATAGAAAGAACTGTTTTCCAGAACAACCATTACAGCGATCAGAGGAGGATTGTTCGTCGGTTCTTTCGCACCCTGTGGATTGTGCTGCATTCGGTTGTTCAGCAAGTCCATTACCTCCACCTCCGCCATATATAGCACCACCTCCAACTGACGAGGACCTTCATCAATGATACCTATCATTGATGCATCATAATAGACCATAAATCAGCCGTTATGCTATTTTATGGCGGTGTTTTGTTTGTCTTTACATTGGTATTGATTGTATAAAATGCCAAATGAATGTAATCCATTTTATGATATACTAGGGCTTAACCCGTGCCGTAACGGCACGGGCATGAATTAGCTGTGTATTTGTTAGAAGCATGTGAATTAGCTTTGGTAATCTATCAAGTGTTTATCATATGGTTAAAAACAAATGGAATACCTGGTCTAAATTTCCCATCAATCCGTCCACTGCAAACAAAATAACACCCTAGCATCCAAAAAGAGCCGACGACAGTTTTATAAGGGGAAAGCTTCTGCCATATGTTATCCCAAAGTATCTTTTAAGTTGGTGGGAAATACGGGCTAGGTGCTCGTGTTGTTAATTCTTCCAAGGAAAACGGTAAAAATGGTTATTGGCTTAAACAATTTAGAGCATGCGCTGAGTGTAAGACCTTCGCCTCAAAGAACTTATTTGTGGAATGGTTTGACCAAGTGATTGAATCTTTTATTTCTTGTTTTCTTTTTATCGTTCATAACTTCACATATATGCATTATTTTAAATCAAAAAATACCCTACAAATATCGCACATATGGAAACGTCCATGTAAATCTTTGACATCCGACTTTAAAAACCATGATATGTTATTTCTAATATCAGCAGTCGATAACCAATTAAATGAAATACTAAATTACAATAATAGGATTGAAGAGCAGATCTAAGAAAATTCCCGAACACCAAGTGCAGGCAGTGCAACATTAACCAATTTTTACGTATCAACTGCCATCATCAACTACGTTTATGCAACTACCGTCACCAAGTGAGTAGTTCTTAATATCGTCGTCATTCCTCTTTCAGACATGGCTTTACTATATTCAGAGAGACCCCTAAGCATGTAGTGCAGTCCACTGAATGTCGTTTCGTACACTAAGCCACATGCTAGCCAACCCAAGTAAGCTTGACAAAAAAAAAATCAAGACGTAACCGAAATGAACTATTTGACCGGAATACTTGGTCATATGCTAGCCAACCAAGTTACCGAAATCAGAAACAAAATTCCAACATGGAACTGAAACGGACAGTGATAATAAGAACTGCCAAACATTGATGCCAGGCCAGAAATAGTGAGTGTTTGCCTGCCAGTTGCACATATAGAATATAGGTTAACATATACTACCTCCATTCCTAAAAAAGAGGTACTATCACTTTTTCATTTTAGCCTAAAAATAGGCCAATTTGAAAAAGTGTAGTATCTTTTTTTATGGAACCGAGGGAGTACCATATTGGATTAAGTACAACCGATTAGGTAGCCTTATTATACCAATACATTGCTTGATGTGTGGAGAAACTTATCAATAGATGACAGATTCAACTGGTTCTCAATTATGTCTTTAATCAGTAGAGTCACGTACATATTCCAATTTTTAACAAATGCAGAATTGCGAGCAGCGCTAGTAAAGGGAAATCAAGGATGAAATTTAATGAGGAAAATATAATACATACAACAAACAAATTTGCGAAAAATATTGAGAAATAGAATTAGACTAATACCTGAATGCTAATTCAAGGGGTAACTGGAATTTAGAGTACCAAGCTTCTGCAAATCTTACTGCAGTTACACCCCATCCATCAGAACACAAAAATCTCATTTATGACTCCCCAAATCAATCGGAAAAAAAAAACAGGCAAATGGGTGGGAGGGAGTATATAATTTAAATCATTTGCCACATAATTTAAATCATAAACATGAGATTGTATGTTTCGCCGAGTTAACACATGATGTATAAAGTCCGGAATTTTTTTTTACAAAGCCAGCATCCTTTAATAAGCAAATGCAATGCCATTAACATTTTGTGACTAATAAATAACGAAACTTACCTTTTCTTATGCAATCTGCAAGGCTGTTGGATGTTTTTCGCACCTATGTAGTAACGCCAAGATCTCTTCAAGCAATAAGGAGAAGTCCAAAGATGAAGATTAGTCCTAGCCGTCCATCTGTATACAACTACTGAAACAAATACATTTCTTCATTAGATTTTCAGACTTTGGAATTGGTAATTTACTAATTACTCCTAACAAAACCTTGGTTCACTAAATTCTCCATCCGTGTTGTTTGCCTATAGAGAACTACTATTAGTACAGCTATTTGTCCTCTCGAATGAAAAAAAAAAAAAAAGTGTTCGGCATACCAAAACGCTCCCCTGCAATCCTTGTAAAATGCACACCAAAAAAAAAAAAAAAAATTGATGTTAATTACCTTATTGTGCCTCCGATGCAGCACCTTCCAATTTATCCCCGAATGTGTATTGGTAGCCTTATTATACCAATACATTGCTTGAAGTCTGTGGATTACCTTGAATTACAAAAATTAAAGATGGCAAAGAGACTACAGGTTTTTTGCTTCCACAATTGGATATCAGAAACTGTATCCCTCCTGAAATATTTGCATAAAAATAAAATAAACCTTAAAAGAGAATTTAAAAAATATAATCAGCAATTTTCAGTTGCTAACACGCATGAAAACAATGAATGAATTATACCTTAAAAGAGAAGGTGGTTCTATAATCCATAAGGTGATCTCTCAAGTTATATTTTGCACTGAAGGAAAGCCCAAATCGTGCGACTCTCTTGTCTTCATTAATTCATTTTTTATCACCCACTCTATTTATCTTCTTTGTTATTGAATCCGAGATCAAAGCCTGCAACAGACCATTTTGTTCATGAATTCTAGAACATTAAGGCTGCAACAGAACTCGAAATCAAAACGCAGTTCAGTCAATGAGAAGAATAGAAATTTAGAAAATATTAGGGTTTCAACAATTTACCTTATGCATCACGATCATATACGATAAAGAATCAAAATTCAATAAGATCAACGAACACATGGATGGTTAGACCCAAATTATTTTTTCTTTTGCAAAAGCATTTGAATCCCCAACGGAGATTGAGAAAAGTTGAGTTTTCTTTGGAGAGCAAAGAGGGAAGTCCCAAGATCTTTTTATTACTAAATATCACACGGGAGAAGGAATAGCCGGTTGTACTTTTTCCTTGGAAAACGTTTTAAAATAACCCCAGCCGTAGATTTATCTTTGTGAGGACAAATCTGAACCGCCACTAACACAGGCAAACTTAGCCAAACTATGCTTTACACACGTGCGGGTAATGGGTGTGGTCTGCACAACCACGACCATAGATTTATCTTTGCCCAGAATAAATCCTGGCCACCACTCAGAAACAAACTGTGCTTTATATTGTTGATAGACGCACATGTATGTAGTTCACTGATAAACATTTACTTTTTTGATTGGAAGCACCAGATAAACATTTTTCATTTTTTTGTTTGAAACAGAAAGAAATGATTAATATTAGTGGGAATTATATAATTGCCCTCAATTCTGACGGGCTACACAACTACCCTTATCCTACAATTAAAATACCCCTCTCAATCCAAAGCCCATCAGGGATCCATTAAGGATTAGACAACATTACAAATATACCCTTACATCCATCAATATCATCTCCTCTTTTATTTCAATTTTCTCTCTCTTTCCGTTTTTATCAGCACCATCATCGTCTTCATCGTCGCCACCACCACCACCACCACCTTCTCCTCCGTCGCCACAAACAGATTCAGGAACACCATCTTCGTAAACTGCAGTGGCGATATATGTTGTTGTCCGTCGCCACCACCGTCTCCGTCGCCACCATTTCCATCTCTACCACCATCATCTCCATCACCATCACCATGAAAAATCAATTAAACCAACCAGTACATCTTCAGAGTCGCCTCCGCCACCACCTCCACCGATCTCGTCATCGCTTCCGGCAAAGACCTCTCTTATGCTTCCAAAGAAATCCATCACAAGCAGCAGACATCACCACCCGATTTAGATCGATTTTCACCGATTGATTCGAAATCAAGCTTGATAATCATTATCAACTGTTAATATTCCTCTTCTTTTGATGTCTGTTATAGATTTAATGGGTTTAGCTTTTCAATTGAAAGCTCTTCTTCTCAATCGATAGAGTAACAAGCTCGAATTTAAGATCCATCAGCAACCCTAGTTTCAAATAATAGAGGTGAAGGTCGTGGTGGTGGTGGTGAAGGAGGATATCAAATCTCTGTTTAATTAGAAGAAGATGATGGTGGTGGAGGAAGATACCAGATCTACAATGATGGTGGTGGCGGCAGCGATGAAGGAGGTATGTATTTCAATCTATCAATTGATTATCTTCTTTCTCTAGTTTGAGTTTCTACTGGTGGTGGTAGTATGTAGATAAAATCAGTCATGAATATTATGTTGGTTCAGGTTCGAATGATGAAATAAAATTAGTCTTGAAGATAGTGGTGGTTATGGTTGTTGTGGTGTTGGTGGATATTCTGTGTGCTGGTGGTGTTGGTGATGCTGGTGAGGTTAGAACGATGAATTTTGATGATGGAGATTGTGTTGGTTGTGGTTGGAATGATTAATTAAAGTTGTTCATGAAGATAATGGTGATTCTGGTTGTTTTGTGGTGTTGGAAATGTTGTACGCTGCTGGCGGTGGTGGTGGTGAGGTTGGACGACAAGTTGTTGAATACTACTCCATCAACTATTTAGGAGTCAACAACCAATGTTTGTGTATCAACAATGGAAAAATGGAATCAACAACAAATATTTGTGTATCAACAATAGAAATTGACCTTAGTTTTAGGGAGTCAACAACCAATGTTTGTGTATCAACAATGGAAAAATGGAATCAACAACCAAATTTGGGTATCAACAATAGAAATTAATCTTAGTGTAAGGAGTCAACAACAAATATTTGTGTATCAACAATAGAAATTGACCTTAGTTTAGGGAGTCAACAACCAATGTTTGTGTATCAACAATGGAAAAATGGAATCAACAACAAATATTTGTGTATCAACAATAGAAATTGACCTTAGTTTTAGGGAGTCAACAACCAATGTTTGTGTATCAACAATGGAAAAATGGAATCAACAACCAAATTTGACAAATATTTTTGAACTTTTGATTTTTTGGATCAACTTCAGTTGTTGACACCTAATATTAATGGCGGCGGCGGCAACAACAACTGTGGTGGTGGTGTGTGACGGTGGTGGAATATTATTGGTGGTTGTATTTAGTAAGTGGTGGTGGTGGTGGTGGCGGAGTGGCGGTGGTGGTGGTGGAGTGGTGGTGGTGGTGGAGTTGTGGTGGCGGCGGTGCTGTTGGTGGTGGTGAAATGGTGCTGCTGGTGGATGTGAAATAATAGGAAAATTTATTTTTTAATGGATGAGATTTTTAAATGGAAAATAATATTGTAAGTGAGGGTATTAAGGTAATCTGTTTTTTAAGGGATAAGGTATTTAAATGATAGGGGTATTTATATTGTTGTATAAGGGTATATTTATTGGGTGTCAAAACTAAGGGTATTTAATAAATTTACCCATTAGTGGGAATCATGAAGAAGAGTTTACATAAGATTCCTCCTCCGGTAGTTGAGTATCTATAAAACATTCCTCCTCCGGTAGTTGAGTATCTATAAAACATAGAGGAGTGGACCAAATTCTAGACACTTCACCAACACTTAGCATGTTTAGAAAGAACATCTGCTACTTTATTTTTCTCTTTAAGCACATAATAACATTGTCCAGAGGTAAAAAATTTTAAAAAATCTTTGATATCGAGAATCAAATTATGAAGTCTCCGGTCTGTGTTGGGATTCTCATTATTCACTGCGTCCACTACTAAATTAGCGTCCAGTTCAAAGTTTACCGCCATCGGTCCTAAATATTTTGCCCATTTAGTTACTTCCCATAAACCCCTATATTCCCCCAGCTCTGCACTAACTGCTTATGCTCGGTAGGTACATTTTGAGCCCCTGCAAAATCACGAAGAGTTAGGCCAATACCACCAGATTTTGTAAAATTATGAAAACTACCGTCATTTTGTAGTGGAAATGTAGGGAAGGCAAACAGGCAGAGAGTTTCTATTGATTAAGCACCAGTAGTATTACATGGACTCCAATAACATATATATACATGGAAAAGCAAACCCTAGTTGGGTCGCACATCTATGGGCCGTAGCCGCTACAACACTCCCCCTTGTGCGGTCCAACAGAACTTCACATGCAGTGCTTCACGTATAGTGCTTCGAATGTAGTTCTTCAAATGTCGTTCTTTCCTTGATAACTTGTGCCGAAATCAATTGCCTCATTAAAACTTTGAAAAGGAAAAACCCAGTGGGACAAAACATTGGTACAGCTCTTCACATGTAGTACTTCACATGTGGTCTCGTATTTTACATGTAGTTCATCACATGCAATACAATCTTCAAAGATCGACGAGTCTAAGTTAATTGCCTCGTTAAAACTTCGTCAGGGAAACCCAAAGGGACAAAACCTGAACTAAAGAAAAAGAGTACAATATTACGCAAATGTAGAACATAGTTAGACTCGAATATGTTGCCTCATTAAAACCTTGACAAGGAAAACCCAGTGGGACAAAACCTTGACGAAGGGAAAAGAGTACAACGTGACAGATGCAAGTAAAGGTGATCCGTTCAGATGATCACTTTGCTCCGTTGAAGTTGACTAGTTGCTTCAAAACTCCTAAGGCAAAAAATCCTCGTGGGAAAGACAATAGCCTTAGCTAGGAAATTACATTCCCGGTGTTTGTTTTTGTCTCATTAAAAACCTTGCCGAGTAACAAAACCTTGTAGGAAAAAGCAACCTCGGTGAAGGAAAATATTTCAACACACTATTAGATGCTCCCCTGATGTCAGACAATTTTCATTAGTCTAATGTAGTCAGAACAAGTTTATCACACTTTACTTTGGTGACTTGAATGTTTATAAGACCTTGTTGTTGATTTTGGAAGTTACGTTGTTTAACAGACTATCACGTTTCATTTCTTTGATTCAAATATTTTCAGTAATATCAACGTGATCTTTATGTCTTCAACATTCAACATACTTGATGCTTTTAGTGTTGTCTCGCTAAAAACCTTGTCGAGTAACAAAACCCTTTGGGAAAAACTATTCTCTATCGAAGGGAAAAAGAGTACAACAAATCTTCAATTTCGAAGTAAAATATGACAACATCATATCCTTGGATCCTCCCCCCAATATCGGCATCTCCCCCTGATTACTTTCAGAGTTATTCCAGACAGTTCCTTTAGTCATGTACTTTTTGAAACTGAATATCGGTAATGACTTAGAAAATAGTCTATCATATCTCCCCCCGATTACTTTCGTTGGAGAAGAGATTATTGTTCCTTCATAATCAACAAATTTGGATTGCACTTTCATTAGCATTCCTTTTTATGTCTTTGTAGGGATAAAACAAATTTATGTCAATGGTTACTTTTAAGTACATGATTACATTCACTACACCATTCCAATGATATTGCGTTGGCGCTGAGCTATATCTAGCTAACAAGTTCCCTGAGGATGCAAAATTTTATCGAGTACATTATTATACTAAGTACATTAATGCGTCTATTGTACTTAGATATGGGAATTTCATCTCCCAACACATCTTCGTGATCTTCCTTTAGAAGAAATGGTCCCTTAATTACATTTAAACCTCGATTGATCATAGGAGTTCTATCAGGATTCATGTCTTTGTTAAATTTCCTGACAACTTTAGATAAATGCAAACTAGTGGGATAATATACCACAAGCTCAGTATTCGGTCGAGCTTTCCCCAGATTTTTCATCTCAAATTTGGATTTCAAATAGCTTTTAAGGCCTTTTATTACATCAAGAGTACCCATCATGTTTGTACCATCGACATAGATAGCTACGATTCCAAATCAGGAACTTTCTTGTGAATACGCAAGGAAAAATAACTTACTTGTCCATCCCCTCCAAATCAAATAGCCACTTAGACAGGTATACCACATCCGCCTGATTGCTTCAATCTATAAGTGAGCGTTATATCTAACTGTAAACGCACTCTGTGGTTTAGAGTCACTTGATTTGGGAAACAAAAGGTTATCAAGTACTTATATCTGCTATCTCTTGATTCTTTCAGAGATACGTAACAACCACATACATATGCTGCATTTCAAGTCCTTTTGAAACTACCAAGCTAACTAAGTAGCGGAACGCCATAACGTTCATTAAAAGAGAACAATTCCAAGGCTTTCTGAGAAACCTCGCGCCACAAGGCGAGTCTTGATACTTTGAGATTTCATTCTTCCCACTGTTCTCTATGACAAATAATCATGTATGTCCCATAGGCTTTACACTTGGTTGGTTAGCACTACCACACCAAATACCCATATATTTGCCAAAGAACTAATTTCTACCTGGATTGCGTAGGCCAAATATGCTATTTATTTGAAATTAATCAAAAAGTATGGTTTGATCTCATTGTGCTCTACTTCTGGATCAATTATTTATAGATTATATCATCACTGCGCACGCATGATCCTTCTATTGACTCATGTGCATACTCATAATTCGTCAAGATTTCATTATTCCCTTGAATCATTTAAAACTTCGGAGCGTCCTCCAATATTGATTCATGGACATGGTCAGAGTCAATAAAATGAGATGATTTCATTAATAGGTTGTGTCTTACTCATCTACTTCCTTTCAAGGTGAGTATTGATCGAACCTGATGGTCCCTCCATCTTCCTTTGTGGAGCCACAGCCTTAACTACACTTCCACCAAGTTTAGTTGCAACACCTTAGTATATGGTGTACCCAATATTGATGATTTATAATCTTGCAGGATTATTTGCAGCTGGTATGTGTGATCTTGTCACGTTGTCGATATCAGTGCACTTTCTGAAATCGATTATTCTTTGTCACTTCACATTTACATTTGTGGAGTACAAGAATTAATGTGAGACACAGTTGGAACACACCACGACAATTCCTGTCGTTCCATTAGAAACTACCTTTTCTTATCTCCCCCTAACGATGGGAAGACTATCTCATTAAAATGACAACCCGCAAATCTAGCGGTAAGAAATCTCCTGCCAAAGGTTTTAAAATACAGATAATCGTTGGAAATTCTTGTCCAACATAGTCACTTAATCATTTTGATGACCCATCATAGTACGATGTGGATTCTTAAGGGAACATATATATTGCAACCAAAAATGCGTAAGAACATGATAGGTGTAGAATACACCTAATTTACTATCTAGTAGTTTATGCTTTCTTTGCTATTTTTCTTGTAAATTATGTATTTTACGCTTGTTTTAAGTTTTATAGCTACTTTGGAGTCGCACGGAGGAAAAGAAGAAGAAAGCACCCAATTTGAGCAAAAAGGGCAGAAAGGTCATTTTACAGGCGATTGATATATGGAGCCCAGTTGAAGTTAAGGGGCTGCCAAACCAGGTAGCCCTTATCCAAAACATAGTGTCTTTGTTATCGGTTGGTAAAAGGGTTGGGTTATGTTCATGGATGTTGGAACCCAAACCCATTGACCCAAACCCGAAACCCGGATCCAAACCCACTACACCCATTCATTACACAACCCTATAACGAGAAGAGAATTCTCTTTCTCAATCATTCGTTTATTTACTCATTCTCACCTGAAACTGAAATTAAAACAGCAGCCATGACTGCCAGAAGAAATCGAGAGATGGGAGTTTGATGTAGAGCTCGAGGAATGATGGCGATGACTGCCAGAAGAAATCGAGAAATGGGATGAGGAGAATCGAAGGTTGAATCTCAATGCTATGATGGGTTTTTATTGAATTTGATGATGGTGGTGGTTGCGATCTGAGGCTCGAGAAGCGCTGTGAGGTTGTGGAAGGAATTGATGGATTCAACGGGACAGAGAAGAAGAAGATGACGATTTGATGAGTATGAAGTTGAGCTGATGATTTCGAAGCTGGTTGAAATTGACGGTCTTGATTATTGTGAATTGGGTGTTCTTTCTTTGCCTCTTGGTGGTTTCCCGATAGGGTTGTTGTTGTTGTTGGTCCCGAGCTAGAAGGAATTGAGGTTGTTTGTGATTGAAAAGAAAATGGGTTACGAGTTGAGCTTGAATTGAAGAATGGTTCATGGGTGAAGCAGCTGCAATTGGATGGAATTGAGAATGGGGGCTAAGAATGGCAGTGACCTGGTGGATTAATATTGAGATTGTAGAATCCGGCAGAGTGGAATGAGCTGGAGCTTGAACTGAAGTCGGATTAGTTCAAACCAGATGGGTACCGTTGGTTGAAGTTTAAGGAGAGGTTGATACAAACGGAGTTTGGTGCTTTGTGTTGATTGCAAGGCTAGAATAAGAGTTATGACTAAGGAGAACTGTGGCTGCTGATTGTGAGATGAAGTGCAGTGTGAAATACAGCTGCAGGTTTTAACAAGTTGATTCAATTGGCTGGGTTGTGGTGGTGTTGAATATGTGATGCTGAGATGCATAAATGAAGTATTTAGATGTATGCCTAGGACAGGGAATGGGGAGATTGCCAGACAGTGCTGGTTGTAGCTGGTGCTGATGCTTGTATGTGCAGCTGGAGTTGAATGAGTAAATGGGTTGGCAGCTCAGGGTTCTGGTGGATTTGAGTGATGGTCATTTCGGGTGGAGTTATGAACTTCAAAGCTATGACATTAGGGAGTCAGAAGATGAATTTCCATTGTTGGTCGTGAACTAAAAGAAGCGGAGGTAATGGAGTTGTTATCAAGGCTGAGATTATTGCAGAAATCGCAAGAGATGCAAATGAGGTAGTTTAAGGAAGGATCGGTGCGAGTTGTATTGCGGGCATTGATTGAATTGGTCCAATGATTGGTATTATTGTTATTTCAAGGAGCTGATGCAGCTGCAAGAGTGACATTATGGTTTGAGTGGATGTGCCAGGAGATAATGGAATAGTGGTGTTCTGCAGTGGTGCACTGAGAATTGGGAATGGTGATGTATGGCATTACAGGTTTGAATGGTCATTTAAGTTGCGGTGTTCAAATGAGGCAGATCTGTAATGTGTTGTTGGCATTAAGTTTGTTGGCCTCTCGCAACGCCTGAGGTTGCGGCTCACATGGAATTTCGGGGAAGAATTGGAGATATGATACTTGGGAGAGTGTTTTGGTACTCTCGGTTGCAGGGTGTTGATAAGTGAAATGGCTAGAGGGGGTCTGCCGGTGGTTATGAAATCAAGCCACATGCCCATGATGGTGGGCGTGAAGCACCATCCTCGGTGCAACACACGGCTACGCCGAGCAATGGCATATGCCATGGCAACTTAGCGAGAGCTCGGCCCGCTTAGTGGACTCGATGTTGACTCCGGTTCGACTCGATGACTCACCCCTTGACCCGCTGACTAACAGTTGACTGACGGTTGACCCATTTGACCGTTAGTCCTAACGGAGGACCGGACGGAATATTCCGTCGAATATTCTCTTGACGGAGAAATTTTCAGGTGGCCCGCGGTGACGTTTCTCGGCCAAATTCCTGGCCACAATCCCGTTTTTTCAGCGAGCAAAATTCCAGAACTTTCTATGGACTTCTCTCATGGGTATGAAGACTTGGGCTAGGAATTGGATGGAGAATTGGACTCAAATTTGGAAAGAGAAGGTGGAAGAGTTGAGAAAAGCTTGGATTTGGAAATTGAATTGCAAAAGAAAAAGGATTCTATTCCTTAGAAGATTTGGAGAATATTGAAGCCTATAAATAGAGAAGTTTTCTACAACTTCTACACATCTTTCTTTATACCTCTCTACACATCTTTCTCTACACCTCTCCACATCTCTACACACACAATTCTTTTCTTTTTCTTATTCTTTGTGTGAACTCTTTAACATGAGTAGTTAATTAATTGATTGAGGATGAATTCCTAGTTCTTAATTTATGTTTTGAGTTTTTGTTTTCAAATTCTATCTTGAAGTTTTTCACATAATTATCGTTTGTTTTTACTAATAGGAGTGATCTTAAAGACATTCATGATTGATTGATAGATTGTTTAGAATGCATGCTAAATTGATTTGTTAGTTTAATCTAAAGCTAGTGAAAGTTAGGAGATAAGTAATCGTTTCTTGACTCTTTACATAAGTAGCAAACACGAGACCTTGCGGAGGGATTCCGTGGAGCAATTGTGTGTAGAAACAACGTTAGCAAGTAGACCTTGAGCTAAGAGTCTAACTACTAATATCAACCTAAGAAATTCATAAAACTTAATGCATGAGACAAGTTACATCTAGGTTGAGCTAATTCTAGGTGGCTTGGTGATTAGAATCCGGTAGTCGAGAACTTCCGTGTCCTATGATACAAGGGATTTAGGGGTTTAGCACTGAGCTAGCGCTTTACCTACGGTTGGTGATAATTTGTGACTAATAACAAGTAGAATAGAACATAACTTGATTCATTGTTTCGTAACGAAGAAGGATTCCTTGATCTTCTATCTCTCATTGCTTTCATCTTTCAACTTTCGATTTTAATTGTTTTGTTTATTTTCTTTTTCTTTTTACACCCCTTTCGTGACAATTTTGACAACTAGAATCTCGTGCTCCTCGTGGGATCGACCTTGACTACCCTATATTACTAGTTAATTAGGTAGTAAAGTATTAATTAATTTGATTGCACCTACGACACGCACCAAATTTTGGCGCCGCTGCCGGGGAGCAGCGGATGATTTTAGTTGTTTTTATTTTTCTTTTTGCTTTATTCTTGCTTTGTTAGATTCTATCCGTATCTAACTTAAGTTTTTGAATCCTATTTCGGTGTATCGGTTTTCCATGTACGGTGGACAAGAGCAAGCATATTACAACAATCAATACGGTTTTCAACCTCAACATTATGGCAACTTCCAACCATCCTTAGGATACAATCAAAACCAATCTTTTGGCTATGATCAAATTCCTACAGAACCTTATGGATATTCTCATACATATCAACAACCTTATGACGGGTATGTAAGTGGACAATCACAAGGATGGGAGGATAGTTTTGTTTATGATCAAAAATTCTCTAGTTTTGCAGATAAGATGTTGGCCATGATTGGGGATCTTCAACAAAATATGCAAGAATCACATCGAGAATTTCAAAGGAATTCGGAGAAAATATACGAACAAATTAACAAACCTTTGGAGACTTTTGATGACGCTAGTGTAGATTACTCGAGACTTGATCTTAATAATGATCAATCACCTATTCAAAAGGAAGAGCTTGAGGAAGACGCATTTATTGCTTGGAAAAAATTTCTTAGGGAAAGATGGGAGTCCGCGGAAGTGTATGAGTGTTCCGACAATGAGGAAGTTATTCCAACTCCGGATCATAATAACGATCCTTCACCTATTCAAAAGGAGGAGATTGGGTATGACTTACCTATTGTTATAAACGGTGTAACACCCGCACAAGAAGATCTTACAATCTATACCGATGAGAATCACTTTAGTGAATGGCCCGATTCCGATGATGAGAATGTTGAAGAGATGATACTAGAGGATGAAACCACATTCATTGATTTTGTGGAAGACCCAATTGAACTTGCGAATGATTTTAATGATGCCGAGACTTTGGTTAAGGTAGAAAACGACGAAGAATGGTTGCAAGGTTTAATAGAGGACCACTATATACAAGAGGTAAGTAATTCACTTGAATATTTTAAGGATGAAGAGGATTCTATAATACAAGAGATTGTGCGAGGTTTGTCTAACCCTTTGCCTATTGATTCTTCTCCTTTACCTCTTATTGGTTTGAATGTATGTGCTTCGAAGTATTTTTGGATGATTTTGTTTCTAGATATCCACCATTGGAAACACTTGAATCTAACACTATGCGGAGTTTTTCAAGAGGAATACATGGAAGTTCCCAAATTCTATGTTCTTTATACACTTAAGTGTGGACGAGAATAAGTTTGGGGAAATTTCTATCGAGCGATGATTTCACTATTGTTTTCTTGTGCTAATATTTGTATGGAGTTATTGTTTGCAAAACAGGTATTATGGGTGGATCCTCAAATTTTCCGATTGTTGGTATATGGGGAATGAATCTTGCAAGAGCCAAGTCGGACCGTCGACTTTAAAACAAGCGCTTAATGGGAGGCAACCCATCGGTTTTGTATTTCTTATCTTTTTGCTTTTTGTTATTTCTTTTTCTTGTTTCTTATCATGTTAAAATTTCCCACCTTGACTTTACTAGGAGGATTCAATTACATTGAGGACAATGTAAGGTTTAAGTGTGGGGGAGTGGTTAAGCATGTTTTTAAAACAAAAATTACAAAAAAATTAAAAAATTTTGAAAAAAACAAAAAAAAGTTTTACTTAAAAATTCCAACTTTTAAAGATTTTAGAGTCACTAGCATACTTCTAGGTATGTTTACATAGAGATTTTGACCGACATAATTGAACTTGGAAATGTTAGAGAACTACATTCGGATTTCTTGTTTGTTTGAGTGTTAAATAATGGATTTAATCATCACAGGTGATGCGAATTTGGTGCAGGGAGAAATGCGTTATTAGAGTTGTTGATCAATCATTAGTGGAGACTACCCGTATTCATATCATGTGAGGCACCGACCAGAATTCTTCCATCTACTAAAGAGCTTCTTTTGAGTGTGTGTCACCGTAAGTAAATTCCGGGTAGAATGGTGAGCTACCCAACCTCCCACCAATAGAAGCACTACTCTTTGATCTCTTGAGTGCTAATTTTGTCAATCATGAGGGTGACGTCCATGGATGAAAGCTTCCTTCTTGTAGTTCGATTTGCAGTTAGCACCATTCTCTCTCTCGACAACAACGGATCCATAGAAACACATTCGTCATCAACAAGGAGCGACATCAAAATCTACAAGGAAAGTTGGAAAAAGTTTAAGGTTTACAAGCAACGGAACGAGAAAAGAGCAAATTTCAAATTCAAGTAAAGCAACATACAAAGAGCGGATTTTTACATATATGTTGAAGACTTACACTACAATGAGGTAATTTTATATTCAAGTATGAAGACTTATTCATGAAAGCGAAGAAAATCAAAAGGTGAGAATTTTTGAAGTTTATGATTTCAATACGATACAAGTTGTGAAGAATCAAGCGGTAAAATACTTCTTTCACGGCCATGGTTTATTTTGTATTTAATTTCTCTTGTGTTTAAAAAAAAAAAAAAAATTGAAAAAAAAAAAAAAAAAAAAAAAACAAGAGAAATATTTGTTCTTATTTAATGAGCCGTGGGGAAGGAAAATCTATAAGGTAGTTTCAAGCGACAAGGATTTTAAGGTAAAAGAGTTATGAATTGTTAAGGATTTATGAAATTCAAGGGTTTATCATCAATAGTTGAAACCGAAGACGAAGACCATGAAGATCAAGACGAGGAACGGAAGACGTTTCTATTGGATGCCGTGAGAGTGGTGTTATCATAATTGGCGATCGGATGTGAAGGTAAGTAAGTAATCTCATCCTCGATAAAAATGGTTGATTTCCTTTCTTAGAGATCGTCAGAAAAATGGTTTTTCAAAATGTTAAAAGATGTGGGTTTTTAAAATATTTCGGAAGTTGTCCTTCCCACCATTCAACGTGTTGCAGGATTTCTCTCTTCATTCCTACCTCCACACATGTGAGAACCATAAAAAAGCTGTCTTTTTGAGTGCAATTATCATAAAATCCATTTTGGTGAGGCAGAAGTCGAGGCGAAATGCTTATTGATCGTTTCTCAAACACGCGTTCTCTCATTATGGTGTGGTTATTTCTCACTCAACATTTAAGAACGAGAATATGTTCTTTAGTATTTCTAACTTCTTATTACTAGCATGCAGAAACTCTGTGTCCTCATAGCTCTTTGGATGCTTGGGATGCTTGAACGCTTTGAAGTTGTGAGTTTTTAGTTTGATTTGCTCGAGGACTAGCAAAGTCTAAGTGTGGGGGAATTTGATAGGTGTAGAATACACCTAATTTACTATCTAGTAGTTTATGCTTTCTTTGCTATTTTTCTTGTAAATTATGTATTTTACGCTTGTTTTAAGTTTTATAGCTACTTTGGAGTCGCACGGAGGAAAAGAAGAAGAAAGCACCCAATTTGAGCAAAAGGGCGAGAAAGGTCATTTACGGGCGATTGATATATGGAGCCCAGTTGAAGTTAAGGGGCTGCCAAACTGGGTAGCCCTTATCCAGAAACATTGTGCTGTTATCAGTTGGTAAACGGGTTGGGTTATGTTCATGGATGTTGGAACCCAAACCCATTGACCCAAACCTTGAAACCCTGGATCCAAACCCACTACACCCATTCATTACACAACCCTATAACGAAAGAGAATTCTCTTTCTCAATCATTCGTTTATTTACTCATTCTCACCTGAAACTGAAATTAAAACAGCAGCCATGACTGCCAGAAGAAATCGAGAGATGGGAGTTTGATGTAGAGCTCGAGGAATGATGGCGATGACTGCCAGAAGAAATCGAGAAATGGGATGAGGAGAATCGAAGGTTGAATCTCAATGCTATGATGGGTTTTTATTGAATTTGATGATGGTGGTGGTTGCGATCTGAGGCTCGAGAAGCGTTTGTGAGGTTGTGGAAGGAATTGATGAAGGAATTGATGGATTCAACGGGACGAGAGAAGAAGAAGATGACGATTTGATGAGTATGAAGTTGAGTGTGATGATTTCGAAGCTACTGAATGTGATCTTGATTATTGTGAATTGGGTGTTTCTTTCTTTGCCGCTCTTGGTGGTTTGATAGGGTTGTTGTTGTTTGTTGGTCTGAGCTAGAAGGAATTGAGGTTCTTTGTGATTGAAAAGAAAATGGGTTACGAGTTGAGCTGAATTGAAGAATGGTTCATGGGTGAAGCAGCTGCAATTGGATGGAATTGAGAATGGGGGCTAAGAATGGCAGTGACCTGGTGGATTAATATTGAGATTGTAGAATCCGGCAGAGTGGAATGAGCTGGAGCTTGAACTGGAAGCTGGATTAGTTCAAACCCAGGATGGAGTCTTGTTGGTTGAAGTTTAAGGAGAGGTTGATACAAGCAGAGCTGGTGCTGCTGTTGATTGCAAGGCTAGAATAAGAGTTATGACTAAGGAGAACTGTATGCCGATTGTGAGATGAAGTGCAGTGTGAAATACAGCTGGAGGTTTTAACAAGTTGATTCAATTGGCTGGGTTGTGGTGGTGTTGAATGTTGTGATGCTGAGATGCATAAATGAAGTATTTAGATGTATGCCTAGGACAGGGAATGGGGAGATTGCCAGACAGTGCTGGTTGTAGCTGGTGCTGATGCTTGTATGTGCAGCTGGAGTTGAATGAGTAAATGGGTTGGCAGCTCAGGGTTCTGGTGGATTTGAGTGATGGTCATTTCAGGTGGAGTTATGAACTTCAGGTGCTATGACATTAGGGAGCTGTGAAGATGAATTTCCATTGTTGGCTGTGAACTAAAAGAAGCAGGAGGTAATGGAGTTGTTATCAAGGCTGAGATTATTGCAGGAAATCGCAAGAGATGCGGTGAGGTAGTTTAAGGAAGGATCAGTGCGAGTTGTATTGCAGGCATTGATTGAATTGGTCTGAATGATTGGTATTATTGTTATTTCAAGGAGCGATGCGTACAAGAGTGACATTATGGTTTGAGTGGATGTGCCGGGAGATAATGGAATAGTGGTGTTCTGCGGTGGTGCGGCCTTTGAATTGGGAATGGTGATGTATGGCATTACGGTTTGAATGGTCATTTAAGTTGCGGTGTTCAAATGAGGCGGATCTATGTATTGTTGGCATTAAGTTTGTTGGCCTCTGACGACTGAGGTTGCAGCTCACATGGAATTTCAGGGAAGAATTGGAGATATGATACTGGGAGAGTGTTTTGGTACTCTCAGTTGCAGGTGTTGATAAGTGAAATGGCTAGAGGGGGGTCTGCTGGTGGTTATGAAACTGAAGCTGCACAGCCATGATGGCTGGGGCGTGAAGCACCATCCTGGTGCAACACACAGCTCTGGCCAGAGCAATGGCTTATGCCATGGCAACTTAGCCGAGCCGGCCAGTTAGGCTGACTCGAATCTTGACTCGGTTCTGACTCAGTGACTCACCCCTTGACCCGCTGACTAACAGTTGACTGACGGTTGACCCATTTGACCGTTAGTCCTAACGGAGGACCGGACGGAATATTCCGTCGAATATTCTCTTGACGGAGAAATTTTCAGGTGGCCGGCGGTGACGTTTTTCGGCCAAATTCCGGCCACAATCCCAGTTTTCCGGCGAGCAAAATTCCAGAACTTTCTATGGACTTCTCTCATGGGTATGAAGACTTGGGCTAGGAATTGGATGGAGAATGGGACTCAAATTTGGAAAGAGAAGGTGGAAGAGTTGAGAAAAGCTTGGATTTGGAAATTGAATTGCAAAAGAAAAAGGATTCTATTCCTTAGAAGATTTGGAGAATATTGAAGCCTATAAATAGAGAAGTTTTCTACAACTTCTACACATCTTTCTTTATACCTCTCTACACATCTTTCTCTACACCTCTCCACATCTCTACACACAAATTCTTTTCTTTTTCTTATTCTTTGTGTGAACTCTTTAACATGAGTAGTTAATTAATTGATTGAGGATGAATTCCTAGTTCTTAATTTATGTTTTGAGTTTTTGTTTTCAAATTCTATCTTGAAGTTTTTCACATAATTATCGTTTGTTTTTACTAATAGGAGTGATCTTAAAGACATTCATGATTGATTGATAGATTGTTTAGAATGCATGCTAAATTGATTTGTTAGTTTAATCTAAAGCTAGTGAAAGTTAGGAGATAAGTAATCGTTTCTTGACTCTTTACATAAGTAGCAAACACGAGACCTTGCGGAGGGATTCCGTGGAGCAATTGTGTGTAGAAACAACGTTAGCAAGTAGACCTTGAGCTAAGAGTCTAACTACTAATATCAACCTAAGAAATTCATAAAACTTAATGCATGAGACAAGTTACATCTAGGTTGAGCTAATTCTAGGTGGCTTGGTGATTAGAATCCGGTAGTCGAGAACTTCCGTGTCCTATGGATACAAGGGATTTAGGGGTTTAGCACTGAGCTAGCTGCTTTACCTACGGTTGGTGATAATTTGTGACTAATAACAAGTAGAATAGAACATAACTTGATTCATTGTTTCGTAACGAAGAAGGATTCCTTGATCTTCTCTCTCTCATTGCTTTCATCTTTCAACTTTCGATTTTAATTGTTTTGTTTATTTTCTTTTTCTTTTTACACCCCCTTTCGTGACAATTTTGACAACTAGAATCTCGTGCTCCTCGTGGGATCGACCTTGACTACCCTATATTACTAGTTAATTAGGTAGTAAAGTATTAATTAATTTGATTGCACCTACGACACGCATCAGAACACAAAATGTCAGGCATTATATCCAGTTACCAACTGGTACGCAAAGAATGGTTGACCAATTGTGGGTCTAAAACGAATAAGTAAAGATGCGTGTAATATTGCATATTCCCCAAGCAGTTAAAGGTAGGATTGTACGCATAACCATGCCTTAGGCACCATCTGTAGGATGCTCTGCATTGATCCTATTAAATACGCAATAACCATCAAGTCCTTTTGATGTACACTAGCTAGCATTTACAAGGGGTGGTGAGCCCTTACATGTATAATATGTGCTAGTAGTTTTTCAAACGCAAAATTTCTTGGGAACTATAACTAGTCCAAAATGTCAAAACATTCACCAGAGCCATAAGTCACTTAAATGGTCCGCATTCTGCATGAATATTTTTTTTTAAAAATTTCACCTTGTTTTCTTTGTAATATAGGTTGTTTACCATTTGCATCTTCGGATGGTCTCAATCCTTTTTACAATAAACTTTGTAGAATGAGTGATGTGCTTTCTTACTTTAAAAGCATAATATGAAGGGGGTGGTGCATCTAGTATTTTAGAAAACACTTATTGTGAGATATGCAGTCACTTCGCATTATGTCAATCTTTTTCCCGTATTCGTTCACTCAAATAAAGTGATGTTTGTACGAGTCAATTCCCAACATTTATGGTTATGCCCAAAGCCTGTATGAGTCAATTCCCAACATTTCATCGTCGGAGTCAGTATGGATTCAATAATCCAAATATTATAGTGATTTACATTCACTAGATTGACTCATTAGTTTCTCTAAAATATATTTCCTTCCAAATATATTAGAGGCTATAAAAGATACAATCAATTACATTCTCATCATTGTGAGGTTCCACATGATATCCATTTGCATGGGTTACTTTGGAATTTAACAAGGTGTGATTATCTCTCGGTATATGTAGAGATTTTGTGACGTCTTTGTTCTATCTTGAAAACAAATTTTGAGCAGTGTTGCGCTCGATGATCCAATCCTCTTAGTCACATTATAAGGAAATAGTTTAACAACTAGTTTAAATTCCTTAAGCTGGTGGGAGGGAAACCACTATCTGTTAGACATTGAATCTTGAGATATTAAATAAGTGGTTTGGCCTTATTAGTAACAGAAGTGAGATTCAACTCAAGTACTTTAGAGTGAATATATGTTACGTTTCAGGGGGGATGATATATTTTTCATCCGGATATATCTCAAGTGCTATAGAGAATTTATGTCTCGTGGGAATGATGTACTTTTCATTCCATAAGCGCGGACATTGGATCTAGTTCAAATAAATAGTCAATTGGCCAGACAAAGTTCTTCTTGTCATTAAAGTTGAGGTCTAAAGTATGACCTTCCCATGGAAATTGGTTGCTACTATGTGTTGATGGTGGTTTTTAGCTTAGGGTTAAAATTGTAAAACCTTGCATCTGATGTGACGTCACTCTGTAAGGAAACAGAGCCATGAGTGTTAACCTCTCCACTGGCATATTTATTGAGCCGTTCAATATATTTACATGAAATTTATCCAGACTGGCGAATGTAGCAACCATCCCATATGTTCTGTAAATTTCGGCGCCTTGCCTATATTCACTTAATATAAGTTTCTTTGAATACTTTCTATGCTATGTTCCTCGGCTGAACCCTTAATGTTGATATGGCATGACAATTTGTGTTCACTCGCAGCAGAGTAGCACGAATTCCCAAACATCAAGGATAAGGTCTTTGCATAAAGTATTCAATCAGAAAGCATGCTGCTCTCTGGCAATGAACTTAAAGAACTCTGTGTCAACACATAAAATTCAATCAATTACTTTTGCGCCTTGTGCAGTATACCAGACCTTGCTTGTCGAAAGTAAGCCTAGGCAAACTAGGTAATTAATGCGCCATAGATTAGTAGGTACAAAATCTTGCCCAGAATCAGAAAACAGGGAGCCGCAGCAGCAAAGGGAGGCGTGGCCATTCCTTAGGCCAACTGGCGCCACTTGCCATTGTCCACGCCCCATCCTAAACCGGCCCTATTTCCCTCGACCAATTAGGTTGCCTTAAACTAGCCACGCACACATAAGTTGTGGTTTGGCCCTTACTTGCCGGCCTCATTTCCCTTCGACCAATCAGCTTGCTCTAAAGCTGCCACAGTCACACCAGAAGTGTGGCCACGCCCATGCTTGGACGGCCCCTCCTACCAACCAATTAGGTCACTTTAAATGCGCCACGACCACTAGAGGCGAGGCCGCGCCTCATGTTTGGCCGACCCCTTTTCTTGACCAATCAAGTCGCTCTAAACCCGCCACCATACATTAAAGGCCAAACGCACCATGCCGCGCCACCATACTAACTGGCAAGCCAAACGCGCCCTGTCACCACAACATATTAATCGGCATGCCAGCATACCACTCTGCCGCGGTAACATGCCACAACGCCACCATGTTGCGGCCATGCCACACGCATTAATTAGGGTTTCGACATGCCAAACCCTAATTTGGGCAAAATTGCTACGCCAACCAAGCCAAATAACGTTTCCCAGAGCGTTGGGATCGATATGGCAACATGGCCAATGTTGCCAGAGCCATATTTGGGTTTAACACCAATATGCCAAAAAAACTGCCACGGCTACGCCATTAGCATGCCGCTATGCCACGGCTACGCCAGGCGCCACTATGCTAATGGCGCCACTTTGCTACACAACAAAGATGTGGCCATAATCAACGGCTACCCTTCCTCATGAGATGCAATCTCGGCCATCCAAGTTCGCCATCTGAACGAAAACTTGCAACAAGTTCCAAGCAACCAGCTAGTGGCCATGGCTACGCCGGGCGCCACCACCACCGTGCCACCGGCATGCACGGATATGCGATCATCTTTGCAATGCCCTCGTACTCAAAAACGCCATTGTGACATTACCGAGTGCCAACGAGAGGTAGCCATAATCAACGACTACCCTTCTTCATGAGATGCAATCTCGGCCATTCAAGTTCGCCACCAAGCCCGACGGACTTGTGGAAAGTTTTAGGCGGAACGGCCAAGGCAAGCCTAATAGCATCACATGCTATTTTACTATGGTAAGTCTCTTGACTTTGACTTGCCACACATAGCAACCTGCTACATGTTTTCCACGAAAACACTCAAGACATCACACATGTCACAAAGCTGGGGGATACTCATCGGGAGGTATTGATGCAGCGGTTTACGGTGTGCGCGTGCAATACGCCGTTATAAGAAAGTGTCATGAAGTGGGACAATTAATTAGTGATGATGAAAGTAACGGTGTAAACTAATTCACTTCCTTCATCATGGAAGCATAATGCCTGACGGTTACACGTTACTCTATTCTTCCACCACTCAATCGTTTCCATTTCCTACGAGACCATGGTACGTTTCAATATGACTTGTTTAAATAGGTTTCACCTATTTACCACGAAACAGAAGTTTTTGGTCGGCAACAACATAGTATCCAGAAATCACCAAGAACTGATAGCTTTTCACTCTGCAATCCAGTTCCACTTTCTGATACAAGTCATAAAACAAGCCACATCTTCAGAATTAACCATTCTGGCCTCAACATTCACTTCACTTCCCTCCCTAAGACCAACCCTTCTCCTTCACTTTGTGACCAACAAGCACTGAACGGCCATTTTTTGGTTTAGGCCAGGATTGTACAAATTGATCTCTCGAATCAAAAGTACTCCCGTGCAGTGCATTGTTTAGGGTTTAGATTCATTTCTCATCCACACACCCAAAATTACCAAAATCAGCAGAAACAGTTTTCACCCACAAACAATTGGAAACCACAATGGGAGATTAATCTCTCGGTTGCAAATTCAACTCTCAATTCCATAATCCTACCAGTAAAATGCAATGCTTTGAAGCGCATCGTCCAAGAAAAGATGAATTCAGGAGAATTACGTCTGGGGTTTTGACATTTGCAATGGAAGCCGATAACCCAATCATCCCAAGATTTCATATATTTCCTTTTCTCATGCAACATTCACGGTTTCACAATTTTCCGAATGACTTTGCCACCTACATTCGCAATTCAGATTTTGACATATTGATTGATCAAAGGGCCATTATTCCAAAATAATCCAAAAACTCTTATAAGAAACAATCACCTATCAATCCAAAAACCAGAAAACCAAACCATAAACTAGGCGTTTCTTTTGCTTTTCAAAAAAAATCTAAGAAAAGGAAGTTCAGAAAATAAAAGCATTCAAGGAAAATTGCCTAACAACGACTTGTTCTTCTTGGAGAAAATGTCCTTCATGCTTTGAAGAGCCGCTTGTTTCAGCTTCAACTCCTGTGACAACTTCTCGACTTCTGCCTCATGTTGATTAATCAAATCCGCGGAAGGACCATCAACCGCTTCAGCCTGCAGCCTTTGGATCTCGGAAAATCCCTCACGAGAACCGGGGAGCGTTAAACTCAAAGTTTACACACATATCTCGGTGGAACTTCCGCTTGAGATTACATCTCCAGAAACAGTGTGACCAGTCACGTTGCACATATCATGAATTGAAGATAATATTTCTTCCACCCGCTTAACCAACGCAAACCGGCTGGTGATCTTTTTGGTTATTGCGATATGACCATACCTTTCCCATATTCTGGTATACAACTCCGCATACTTAGATGGTACCTTTGAAGCATCCGATCAACACATGATCTTCATGAGGAGTCAAAATGGAGGGTCGAAAGTGGCGCTGTAATGATTCCAGACCGGAGGATTCCTTGGCAATGATAGGTGTAGAATACACCGTATTTACTATCTAGAGTTTATGCTTTCTTTGCTATTTTTTCATGTAAATTATGTATTTTACGCATGTTTTTGAGTTATTAGGTACTGGGAGTAGCACGAGAAGAAAAGAAGAAGAAATCAACCGATTTGAGTAAAAATGGCAAAATTGTCATTTCATGGGAGAACACTATCTGGAGCCAGTCAAGGATAAGGGGAAACTCTCTTTAGGAGGAGTGTTAAAGACAGACCGAGCTAAGGTTATGGGGCTATCACGGGGTGTCCACATCCATTAGCACACGGTGCAAATAGCCGTCCCCACATGAAACCTAATTGGGATCGATGTGTAACATTTATTTCGTTCTTCCCATTTGATGAAATTGAGAAATAGAAATAGGCGCAGCCGAGGCAAATGGAGGAAATCGAAATCGACATCGAGGTATGAGAAGAACACGAGAAGATCGAGATGGAGAGTATTGTCATTTGTTGAACAACACGAGAGAGGAAGAAATTGATGGGTTATGTGGATGAACCGGATCGAGAAGAGTCAAGGTTAAGCTTGAATCTTCAACTAAGAAATCGAGAGATCGGTTAGGGTTTGGTGCGGAACAATGCATTTGAAGAACAAGATGTTCATAGATCGGGAGAAATCGGCAAGACCACGATCTGCAATCGATAGAGAAGTTAGGGTTTCTTTGTCTCGTAAACCGGATGAAGATAGAATCTTTCTTTGTGTCAAGAATGGTGGTTCGAAGTGGTAAGAGAAATGGGTTTGACTCAAGAACCAGTTCTCGTGTTGCCACCGAATCGGTCGAGCATGAATTTGGTGGTGATTTTGGTATAAAGAGAAAATGGGTATGTGGTTTGAGAACCAATTTGTTGTTGGAAGAATGTAGGTTTCTACGATCGAGAGGAGAAATGAATGGGTCTGTGTAATTAAATCTGGTGGAGGTATGAAGACTGGGTTATCTATGCCAGTATTGCAGCTGAAACCTGAAATGAATGAATGATGTTTGAAACTAGATGAATGTTAGGATTGTCACAGGAGAAGAACGACCTGAAATCGGCCTGAGAATTGTCGTAAAAACAGAGGAAACTCTATCCATTTTTCTGCCCAGGCGAGCCAACTCGACCGATGATGACTGATCCATCTCAGTGATCCAGCTGAATAAGACCAGTTAGCCGAGTCAGAGCAGCTGACTCAGTGTCTGACTTCCCTTCTTCCTTGACTTGTTGACCGTCAGAGACCTTACGTTTGACCGTTAAGTTTAACGGAATCTTGGCGAATATGCCGTCGACGACTCTGAGAACTCGAGGTAACCGGCGGTGAAATTTAGTCCAATTTTCGGTGGTACCGAGATTTCTCCGGTGACCTAATATGTGAAGAATTTGTGAAGAGTATTCTAGACTCATGGGTTTGAAGATTTGGACTTGGAATTGGATGAAGAATTGGGCTTGAATTAGGAAAAAGAAGATGGAAGATTAGAGAAAGACTTGGACTTGGAAATTGAATTGCTAAAGGAAAGGGATTCTATTCCCAAGAGGATTGGAGAGCATTGAAGCCCATAAATAGAGAAGTTCTCTATACACTTACAAACCTTTTTACACACACAACACTTCTCTTTTCTTTATTCTTTGTGTGAAATCCTTAACATGAGTATCTAATTTTATTATTGATTGAGGATGAATTCCTAGTTCTTAACATATGATTTGAGTTTTGTTTTCAGTTCTATCTTGAAGTTTTTCACATGATTATCGTTTGTTTTTACTAATAGGAATGTTTATACATTCATGGTTGATTGATAGATTGTTTAGAGTGCACGCTAAATTGATTTGTTAATTTGATCTAAAGTTAGTGAAAGTTAGGGGATAAGTAATCGTTTCTTGACTCTTTACATAAGTAGCAAACACGAGACCTTGCGGAGGGATTCCGTGGAGCAATTGTGTGTGAAAACAACGTTAGCAAGTAGACCTTGATCTAAGAGTCTAACTACTAATATCAACCTAATAAGTTCATAAATCTTAATGCTTTTATTTAAATTACATCTTGAGTGATCTACTTCTAGGTGGTTTGGTAAATAGAATGCTGGTAGTCGAGAACTTCCATATTCGGTGATACAAGGGATTTAGGGGTTTAGCACTGATCTAGCTGCTTTACCTACGGTTGGTGATAATCTGTGACTAATAACAAGTGGAAAAGAACATAAATTGATTCATTGTTTTGCAACGAAGAAGGATTCCTTGATCTTGTCTCTCTTATTGATTTCAACTTTATCTTTGAATTGCTTTGTTTATTTTCTTTTGCTTGATAAAACAAACCCCCATTTTTGCGACAATTAAACAACTAAAACCTCTTGCTCCTCGTGGGAACGAACTTAACTACCACCATATTACTTGTTAATTGAGTGGAAAAATATTCACTAATTTGTTGTGGTTACGACACGCATCAAATTTTGGCGCCCTTCTTAGAGGAGCAAATAATGATTTTAGTTGTTTTTATTTTTCTTTTTGCTTTATTTTTGCTTTGTTGGATTCTATATCATTATCTAACTTAGTTTCGAGAATCTTATTTCAGTACCATTTTTCCATGTATGGTGGACAAGAGCAAGCATATTACAATAATCAATACGGTTTTCAACCTCAAAATTATGGCAACTTCCAACCTTCCTTAGGATACAAACTTTATGGATATTCTCATACATATCAACAACCTTATGACGGGTAAGTAAGTGAACAATCACTAGGAGGGGAGGATAGTTATGCTTCTAAATCTATTTGTGATCTCCTTGGTGTAAAACAACCTAGTTTGAGGGAACTTAAGAGAAGGTTTTATCAATTAATCGATGAAGGCCTAGCATCGGATGAAGAAATTCTTGAAGCTAAAAGAGCTTTGAGAATAGAGCGTGAAAAACGTTATTGTTGATGGGTGAAAACTACTCCTGCAGAATTTGGTAATTTGGGGTGTGGATGAGGAATGAATCTAAACCTTCAACAAATGCACTGCGCGGTGAGTGCTTGTAGATTCGAGAGATCAATCTGTGCAAGTCCGGCCTAAACCAAGAAATGGCCGTTCCAGGACTTTGTTTCGGTCACAAAGTTAAGGAGATGGGGTTGATCTTAGGGAGGGAAGCGAAGAAGGTGTTGAGATTGTGAAGGTGTTGGCTTGCTTATGACTTGTGACGAGAAAGATGAGCAAGCTTACGGTTGATGCAAGCAAGGCTCTGGGTGTTTGAATACGTTTTTGTATTAACACTTGGTTTTACGTCGTTGAACTTGTGTTGTTCTGTCTCTTGTTTGAAATAGGGCGGAGAACCTATTTCTACAAGTCATTGAGCCTCATTCACGTTTCTCGTGGGAAGTGGAGGTAGTGGAATGATGGAGTAGTGGAGTTGTGTGTCGGTGATACACGACCGGTCTTGCCCACTTCTCCTGTTCATCTCTAACCGCCCATGACTTCCTAACACGTTCTTGTGATGGCGCGTTGCACGCCGCACTGGCAGTAAACCGCCAGACCAATACCCCAAAGTATGTATCCCCC